>OY720155.1:12284106-12884106 GCA_963082725.1 Pedicia rivosa
GAAAGAGAAAGAGAAAGAGAAAGACAAAAACACAATAAATAAATAAATTTGGAACATTATAAATAATAATTCTGTTAAAATTGTGACGTATTATTCATAGAATATTTTTGACACATTTCATAAATTTTTGATTTAAAAACATAAATTTTTATTAAAAAAGTTTATTTGTTGAGACAGGAAAAAAAATTTATAAGAAAAATGTGAAAATGGTTTTTTTTTGCTCTTGTTAAAAGTGAAACGGAAGAAGCAAAAAAAAAATTGTCCCGTGAGATTTAATTTAAGGATTTTAAATGATATAAAAGTTTCGTCATCTTCAGAACAGAAAAATGTAACAGAAGAGAATAAAACAAAAAAAATAATTAAATTTCATTAAAAATGTTGGAATTTATATTTTGAAGGAAAGTAAGGAAAAGGAAAAAAGGAAAAGAAAATTTATTCAAATATTTTTTTTATAAATTAAAAATGAAAATTTTTACTGTTCAAATTTTTTTTTTCCATTTTTAATTTAAAATATTTTGAATTATTTTAGATTTTACCCTTAGATGATGTTAATGACCAATCATCAAGTGTTAAAAATAAAATCATCATTATCAAAATTACAAGAAAAATTTTCCTTATGAAAATTCGTTGCAACATTTTATAAGATTTACTAACGAGTACCAATCGTGTTTTCTATTCATGTTTTGTTCTTGTGTTTAAACCACTACAAATCAACTAGCAACTAGTATTTATTAATTACCACTACCACTACCACTACCGCTACCACTCCCACTACCACTACTACTACTACTACTACTACTACAACTACTTCGTCTATTTTTTTATTAAAATTGTAGCAAACATTAATAATTGATGTTACAACCATCGGGATTTTAACTGTCCCTTAAATTTATATTTTTATAAACAAAATAATATGACGTCATAGATGTCATGTAAACGTCATGTCTTATATGATGGCAAAAGGCAACACAAAAATAGAAAAACAAAAATATAGAAATACTTTTATTTAAATTTTTCATTTTTCTTTTTCTACGAATTAATTTGACAGACGAATGGGTTCATCTTTTTCATTTTATCCGTTGTTTTTTTATAACATAATAATAAAAAACAAATAAATAAAATTCTGTTTCAGTTTTTAAATGAAAAAAGAAAAAAAAAATTCATTTGAAAAAAATATTTCTGCGTTTTTTTTTTCTTTGATTTTATTTGAAATTTCTTAGATTCAATTTATGTGAATTTCGGTAAATTAAATTTATTCAAATTATATGTAAGGAATAATGAACAAACAAACCTATACCTTAACATCAGATGAATACAAAAAAATTCAACAGCTAAAATATAAAAACGAATAATGAATGAAATGTAGGCCAAAGCACAAAATAAACTTATATGATCTTTGGCCAAAGGGTTGAAAATAGGAGGAAAAATTTAAGAAATTGAAATTCAGAAATTCTTCAAGAAATTTTGGTTTGTACTGTATCAAATAAAGCATTATATTCAAGTGACAATAGTGCAATGTTGTTACATTACAAAAATATGTGAATAAAATCATATTATAAAAATAATACCGACTTTTAATGGGTACAGTCATATTGTATATAATTCCGCATTCTGCTCACAGTTTAATGATTATTATTCACAAAAAAAAAGAAAAAAGAAAGGAATAACAATTGAAAGGATTTCTCAGAAACGGATACATAAATGATGATGCAGGTTTTTATATTTCTCTCTTTCTCTCATTCTTTTATACATTTGTAGTATTTGGTATTCAGTTTTCATTTCATTTTTCTTTCCTTTCCTTTACTTTTTTTTGTTGTTGCTGGTATTGAATTGGGATAATGCGGTTATAAAAACGGAAGGAAAATCTGTATGTGCATATGATTTTGTTAAAATGAAAATATGAAAATGTTTATAATGAAAATGTATTGTTGTGAACCACCAGAATATAATCGTATTTTATGCGAAACCATGAAACAAAATTATTTATGTACAATAATTTATGTATATTGATTTAATATTTTAAAGGGGAAGGAATTATTATTAACTTTAATAATTATTTTGAGATAAATATTCAATTGTTTTTTATTGATTATTTAAATTTAACTTTAAAGTTCTATCAGAATTTTAGAATTTAGGCTACGTATAGAACTTATTCATTCATATCAGTAACAGTCGCCACTTCCGTCAATTTACACCAAACCACAATAATATTCGTTAGTTTTGAATCTGTAAAATATTGAGAATAAATTGATTTTAACTTTTGTTTCCGTAACACTGAATTTATTTAAAAATTTTGAATATTTTTTTAGCAATAAAAATTAATCGATAAATAGATCGATTTAAATAATAATAATTGTTATAAAATTTTTTTATATGAAAACTGGTTATATGAAAACTGGGAATTCAACATTATTGAACAAATATACAAAGAATACATTTTTCTCTCTTATTCAATCTCATTTATATTTCTATATATTTTGTATGAGTTCAACCAATATAATCCAATGTTTAGATTCCCATGTGAAATTATTTTTTCTCTGTTTAATAAGAAGAAGAAGAAGAAGATAAAAAAATATATATGATAAATTATCATATTTACATCATTTTATCAATATTTCTCTTTGAATAGCTAAAGCTATCATTTTCAGATGTAGAACATTTTCTTATTATAAGAAAAAAAATTGAATGGATTTTCCCTAAACATATATTTCTAGCAAAAAATTCCAAAACTTCAGTTAAATAATTATGAACACAAAAAAGAAATGAAAACATGTAAAGGGGTTGTATAGTCAACCCCATCACTTAGTCTCTGACTATTCATGAAAATTAATAAAGCAAAAATAGAAAATGTTAGATCAGAGAAAATGTTAAACCCTTAGAAAATATAACCTTTATTTTTTCTTCTTCTTCTTCATTTTCTTCTCTTATATTATATTTATATCACGTCATGTCATGTAATTGTAATTAAATCTATATACGATTATATAAACACACATTTATATATATATATAAAATCGGATAAAATTTTATTGATTTCTAATTATATATTTGATCAATCGACGGCACACATATTATATAATATATGAACATAGACATCCTTATACATATATAATGAATAATTATACTTATTATTCTATATACATATGAATATAATTTTTGGTGAAAATTATTTGAATATTAATATAAATCTATTTATTCATTTTCCATAATTTTCAAACTCATTCCAATTTTGTACAATTTTTCACCAGATTTCATATTATACATTTTATCCAAATACATATTTTACAATATTAATGGTTACATATGTGATTATGTATATATCACTTCTGTACATATATGTGAATACATTTGTGTTATGTATGTGTATATATTTGTTTTGGTTTGAATAAATATGAAATGAGTAAGTGTGTTAAGTTTAGGTTATATTATATGATTTCAACCTTTATAACCCAACTTTAATACTCATTCCAATACAAATATTACTGTTTTTTTTTTCTTCTTCTTCTTCATTATATTATTTAATACTTTCCCCAACACTTTAATCAAAGGTACACAAAGTTATCACAATTGCCCAGTAATATGTAACTAAAATAGTCGTCAATCAGTGTCGGAATAACAAGCACTATTCGATGACCAAAAAGTTTCATATTTTGTTTTCTTATTGATTACATTAAAATAAATATTGTAAGTTCAGTGTAGCAATGGAATGAACAAATAATTCAAGGAAATTATTACTAAGAATAATAAATTAATGGTAAAAAGATTGTACGGCCCTATATTGAAATTGAGGATTTTATTATAAACTTGTAACAATTAAATTGAATTTTTTTTTTGTTGGTATATGGGATAAAGTTGATTTTAAATGTCACTTTTGTTATAGGATCAAAATAATTTAAATTCAACACTGAACTTTATGTGGTGTGTATGGATCTATGTAAACACATTATAAAACAGTATATGGATGGATATCATTTATTTTATCATTCTCTCTCTCTTTCTTTCCAATACTCTACGAGTTTTCTTTTCTTTTTTTAAGGGTGTCTGGTATGTCACATATTACATTGTAAACGTCCCTTAATTCTATTTAATATGTTTCAAAATGTATACACAAAGATTTATTTTATGTTTTTCTTTGTTGTTACTGTTGTTGTTTGTAATTGTTTGTTAAAATATATTGACAGAATATTATATGAAATGTAGTTTATCTTATTTTTTGGTTTATGGCAAAATTTTCCATTGTTCAAGTTAAAATTTCAAACAAAACAAATAAAAAATAAAATATTGGTTAATATTGTGACCTTTTTGAAATTTTTACGATGTATAAGAAGTCAAATTATAGAGGTTAAAATTAAAAAAATATATTTGTACTAAGCAAGGGAGTGACGTGAAAGGAAGAGGGTGGAATTCTGGTGGCATTGAAGATATTTATATTAAACTAAATATTTTATGAACTAAAAATAAAAACTAATTTAGTTAAAAAAATAAAGAAAAGGTTATTCCCATTAAAATCTATCAAATAATTGTCTTTTCTTTCTATCTATTTTTCATTAGTTTTGTTTGTTGAATTTCAACCCAAGACCAAAAAAAAAAATACAACCCTTTCGTTATTCAATAAAGATTTTGGCTACTTTTTTTTTTGGTCATCGTTTTGTTGTTTCTTGCGGTTATTGTTGTTGCTTCACTCAGAAGACCCAAAAAAAAAAAAAAGAAATCAAATATTTTCTTTAACCGTCACACACATACACACAAAAATGGTTGACGAGAAAATAAATCACTTGTGATGAAAATATAAAAAAAAAAAAACAAAGCCACAAAAAGAAAATGGTAGAAAAAAATGATCATGTTTTTTTTTACTCTCCCCTTGTCCCTTTCTTTCCTTGTGTTATGACAAATATAGAGACAAATATATTCGAAAAGTTAGATTTTAATAATGCGGTATAATAAAAGATTTCCCTAAATTTTCATTCTTTTTTTATCTAACTGCATAGACATAGAAAAATAGTATGCGGCAAAAATGCAAACATTTCTGGGTTTATAGTAACACGAGAACAAATGAATATACAAAACTTATTTTAGTTTAGTCTTTTATAGCATTAAATTGAAAATAATTTAAAATGCCAGATACATTTGCAAGCAGAGAACTTCTGACAGACTTTAACATTTTTTTGTACCAATTACAGATAATAACAATCAATCAGGAATCAGGTAATCAGGAATTGATTTAGAGGACCTTCAATATATTACCTTAGTAATAAACTTATTTTAATATTCAACGTTCTTATTATATTTATGTAGAATTCGATTTTTCCATTCACTTAAAATTATAAATAAAATATTAACAATAAAAATATATTCAAACAGGACACAAATATTAATGCAACTGCTCTTGATGAAATTTTCTTGCAACTCCCTCGTCATTCTTTGTGCTGCCATTTTCCATGTTGTTCTTTATCACTATCACATCGTATAGTTAGTCTTTTTTTTCTCACATTTTATTTCAACATTTAAGAATTTACCACCAATCATAGAATTTCAAACTGTTTTTATTAATATTTTATTATCCTTTACTAATGAACATTCAAATGAAAAGTAATGGAAATATTTTATAGCAAGCCAAGAATGCAACAGGATTTATTAAATATTTATATTATTCAAACAGGAATTTCCACTGTTATCAGTTTTATTGATTTTACTTTTAATATCCATGAATCGGATCAAAAGTATTTAAAAATTTTGAAAATTTGCAATTTTATTAAAAATAAAAATTAGTTTGAATTGACTAAAAAAACAAATATGTGGGAAATCGAGGAAATTTTGTGTGGAAAAAGGGGTAACAGAATTTATATTTTTTATATGTAATCTCAGGAGATGAGTCTTGACGTTCGATCCTTTTTAATGAAAAAAGTAATTTAAATTCCCCATTATAACAAAAATAAAATTTAAAAAAAAAAAAAACAAAATTAAAAGGAAACTTTTCTGTTGAAAACAAAATTAAAAAAGTTTATGTTTTTTTTTTTTGCTTCAATGAAAAATGTTACGTTTTTTCCCCCAATTTCTCTTTTTTATCTGCATATTGGAGTGTTTATTTTACCTTCACAGTTTTACCTCACCCTTTTGTTGTGTTTTTACTTTTTTTCTCTTAAAAAAAAAAAATACTTCCTCTTTACTTTAAAATCAAAAAAAAAAAAAAATTTAATCCTTTATTTGTTGAAATTCTTTTCCTTTCTTCCTTTCTTTTTTTTTTTTTTTTTTTTTTTTTTGTTTTTTGTTTAAACTCAATTTTAAAGATCTTGTTACATTCAAACAAAAGGTCAATTACTTGTTCAAATGACGTAACATGATGTCACCAGAAATCGTTTTATTTCTTTTTTCTATTCATTCTTTTTTCCTTTCATTTCCACTCCAATCCACTCCACTCCATTCCATTCCCATTTTTTTTTTGTGTTTGTGTGAATATTTGGATTTGGGTAGAGAAAACCAATCAGTGACAAAACAAGGATATTAAATTGAATTAAATTATATATATTTATAGATTGATGGAAGGTCGTTAGTTGAAAATTGAAATTTAATATAACACCGATCAACCACAACAACAACAACAAAACAAGAAAATAGAGAAAGAGGAAAAAAAAAAAATAGAGAGAAGGAGTTTTTTGGTTTTTCATTGATAAAATGAAAAAATAAAAAATTGATTGAAATTTAATTCCATTTAGTAAATCTGTTTTGTTTTGCTGTTTTTTTATTTGTTAAAAAAAATATACAGAATTAGAGTTTAACGTCTAAATAAAAATAAATTATTGCGAGTGTGAAAATTAAAGACTGAAAAACTTTCTATGCCACAAACGGGGAAACTGAGAACTCGGGACCTTTTACTATCCGGGTGACTGCTCTGCTTCTGAGCTCACATGACATTCGAAGTTTCTCAGTTCAATCACTTTTACCATAATTTTAAATTTATTTAATTCTTTGTGTTAGTTTTTTAAATCATAATTTTCTCTGTGAAGAAAAATTGTTTTTGTTTTTTAAAAATTTTCATCTTTTGAATAAAGAAATAAATAAATAAAATAAAACAACGTTAATGATTTCGATTATTGAATTCTTTAAGAAAAAAAAATGTATTTATTTCTAAATTCATTTTACACAATCAAAAATATTTCCATTTAAATGGATTGCATTTAAAATAAAAATCGATAAATCCATTTACAAAAAAATATTGTCAAATTATTTTGAAAATTTCAAAAGTCATTAATAAATTTACTTTCAAATTTTATATTCATTATTTTTTTATTTATTTTTTGAGTTAATATTATTTGTTGTTGTCCAATTTACAAAAGGATAAAATTAACGAGAAGCATGTTTTATTTTTTGCTATTGGTATAAAATTGAAATATATTGCATGGAGAGGGTTAGGAGGAGGGATTGGGCGTATATGTTTTAATTAAAATAAAAAAATTCTTTTGTCCTTTTAATTAAACACCGTCGAAAAAACTGACGTTTGATGTAATTATTAATTTTGTACAAAACCAATAATTTTCATTTAAAATGTTTAATAAAATCCTGGTTTAAATGAATTTTAGCTTTTTCGTATGACGCATTCAATTCACTAAGGATACGTCATCATTTAGGTCAAACATAAACAGAGATGATATATTTGTTAAATTTTAAATTGTATATTTTATTTTGGCCGCTAATAAATGAATTTCAAGAATGGTGGAAGCGATTGTGACTCTAATTGGGACAATAATCAATGACTTTTACCATTAACTAGAGTCAATGTTTGGAGAGTTTTAATATTTTAAAAAATTATTTCACCAACTCTCCGAATATTGTCAATTCGTAGACAAAAAAAAAATGAAAAAAAACTTAAATTCCGTGTAACAATCTAACTTATAATTATATAAATTTTCACTATTAAAATTTGTATTCGAATGATGAATGTGTCCGTTGTCATTCAATTTGTAATAATTTAACAAGAAATCACTTAATCTGTCATAAAAGTAAAAGAACTTTAGGTGTCCGTACGTACCGTTTAGCAATGTTAGATAAATTAATAAAATTTCATTTGAATTTCGTTTCATCTAGATAAAGTTACCCTCATTATTTGTACATTTTTTGTTATCCATGATTAAGACTTCAAAGTTTGTCATTTTTCTCTTTGTAAAAGAATAAAAAAAAAATGTGTATATATATTTAAATAATTGAATAAAAGCTTAAAGCTTTTATTTTTTCCATTTTGATAAAAAAAAAGAAAGTGAAACAGAAAAAATGAGAAATGAAGAAATTAAAAATTTATAAAAACTTTTCACTTTATTTTGATTCTATTATGAAGTGTCCTAAATAAAATATAATTTTTTTTTAATGTTGAATTTTCGCTGAATAAAGATTATTGCAAAAAAAAAAACAAAACTAAACAAAACAAAACTAAATATAGAAAGTTTAGTCTTTGTATATTTTTTTTTTTTTGTTGTTGTATCGCAGACAAAAATTTTCTCTTTTAGACATTTTTCTTCTTCTTATTCTTCTTTTACTTTATATACGTATTTTTACGTATAGAAAGTTTTGTTAAAGATATAAGGGCAATAAAGGAATAACAAAGTAGTGGGAGGCATAGGTAAGTAAGGGAAAGTTTACTTCATTCTTTTTCTTTTTTGTTTTTGGTTTTTTTTTTTTTTTGCAAAGTTTGGAGAAAACGTGAAAAAAAAGCGAATAAAGGAGAAAAAAAAACTTTTTTTTTACCATTTAACTGAATTTAGATAGATTACTTTGAATACTTCTATGTTTTTATTTAATTCTATATTCAGTTCTATTATATCCTCTATGTCTATATGTATGTATGTATGTATGTATGTATGTATGTATGCCATGTGTGTGTGTGTGTGTGTATTATATGTACAGGTTTGACTGTGATTTATCTTGTTTCTATTATATTATTTATTTTGAACCCATAATAACTAATGCCTTTTAATGTCTTTTAGTTTTCCCATTTTCTTTTTTATTTTTCTTTTTTTTTTTCTTTTTCTTTTATTTTATTTTGTCCAAATAAAAATCTCTTCTTTCTAATTAGTTTGTGTTTAGTATTAATTCCACGAACGTAATTAGTAAAAAAGGTTAAATTCTACAATAGTAAAACTTCTCTTTTGTCCATACAATCCGTTTATCTTTTCTTTTTTATTTCTTTCTGTCTGGTCTCTGTTTGTTTCATCTGTCTTATATATTACTTTTTTTTTATTTTTTTTAGAATTCATTAAAAATCTACTCTATAATTAATAAAAACTAATTAAGCTTAAAGCTTAAAAGCATCCAAGTCGATGCTAAAACTATTTCAATTTTGTTTACCTTTTTTTTTTTGGTTTGCTTTGTGAAGAAATTTTAATTATTTTTTATTATCGGGTGATTTATAGAGAATTATTTGAAATTCAAAAATGAAATCTATAAAAATCAGTTCCATATTCAATGCCTGACTCGTACCCGTTAGAATCATAGTGGAACACTGAAAATCCTGGACATGTACCTGTGTACCATGAACGACTCTCTGATAATAATTGAGTTTTAAAATTTCAACAAATTCTCATACAAAACAAAAAACCAATTTAATTAATTTTTTTTTGTCTCTTCAATTTAAATCTCGAAATAATATTCATTTCATTCTAGAATGGAAATTCTTTTTGTCACCATTTTTAAATTTATTATTTGAATGAATATTGAGTTTTCCATATTTTCCCAATCTCTCTCTATACATTTTTATGATAGTAAAAATAATTTGAATAATGAAAATAACCATTACAAAAATACACAGGAGTGTTTTAGTGGTATTGGGAATACTTCAGAAAAATTCATCTACAATTATTATACCATATGTGGATTAGATTTTCCCTAATTTAATTATTGTATGAATTTATTGGTACATATTTTTGCTTAATATACACAATGATAGTTTGTGTGTGTGTGGGTTAATGTGTGATTTATTTGTTGAGAAAAATACATAGGAAAAGGATATGTCCAATTTTGATGAGACAATATCGATCTGTGTGGGTGGGTTTGTGTGTGTGTGTTAATAAATAGTAAGAGATGATAATTGATTGAATGATGATAACTTTAAAATTTTAGTGATTAATTTTTAGGT
This sequence comes from Pedicia rivosa, assembly GCA_963082725.1. Lineage (NCBI taxonomy): Eukaryota > Metazoa > Arthropoda > Insecta > Diptera > Pediciidae > Pedicia > Pedicia rivosa. The sequence goes on from OY720155.1 coordinate 12,294,230, forward strand.
ATATAAAGTTTATCAACTAAGTATTAATTATATTGAAAATTAAAGTAAATAAATTCATCGTTAATAAATGGTACTTTTGGAGAATTTAACATTTAAAGTTTTCACGTTATAAATTTAAATAATTAACTAACCATAATTATCTATTATCTAATAAAATAATTAAATTTAAAGTTGGGTCAATTAAAACACTGCATAATATGTAACACATTTTATATTTGCTGAAGTGGATTTCACACATTATTTTTTTTTTTCGTTAGGAATTTTTGTAAAATTAATTCTAATCAAAAATATTTCAGTGAATTTAATTATGGTATCATAAAATTAATTATGTGAAAATTGTATTTATTATAACTGTGGTTTATAACTATTAGTTTATTACAGTGAATAATATTATAGAGTGTTACCACGATTTATCGAAATTATGTTAAAATAATTTATAATTAACAGAAATTATCACAATTATACGCAGATCATTATTAATTTCCTTTAAAATCTCTTTTAAAACATGCAAACATATAACACACACACACTTTATTATTTTCCATTTCTTACTAAATTATAATTTCAATTAAACCCAAAAATAAGTGAATATCATTTAGCATACTTTAATATTCCAAGAAGACTCCATCACAGGATCAGAAACAAACAGAAAAAAAAAAAACAAAAAAATTAATTATATCGTTCACTAGAAATAAAATATTAAATTTTTTGAATAAATTAATGTAAGATTTAAAATTTAAATGAAATTAAAGTGAGTTGTTAAAGTCAAAGTTAAAGGAATATTTTATAGATTATGATAAAACTTTCTTGTTGTTGTTGGTGTTTTTTTTTTACATAATTTATGTCACATAATTCATGTCACATAATAACTGCACTAATTTAATTAAAATTATTTGCATAGGTACATTATTTAGACGCAAATGAAAGAAAAGTTTACAAATATTTTTTGTACATAAAAGTTTTGAATTTATATTCAACTTAGTTAACATAGATACACAGGGTGGCTCACATTTTACACACACACACACAATGTAAATCACAAAAAAAAAAACGAATAGAAAATTGTTATCCTATTTGTCTCAATGCACACCCTACTCCCCCAACTCTACATTTACCTTATAATTTAATAGAATAACATAATTTTGATCGTACACCTTTTGAACCTAATCAAATTATCCCCTTTAACTTTGTTGGTCATATCATCACACACACCCACATAGATAATACTCGGTCAGGATAAAATAGAATACAATTATTTTAGTTGTATATTAGTGTAAGTGTAGTTATATAATATATAGATAAATAGATAGATAAAGATACTGATCGAATATGAATGGATATATTATTAGATACATCCACAGATATCGATACACGATACAGTATTTATTTTTTTTTTCCATGTAGTTGTAACATATGCATTAAAAGGATATATTTATAATGAAAGGGATAATAAAATATTTTTGTCATGCTTTTAACTTTAGCCATTTAGACCATTCGAATATATAGGTATACATTTATATGCGATATGTGTTATGTTATGTGTTATAGGATACGATATTCTACTTTGTTGTTGTTGTAGTTGTTATTGTTGTTGTTGTACTAGTATGTACTCGTGTGTATGTGAGTTTATGCAATATTAATTTGTGTATATGATGCTTTAGAAAAATATAGAAACAGATATGAATTTTTATTTTCAATTTTAATGTAATCCATTCAGTTATCATCGTCTATTGCCACAATTTCACTCTAGTCCTTAATTTAATTATATGTAACTGTATCAAAAGGACATAATATAATTGGTTTTGACTTTATTATCTAAATTTAATTGAAATGACTGTACAAGTTCTAATTGTTGCACATACACAAAAATATTATTTTGTAAGATAGTTAAAAAGGAATTTTCTTACGGCTCTGTTTAGTATGAGTTCTACATCTAATTCCAAAAGATGATCTTTTTTTTTGTGCTTTATTCATAGAATACAGAAAAGCAAGAAAAAAACTTTCGTAAAATATAATTTTTATTATACGCCATTCAAAATGAATTATATTATCTTAAAGCATCGTATTAAGACCAAAAAATCTATCTGTCTGACTTTATAAAATATTTAAGATACAGATTACGTAATTCAATTTCATGCTTTTCTGTTGTCTGTTTTTTTTTTTTTGTTCTTAATAAAAGCTCATACAAATGTATGTGTGTGTGTGTGTGTGTACATGTACGTGTGTGTATGTATAGCTTATATATTTCATCATCTCTAGACAATTTTCTTTAGGACTTCACTTGAATAAGTAGATATTTTTATTCCATTAAAAAAAATGTCTTCATATTTTTTCTTTTTCTTTTAAAAAAAAAAAAAATAAAAGAAAATAAGAAAAAAAGAAACGCATAAAAGTATTTCTATATTTTCTTGTTGTTGTTGTTTTTTTTTTCTTTAGCAGTCTTAATTTTTTTTTTTTTACAATTTAAGTCGTTAAAAAGGCACATAAAAAATGGATATATTATTTTGTGTTATTTCTTCTTTTTTTTTTTTTAAAATGGAGTTTGGATAACTTTCAAAGAGAAGAAGTAACTGGGTTGGATAATTTTATTTTTTTGTCTCTCTCTCTGTGTGTGTGTGTGTGTTTGTGTTGGTGGGCGGATGGGTTTCCATTATGCTCTAAATCAAAAATGTTATATGGAAAATATGCTTTTTATAAAATGAGAATAATTTGGCGAGTCTGTAATAATTAATTAAGAGATAGAGACAGAAAGACACAGAGAGAGAGAGAGAGGTAGAGAGAGAAAGAGAGAGAGAGAGAGAGGAGAGTTATATAAGATTGAAAATGATGAGATTAATGAAAATTTTGTTCTGCTGAAGGCAATTTTATTTTTGAGTGAAGTAATTTATTGGAGTATAAGATTTGTGGTGGTGGAGGGTGTTAGAGGGGGGAATATAAAAGTTCATTGTGTGGGTCTCATTTTTTTGTACAATTATTTTTACGAACGTCTTTTAAATTAGGAAAATCGCCGAAGGGCATCGTTTTCATTCAGTTCAATTTAAAAACAGGAATCAATTTGATTTTTGAATTGAGCTTTTTTTTTTCTTCTTCGTTTCCTTTTTCTTTTTTCCTATTTATTTATTTTTATTTTAGGCAATTTTTGTATCCTGAATATTTTCCGTTTTTTCCCCTTTTTCCATTATTTTTATTTTTGATTCATTCAATTGAATAAATTCAAATGAGAGAAGAAGCAAAAAAAAAAAAAACGAAGGAACAAAACGAAAAGGATTTATTTGATTTTTACAAATATTTTTCAAATTGAATTTTTTTCTGAAACAAAAATAAGAAAAGTTCAAAATTTTCAAAATCAAAAACTAAATTATGAAAATGAATTGTTTTTAATAAAAGAATTCAAAATTAAATTTCACTTCAAGAAAAAAAAATCTAAATGTTGAAACAAAAAGAAAAAAACAAATCTGAAGTTTGTCATTTTTTTTTTTGGTTCGTTCTTTCATTAAATTGATTTCGATATTTTTTCCATAAAATTTACAAGAATTCTAGAAAAAATAAATTTATCTTTTCAATTCTTTGTCATTTTTCTTTTCAAAATGCAAGAAAAAAAAAACAAAATTCACGCAACAGATGGGATTTTCTTCTTTCCCTTTTCCTTCATACTTTTAAAAGTATTGAAGTATTTTTTGGATCAATTTTCTGTTCATCTCCCGTTTCTTACTCTCCGTTTATGGTTTCTTAGAAAATTTTCCTATTTTTATTATTTTAAGGGTGTACGACAAGGGTAACTTATTTAATGTAAACGAAAATGTGATCGAACAGGATGTAATTGCTTTGATTTTTTTTTAATCAAGTGAAATTTTCCATTTAAATCTTTTTTTTTTTTTGTACAAAACAAAAAAAAAAGAAGAAATTGAATTGATTATCGGATTATTTAGAAACATTATTTTAATGGAATAAAAATCTAAGAATGTTAACGAATAATCTGAATAGATTTTTTTCAATAATACTGAGTTCTTTCAACGATATCTCGAATAATTCATACAACGGTTTAAGTTTTAGGATTTCAACGTAAAATCAATAAAATGGTAACATTTGATTCAGTTGATAAAGTAAAATTTCTATTGTGATTATTATCAGTTGAAACTTTATTTCTGATAGTGAACTAAAAAACAAATTTTTTAATATTTTGTGTTTTAACACAACTTACTAAATCCTCCCTCTGAACTATAGAATATCAGAAAATGTTAAACAATTTTCAATAAAAAATACTTAAATTCAACTTAAAATATAAAAAAAAAATACTGAACACAATCGAATGGAAATATTCATTCATTTTAGTCCATTAAGTCCGCAACCATAGAATATTAAATTATATTCTCCTTTTTTTTATCTGTTGTTGTTGTTGTTGTTGTTGTTGTTGTTGTTGTTGTTGTTGTTGTTGTTGTTAGTTGTGAAATTTAAATCATTCACTCAAATTCATCCAACTAAATTCAAACTGAAAACATTCTCCATTCTCAACCCCATTAACTATATTTTCGATTTGAAATTCAGTAAAACTTTTATAGATTTTCTATGATAGAGGGGTGGGGAGAATCTATAAATTATATTTGATTTATTTTTGTTAATAGTTTTATCTTCTAAGGCAGGGTAGAAAAAATATAGAATATAGAGTGAGATACCAAAGAAATATATATATATATACACACACGCACACACACATACATTGGACACATTTATATAAAGATCAAAAGTTGGGAAAAAAGATTTAATTTATTAATATTCATTTGCATAAGTAATTTGATTTTTTGCTTTTACACACACACACATACATACACATATAGAACGTAAAAGTTCACAGTCGCCATTATTTTATTCTTTTGGTATGGATGAGGATTACTAAAGACTAAAGATTTATATTTTGTTTCTGTAATTTTCTTCTTTTTTTTTTTTCTTCCGGCTTTTTCATTTCCTATTTTATTTTTTGGTGTATGAACTGAATCCTTTAAATAGGATAAAGATAATGGATCTCTTTCAGTAAAGGCGTTTGTGTGTTAAACGAAAATTATTCTATCACTCTTGGTTAAATTCTATATTATTCATTTACTACACACTTCACTCGTCTTTTAATCACTCTTCTTTTTTTCTTTTTTTTTTTATGTAATCAAAATAATAACGTAATAAGATAAAATGTGTTCACTTTTCTTCTATTCTATTTTATGCATACTTTGAACCATGTGAAAACACTGAACAAATTTGTAGTGTCCATTGATTTAAAGTTTTCTGTAATTTACAAAAGAAAAAATAGAAAAATTAATTTTATAAAATAGAAATTAAAGGGAAAATGGAAAAAATAATGAATTGAGAAAGAGAATTTTTTCTTTATAAAATGCAATTAATTAAATCTTTTTACATGTCTGATCTGTATCTAATTATACAATTTTCTTTCTTCTCTTCAATTCTTTTGATGTTAATTTTTCTTCATCTCCTTTTTTTATTATAAATAAATAAAAAATAAATGGATAATGAATTGTGCATCCAATTAAACTACAAAAGAATACTTTTATGTATGAAATGAAAAGAAAACGTAGGTTTTGTTTAAAAACGAATAAATTCCATTTAACAATTTTAATATTGTAAATATCAAGTTGTCCAACATGAAAAGTAACAAAAATCCTTTCAAGTTCAAAAGACTTTTCGTCTTGTGAAGTAAACAGAATATATTTTCCAAATTGAACAGAATTTCGTAATAAAATTCATCATCATCTATTATTATTACTTGTAATTGATTCTACATGTAATTTAAAAGAAATTAAATGGAGACGCCTGGTATTTTTAATAAAAGCGTCTCTGGTGTATTCTATTTGATGAAAGAAATAAAATATCTCACAAAATTTATTTGTATCTCGTGTATCTTACTATAAATAGACTGAAAATTATATTTTCAAACAATAATAAAAGCATTCTACTTTAAGTCTTCAGTAAACTTTTTCTAAAACAGACAAAAAAAAAAAAAAATACGCATCAAGGAAAATGAAAATATCAGAAAGTCGTTTTAAAACATAAATGAAAATAAAACAATATCATTACATAGAGCAACTTTTTTCCATTAATTCATTAGATCATCAATTATAATTTTCCTCTTATATACAGCAAAACACCCACCCACCCAAACACACACACACACACACTTGTATAATTTTCATCATAATCTTAAATCGAAATAGATAAGAGTGACGCAGGTTTTATCTAACATTTCATTACTTTATTTTATTTTTATTTTTTCTCTTCCCATTCTCATTAAATAAAAAAAAAATCTTTTGTCTTTTCATTAAGATATCACATTGTTTGTTTGCGTTCTTCATTTATTTATTTACTTACTTTGTACACTGACATTCATTTCTGTTTATTACCATTTATAATGTTGAAATTAAGATTTATTTTTTTTAATTGTGTATCTATAACCGGTGTGTATATATTTGTGTTGATGAATGATAATAATGAGGAGAGATATTGAATTTCATATGTAATTGATCTCAAATTATTTTATTTGTAGTTCTTTCGACTTATAAATAAATGTCAAATAATTTATTGTTAAATATTTACTAAATACGTTAACATATTTCTTAATACAGATTATATAATATTGTATTTCACTGTTTCTTTGTCACTTACAAAATATAAATTATTAAAATAAACATCAAAAATTCTCTTCAGAATTTTTCTGCAGAATTCTTTTAATGATAATTTTTCAAATATTTACGAAATTTTTAATTAATTTGTAGAATAAAAAAAAGGAACATGTAAATTCACGTACAATCGAAACCAAGTTATGACAACAATAAATATTTCTTCAACTACGATCCAACAACAAAGAACAAAGTGAAAATGTTTTCAAATGAAACAAAAATTATAAAATAACCGATATTTTTTCAAATTATTATGAGTAACTTAAAAGTTGATGTATTTTAATTATACAATAAATAATTAATTTGTTTAATGTTTGAAAATTATTTCTTTTGAAAGTCTGAATTATCATAAAAAAAATTTAAATTGAAACGTTTAAAACACTCTTAGTCACTTAATGTTTCATATTCCAACATAAACTATAAATTACAAATTGACAATTAATTTTGAAATAAAAACAAACAAAATCACTACAAAATACCAGGCGCCTCCATTTTTTTTTAATTATAATTTTATTTCTTAAAATAAACAAGAATTTTATTCAATCTTACAAATCAAATGAAAAGAAAAACAATTAATGAATAATTAATTAATAGAAAAATAAGCTTAATAAGTTACACTCAATGCTAATTAATTATTCATTTATAGAATATTGAATATTAAATGATTTGTTACAATCTCATTGATTACAAAAATTCTGCCCACATACTACAACCCTCATTTTATTTTCATTCAAATTGAATTGTAAAGAACTTATAATACCGTAATTATCCATTGCTATATAAAATGGGCAACTAAAAGTCACTTTTCTTTTTTTTTTTTTGCAAATATTGAAAGAAATTTAACCACACAAAAAAAATTAAACTGAAGAACAAGAAAAACAGAAAAGATTTACATTTTATAAATAATTAATAATCCTGAGTCAACATTCCATTAGACACAATTTGAAATTTATAAGAAGGAAAAATGGAGAATTAGGACAAAAATTTTAGTATAAATGGTTTAGGAGGGATGGTGTTTACCATTTAGGGAGGATAATGTAAATTTCAATATTTATTTTAATAAAATAATTAATACAAAAATAATATTTGACAGAATTTTTGTATTTTTCGTTTTCAATTTTTCTCTCACAAAAAAAAAAACAAAATCAAAAACATAAACATAAACAAAACAAAAAGAAAAGAAAATTAATAATTATTTATAGGAATTTGCCTCATAGACAAATAATCAGTGACTATTTTGATAAAAGATGATTTTTAATGAAACAATTTATACCATTTTAGTATACGTTTTTTTTTTACAGCAAAAAAGTGAGGGGAATATGAAGATGATAAAGAAGAAAAGAAACAATTCATCTTATTTTAATTTAAAACAAATAATAAAACACCTTTGGGATTCACTCAAAGTAAAAACTTTATTTCTTCTATCCAATTAATTTTGTGTCTAAAAATATTCTTAACTCATTTCTGTTTTTACACCCCTAGAGAAAACCAAGATAAGTTTGAAAAGAGAATCAGAGAGAGAGAGAGAGAGAGAGAGAGAAAGAGAGAGAGAGAGAGAAAGTGACAAAGAGATATAACTGTTGTAACAAAATGGAGACAAACATTGATAGTGAGAGGGTGGATTATAAAAGTTTCTTTGTCAGAATATTGAAATAGTTGAAGAACTTTTTTTGTGTATTTTTTTTCTTACTTTTGTTTTGAGAAAATTCTCTCTTTTTTTATTTTGTACGGAGTTTCCCATTTAAATTTTATTTGCTTTTTTTTTGTTTCTCGAAAAAAAAAAAATAGAAGACTCAATGGGCTACAGTAAGCACTGTCTGATGCCTACAAAAGAATATTTATGAAGATGAAGATTTGTCACGAATAAATTCATTTTTAATTTTTGAAGGACATTTCTCAGAATAAAACTAATTTGCAATTAAATTAAAGATACTCTTTCCTTTGACTTATAATAGAATAAGTTAAAATTTCTTTCCATTTTAAAACGTTTAATTGGATAGACAAATCGAAGAGCAGTTTAATTAATTTGAATATTTAATAATAAAAAAATATTTCCAAAGTGCTTCTTCGAAATCTAGATTTAAAAATTTTCATAGCAAAACCATAAAAATTTCATAAATATTTCTCAGAATTTTTCAAATAAAAATTCATTTAGATTTTCATTAGAATGAGAAAAAAAATTAAAATAAAAGAAAAAATTTTAGTTTAAAAATTCTCAATGAATGAGGAATTATTTCTTAATTATAAAATAATGAAATTAAATTACATTGGAGTCAATTGAATCGATCAAAAGTCGCTTATTTTATTTATTACAATGCATTAAAAGCAACAACAGAAGATAATTGAATTAGGATCGAAATTCTTTGTGTAACATTAAATTTAATAAAAGATTAGTCGGTAATCCGACTTCTGGTTTTTAACAGAATTAAAGATAAGTGTCTCTTCTTTATTTTTGTTCGACTTTTAAAATATTCTTCACAATATAAATATTTCTTTATTCCAAGGATTATCTAAGAATAGAAATGCAATTGTATCAATACATTAGGAATTGACCTAATTATAATTGTGTTGTAGAAACAGCTATGTCCTTTTTTTGTTCTTTTATTTTTGAATGGAAAAATAAATTTCAAAATAATATTATGATTAAATTTTGAGTTCAATAGAAACATCGTTCTTTATTATCTATTCTTTAATTGAAATTTCATTTCAAATAAATTTTCTATCTTATTGAATTGAAAAGCTTTTGTTTTGAAAATTCATAGTTTTGTTTAATAAAATTTATTACTTTCTTAATTAGATTTTGTGATCAGTTTTCATTTTCAATGGTGAATATTTCTGTTCCTTTCATAAAATTTGATTAGAATTTCTTCTGTTCCATTTAAATTTCAAAAATTAAATCAAATTTTATTATTATCTCAATTGCATTTTTTTATAAAACTTTTACAAAAAGCCATCAACAAGAATTTCAGTTAAAGCGTTCTTCTAAGCTATTTTTAGACTACAAGATTGGAATCGTATTAAAATAAAGACAAAAAAATATAACATTGAAGTCATTAAGTTTCCATTTTATTTGAATTTTGTGAACTTATTCAGAGAATACAAATACCATACCAGAAACAAAATGTTTAAATGATATTTTATTGTCTTTATTAAGAGAAAATTATTTGATTTTTGACAATGAAAATTATTCATACCAAATAAAACCAAATTTAGATACAAAAAAATAAAACAAGAAATAGAAAATCCAATTTAAAATATTTCCAATAAATTCAATAAAGGATAATTCTACGAAACATTAAATATTACAAAAAAAAAAATTATTTGAAATTCTGCACTGAAATAAAGAATATGATGATGCTCACCAAATTTTTACACAAATATGTAAATTTTTATAATCAGGCGAATATTACAAATTTTTGCACTAATTTTATGTGCACTCTTGAATTCCTAATAAAAAAACTTAAATTTTATCCTTTAAAGAAAATTAAAATATAATTTAGGTTAAGTATTGTTGAAATAGTTAAAAGAAAAAGAAAAATCAATAATAAAATAAAAATGCAACATTAGCATTAAGCAAACTATGTGCACACACAAATACAACACAACATAATATATACAAGCATTATAATATGATCCACACACATATGTATTATTTTCTATAATGATAATAACAAATTCTTTATGACCTACTAAACTACTAAAATAATACTACTACTACTGATCCTACTACTACTACAACTGTAAAGCGACAACTAAAGAAAGAAGAAAAATTTGCTATCTCAAGCGAAAATAGAATAGAATATTGCCAATATTATAATGTCCTTTTTGACTTTATCTTTCCACTTTTTTTTTTGTTTTTTTTTTCTAGGTTCATAATGATGCTGAAGCATCATTGAAATGAAGAAGAATAATCCATTAGTAACTAATTCATGTTGTATAACTTCTTCTTCTTCTTCTTCTTATACTTCTTATCCTTTCGTCTTAAGTTTTTTTTTCTCTTCTTCTTATAAGCCGTTATTTTTAGAAAATAAAGGATGTTTTGTCTTTAGTTTAGGTTATCTGCTTATCTTTTTTCCCCACACCTTTTTTGTTGTTGTTGCTTTTTCTTCACCTTTTCACACCTAACTCCCATATTCATCTTTCGATTATTTTGAGGAAAACTACGGTTGATTAAAAAGAAAATCAATTTTCGTACGTTTATTTCTTTGCCAATTTTAGTGTTTTCATTTCAATATTATTTGTAAGAAATAAATAATTTCCGTGTTTTTCTTCCAAATGCGATAATTTCTCGTAAAAAAGGAGAAAAATAAGATTATTACCTAAAAGTGCGTTGTTGCTTTCATTTTGGAATTTTCACCTATTCATTTAAATTCACCGTAACCATTTTGTGTTTTTATAATTTATACTTTAAATTTCTATTTAGAAATTTCTTAACGATTCAAAAGAACAAAATGTTCAAATCGATTTACAAGAAAAAATCGTTAAAAGTTAAAAAATATTGTGCATACTGTCACTTTAAATGCATTACAATTTCTCTTGTATTTATTTAATGCAAGAAATATTATTTCTTTATTTTATTGTAGAAATTATAAATCTTTCACATGTTTTGTAAGCAATCAGCAACCTGTCTGTCTATTGATCCCCTATAAATACAAAAATATTTATTTGAAGATAAAAAATGATAAATGTCTTTTTATTTATGAAATGAAAAACTTTTCTTTCGTTATTTTCCAATCTAAAAAGTGCATTGACTTTTACAGAAAACAAATGGTTCGACAAAAAAACCAATTTTTAGTTTTTCAGTTAAAAAGAAATAAAATAATTTAAACCATTGCATTTATTTATTTATTTATTTCAAGTTAACAAACTTTGTAATTTATCAAAATTGAAAATGAACGAGAACAAAAAAAAAGTCTAGACTGAAATTATATTTGTGTGTGTGTGTGTTTTTATATTTTACACAGATAAATGTTGAAAGTTTAAAAATAGATTTTTCGTTTGGTTCAGACTTTACTTTTGGAGTCCAGCAAAAAAAAAAAAAAAATAGAAGAGGAAAAAGGAGAGAAAGGAGAAAAAAAAAAAGGAATAACAATGAACGTAAGCGGTACATTAATGGTTTTCTATTAAAATAACTTTTCTTTTTATTTTATGATGAAAAAAATTAAATAGTAATTTCTTGCTTCAACCACCTTCACTTTGTTAGCAAGAAATTTTTGTCTGTCTCTAAATTTACATATTTTAGTTATACGCTAATGCCTCGCTTCTGAATTAATCAGTGTGAAATCTAAATATAAATCAGACAATGATTAAGTTGTTTTATTAATATTATCTCCGTCATTATTATTAAATTATGAATATGAAGATTAAATTAGAATATTTAAAAGTAAAAATAAAAGAAATTTTCAATTCAATGAACTGATATTCTTTACTGGATGTCAATCTCAGTCTGATTACAAAGAATGGTCGTTTAGAATTATACAAAATTGATTTTCAAAAAATAATTGATGTTGATTTTGATATACTTACTAACAGTAATTAAATTGTTTTTAATAGACTGCATTATAAATTATATACGTCAGTTATCCAGTTGAATGAAAACAAAACAAAACCAAACAAGACAAAAGTCTATTAAAGTGCAACGATAGATCAATTTTTGAATAGTTGCCGTAACCAAATGTAACAATAATCAGTTATCATGTTATCGTTCTAATTCTCTAATGAAATTTAATAGTTTTCATTCGGTAAATACAAATTAACCGATATTACATTAATGCATCATAATGCAATTGAATTTTCCTTATCTTTTCTTACTTCCTTTTATATTTAGTTCGTTTAAACATAAACAGTTGTTTTGAAAGGTTAAATTTTACACTAGACTGGTATAAAAATCCCAGTTAATTGCGTTTAAACTGAAACATTTTAAATTAATAAATAATTTTCACAAAAAGTTCAGAAAAAACAACAAGACATAATTAGTACATTATAGAATAATCTATAAGTGAAGATTATTTAATTTGATTTGAATATTCTACAAAAGAAAGAAAGGAAAAAAAGGAGAAGGAAAGAAAAGGAGAAGGAAGAAAAGTGTCATATTATATAATGTGTCATATCATATACAATATACATATAAGTGTATATATTATGTCTTGTTATAATAACATAATATTAAAGTGTTGATGACAACCATTCATTATTATAAAAGACTTAACTGACCATTATTTTATTTATATTTCTAGGGAAAAGAGATCCGGTAAAAAAGTAGAGTGAGATTGAGAGAGAGAGGGAAAGAGATTCTTTATATTATTATGTCAACTCAATAAAGTGTCAAGTCGTATATTATTAGAGTAGTTTGCTTTTTATTCAATACTTTAACTCAACCCTCTTTTCTTTTCACAAAAGTATATACTATAAGAAAAGGATACAAATATAATATAAGAGTCCCTTTCACTCCAATATAAGTTTAATATTTTTTTGGGTTCCAATTGGAAAGTGGCAAAAAGAAATTCATTTAAAATTTTAATTTTATGAAATTAAAACAAAAAGTCTTTTATCCAATCAAATTAATTTCATTATGATAGAAATATGAAAATGAAAATTTTGATTGACAATTTAAGGGTGAAATTTATTTGACCAAATAAAAAATAAAAGTTTTAAAAAGTAAATGAAGAAAATTCTGATTTCCTTTATCATTTTTCGTTTTATGTTCTTAACCCAACCAAACGCATAAAATTTATTATTATTACTTTATTCTCTCAGTTTAAACATGAGGATATTTTAGAAAACTTCTTTACTTCCCATTTTACTCTACCTTTTTACACAATTCATTATTTTATTTAAATATAAATCGATTTTATTTATTTTTACTTCCAAAACCCTTTAATCAGTTCACCCCACCAACCAAAGCAATTCTAATCAATGTACGGTAAAATAATTTAACTAAGGAGAGAATAAGGAAAATGAAAGAAAAGAAAAGAAATTAATCACCTAAAAAAAATTGTATTTTTCCCTTTCGGCTTCACTAAACTTCTTTCAAATTTTTTCTTGCTTGCCTTGAGTTAAACAAAAGTGTGACACCATTAAAAATGGAAAAAATGATTATTAGAAAAACACACACACACACACAAGAATAATTTCAATTGAAAAGAGAGCAAGATAGAAATACAGAGAAATACAGAGAGATAGAAAGAGAGAGAGAGAGAGTGAGTCCAACTTAATTAATGACAAAAAAAGGGAACAAATGTGCCTTATGATGAGTTCGATGGATAAGAATGATTGGTATTGGAAATGAAGAGTTTCTCATAAATATTATTCATTATTAAAACAAAAAAAAAAAAAGAAGAAGGAAAAAGTTATAATTTAAGAAGGAAATAAATCAACCCATTTTTTTCTTACATTTTTTTTTATTAATATTCTTCTTCTACTTCTACTTCTTCTTTTTTGTCAAAATTAAAACGTGTCACTTATTGATCAGAGACTGAAGAAGGTTAACTAAAGGGGGATTTTTTTTTATTAAATAAAAAATGTTGGTTATTAAAGCCAATCAAATTAGATAAGTACCGCCCTTCTTACAATTTATCAAGACTAAATTCACTCAACCCTCTTTTCACATTAAGCGCCTAACGTACCAATATTTTTAAATTTTGTAAATAAATCTGACTTTTCTAATAATGACAAAAGTGGTCATTTTGTAGGAAATTCTCTTGTCACTCTAAAGTTAAAATTGAAGGTGTTTATTTTTTTTTTCTTTTTTCCAGTAAAATAAAACCAAACCTTTTTATTTAAAACTTTGAGATTTTTTCCCTCTTTATTTTATAATTTTATAAAAGAGTTTCCCATTTACTTTCATTTTCAATGTTAAAAGAAAAATAAAAATAGGATTCTGGAAAAGAGAAAACATCTTTGAGCACATTAAAGTGACAGACATTAAAGTGTTCCTCTAACGGAGCCAAAACCACTCCACAATCCCAAAGGGTTCTCACCTCAATCATTCAATTTTTTTTTATTACCCAAAGAAAAAAAAAACCCCTTTATTCGTTTTTTTCTCTGTTCCGCCCCTAGAGAATTATATAGATTTTATATTTTTTAAGATAAAAAAAAAACCTAAGAAGAGGATGTAAGAGAAATATGGATGGAGGTAAAAAGAAAACCTTCACGTAAGAAAGAAAAAAATGTTATCCAATGTCTTGTGTTAAAGTGTCTTGTGTGCCTCAGATGTCGCAATAAAGATTGAAATGTGTCTTCTTATAAATTTATGTTTGCATAAAAAAAAAATACAAAATCCCAGCATAAAAATAAACCACCACACTTCCCCAACGGAAAAAAGAGAAAGAAAATAAAAGCTAATACATTGGAAAAAATGAGAAGAAAATAAAATGACAGAACCTTGGATAAGGATTCCAAGTTGTGTGTGGTTTATGAAAGAAAAAAAAAACGCCATAAAATTGATATTTGATTTTATTTTCTCTCTCACTCATTCTTCTTCTTTTTCAGTTAATCCCCTGATTTTATATTCCTCAAACCCCCTTTTGTGTTCGTCGCACTATCTATTTGGTTGCGTTCTACGTACAGAAATGGGGATGGAAATGCGAAAAACCATTGTTGTTGCTATTGTTTTTTTTTATGATTATTTTTAGCTTAAATTTTCGCTTAAAACATTCGTTTGAAAGCAACAAAAAGCAGACAAATTTTGGTTTTTTCTTCTTTTTCTGTTATCTGTGTGAACCTTTTTTCCTCCGATTACCCAATATGTTCTATCTTTTTACTACTTTTTTTTTGTGTTAGAAAGAGATAGGATGAAATCGTAACAACAACTAAAAAAAAAAATGTTTGAGAGAGATTAAAGGTTGAGAGTTTTTATTATGCCGATGTGTCTGGTTTCGTGACTGACCATTCTCTTGTATGTACACAAAAGAATATTTAATATTAAATTAAAAACAAGAAAAAAAAAAAGGAAGGTCAATGACAATCAAGTGTTGTTAGATGTTTTTTTTTTGTAGTTCAAAAGTTCATGTCAAATGGTGTTTGACGGAAAAAGGGGTTAATATTATTTAAACCAACAAAAAAAAAAACAGAGAAAGAAACATAATCCAGAAGAACATAAATGATAGAACCTTTTGTAACAATCTAAAAAACATTAAAAAATTTAATCGATTTAAAAACTGTAATAAATTTTATCTATTATTGTCCTTTTATCCGTTTAACATTTTCTTCTAATGTGAAAACACAAAAATATTTTAATTCTTTTTCATTCATTATTTTCTGCCTCTTCTCAAACCAGTTGAGAGTCAAAATTACACAAAAACAAAAAAAAAAGGTTTGGAATGCCAGTCTAAATTAAATAATGTTTTGGATTTTACCTCACTCTGAATAAGATTTATTCTCCATTTTTTGTTATTTCTTGTTAATTTTAATTTTGTATTTTTGTATTATTTTTTTTTTCTATTTAAAAAACCATAAACTTATTTTATATTCTCTCTTTCTCTCTCTCTCTCTCTCTCTCTCTGTCCATTTGTGTGTATGTTTGTACTTTTATTTTTTTTTCTTTTAGATTTTCATTGTGAAGGTAATTATAGAATGACTTATGAGGGTCTCGTGGTCATTTTGGGGTTTTGTTTTTGTTATTTTTTATTTAGGAAACGTGACCAGTAGGTACCTTTTTTTCCTGTTGTTTATATATTTTAGTTGTTGTTGTTTATAAATTAATGGATATAAAAATAAATACATTTATGTATTTTGTATATCCGTAGGTACATATACGTAACAAACATGACACCAAATTTATATTCTATATACGAAATGATAAAATAATTGTATATGTTGTCGTTGCAATCTGAACAGCAAACAATCTGACAAACAAAAAAAAAAAAGGAATTGTTGAAATTTTTTATTAAAAAAAAGAAGAAGAAGAGAAAACAATCAAAGCAAAAAAAAATAATAATAATAATTTTTTGGTTGGTTGGGTTTGTCCGGTGAATTTTATGATTTTTTGTTCATTGGGGAAAAGGTGAAGTTCCAAACAAAAATTAATTAAATATAAAATTTTTCTTCGTTTCGTTTCAAAATTAAAAAAAAAAAATTGTTAGTGATAAATTAATGTTGCTTGAGGGATACGTTTACCCCCCAACCCCCATTCCAAAATTTTTGGTAACAATTTTTGCGTTACATTTTTTTTTTTAATTTTGTTTTATTTTAATGATGATAACGATGTACACCAACTTGTATATTTTTCCATTTCTCATTTGTTCTTCCTAATTTTTGAATTCGTTTGTTGCAATTTTTTATTGAAATCAGTTTTTTATTTCATAGAACTTTACAATGATTATAATTTGTTGAAATAAATTATATAATTGAATATTTTCATTTGTTAGGATATGAGTTCATCATTAAAGAAATTCCACTTTGTTCGTATTAGAATGAAAAACGTAGTTCTTGATTGTTCTATCTTGAATTCTTAATTGAAGTAAATAAATTGAATTTTTTTTCAAAAAGTGATTCATATCTAAACAAAGTCAATCTTGATATATTCTGGGACAATTCCTCGAATGAACTTTGTACTGACTACTGAGACAGACAATGACACAATTGAAAGCACATTTTAATAAAGTTTACTTTTAACAACAAGTTCATTTTTCTCTACGAATAAATCAGTACAATGAAGTGTCAAATAAATGACCCAAATAATAAATTTTATTTTAAATGAAAATTCAATTTACAAATAATTAAATCTTTTCACAAGAATGAATGAAATGAAAAGGAAAAAAGAAAAATTCTTTTGTGAAATTCATTTACTTACAATATTTCCGTTTTTCATTAATTCCTTAATTTAGAAATTTCATTTAAATTTAATTAATTAAATTTCGTATTAAAATCTTGTAACACAAAATAATTGATTTTTCTTTCATCGAACCCCTCCACCAGCCCCTTTTTTTTATTCTGAATTTTCAAAAGAGGAACAAAATAATAGAAATTTTTTTAACTTCAATGAGATTTTTTTTCCCCCGTTCTAGAAAAGAAAAAAAGTTCTTTAAATAAATTCTGTCATTTCAGTTAAATTTAAATTTTTTATTCTATTTCATAAAATGACGTTTGGAATTCTCTTCAAAATTTTCTTTATTCAAGAAAACAGAAAATTCACCTTTTATATTTTTAATTTTATAAAATTGAACTTTTTTCCATTCGGATTTTTTTTTTTTTTTTTCATTTTTCATTTATTTATGATAACAATGAAAGGTCAACCCCTGTATCCTTTCATTATTCCCTGTTCACCTCTTGCACTTCATCAAAATACAAAAATAAAATAAAAATAAAATAAAGAACGGAAATAATTTTTGTGTTTGAATTTATGTCGTTTCCCAACATTTAAAGACGTCATAAAATTCTGAAGAATATTATTTCATAGATGAAAATATTTCATTTGTTTCTTCTGTTGTTGTTATTGTTGTTGTTGTTTTTTTTTGCTGTTTAAATTTAAAACAAAAGAAACACCAATCATTTGGTCATAAAATAAAGAACTTTTATGTATTTTTCACAAACTTTACAATTTCCAATTTTTGTAACTAATTTCATTCATAATTTATTATTGATGAGAGATGAAAAGGATTTTTCTTGATTTTTTCTTATTCGATGGCAAAAAAAAAAACAAGAAAAAAATGGACTTCAACTTTTTTCTATCAGTGGCGCTTATATATCAGTGTATATGTGTGTGTGTGTGTGTGTGCTTGTATAAAGGATTTTCTTCTTTCTTATTTGTTAGAAAAACAAGAACCAATAAATATAAAAAGCATCGTCTGGTTTAACTGTTTTCAAAATAATTTATAATCGAAAAATGTTTGGCAATAAAAAACAAAAAAAAAATGTGAAAAATAATTTTCTCGGGTTTTTTTTTTATTTTTTTATTATTAAAATACAAAAAGAAGAAAACGGGACTGAGGAATAAAAATGAAAAACGAAAAATTGGTAATGAAAAAAAAAAGAAAATGGGGTAAAAGAAAAAAAAAAAAAAATTCAGAAACGATTAAAAACAAAGATAGAAGAAAAAATTTATAAATCGATTTTCGTTTTTTATTTTTACTTTTATTGTCGTTTTTTTGATAATTCTTGATCGCTGATCCTGAATCAAATCAAGGATGAAATAAAATAATAAATAAGAAAGGAAAAAAAAAAAACACAACAATTTTAACAGAATTTTATAATGTTTGTCGTTTATTTTACGGACGTTAAAATTTTCCATCAAAATTTCAATTAAAAACACAAACTGACTTTAAGAGAAACTCTCAAAATTTGTGAAAAATTATTTATTGGGGTTTTCTTTTTCTTTAATTTGTCTTCTCTATTTGACTATCAATGATTGTAAGGATTCAGATCAACCAACAAAATTAATTCAATCTTATTTATATTTACAATCAGTTCATTCCCGAATTCTATCAAAATCTCAAAGTCGCACTAACAGTGGACTCATTCGATTTTGCATCTGAGGTTCTCAAGTGTATTTTTTTCTAAAACTTCTAATAAAAAATTTCATACAAAATTTGTATTCTTCCCATTTGCCAGTAATTTTTATCAATCACCAAAAATATGTAAAACACACACACACAAATAAAAATTTTTTTAAAGTTTTAATCAAAAATACCAAAAGAAATTAAAATTAATGAACGTCAAAGAATTTTATTTTCATTCTTTATTATTTTTTTTTCCATTTTACTTTTGTTTTTCTTTCGTACCTTTTTCTCTCACTTTTGTCTCTTCTTAAGAAAGCTTTAATTTTAATTCTTTCGCAGAATCACAATGAAGAAGAAAAAAAAAAGAAGAAATATTAATAAATTCTTAAATGTTTAAATGTTGTTGATGAATTATAAGGATTTCACTTTTGTGTTTGAGGATTTTATAAAACCCGAATTTCCGTATAAAGATAAAAAAAAAAAACAAAAAAAAAAAAATTACCGTGAATCTGTGATGTAATTTTCTCTAGGAGATCATAACATAAGAAGCACAACAGTTCAATTGTCTCTTTTCATATTTATTTTCTTCTTCATTTTTTTTTTTAAACAAAAAGATTTTAAAGTCGGTAGGTACATAAGAAGGAATATGCATAATTTAAAAATGTTAATAATTAAGGTAAAACAAGAGAATTTGGTGGGAAAAAATCTAAATTCCTCCATGGAATAATTTTAAATAAAATTTATATTTTAATTTTAATTTTAATTATATTTTAACCGATAATTTGTCTTCGATGCAGAAAGAAATGAGTTAAAGAATTTATTTTTTTGATTAATTTTATGTATAAAAATGACGTCATCGTAAATCTTATAAAATCATTTTAATTTCCTCTTATTCCAGCCATACACAAAATTTATGCCACAAACAATACACAGAGTTTTTTTTTCCTCTTCTTTTGTTTTTCATTTTGCGGTTTTTTTTCCGTTTTTCGTTAAACAAAATAAAAGAAGGAAAATCATAATTCTTTGCGGTTCAATATTTTCTTATGTTTGGTTATCAGATTTATACGATCAATAAATTTATGTTAAATTTTTTTTATGATAATTTTTTTGTGAGTATTTTTCCTATTTTTCCAAGTTTCATAGATTTTCTTTTTCTTTCCTTTCTTTTTCTTTTCTTTCTTCTTCTTTCATTTTTTTCGTCATTATCACAAGAAGAAAATTGATGTAACACTTGATGAATTTTAATGATGATCCAACATTAAGTTGAATATTACGTGAATTCATATAAATTATAACAACAACAACAACAACAACAATAATAACAACAACTACAACAATAAAAAAAAAAATCTTATTGTGAAAATTATGATAATTTTTATTCAATAATTATTTCCGTCTTCATCAATTTGTTTTTTTTTTTTATTATTGATTCAATCAAAAAATAAAGTGAAGAAGTGGACTTTCGATGAATAAATAGATTTAAGATAAAAATTGAATCTTCTGATTTAAGTGAAATAATTTTTTTGATAATAATTGGTTCCGATTTGAAAATGATTTCTACAATTTTCTACTTTTCCTTTTCACATTTTCTTTTATATAACTTTGTCATCATTTTTCTTCTAATTCCTCTCTTTTCCACCATGAAAATATTCACTCAGTTGTCTTGTATTTATTTCCCTTTATATTTGTACAAAGAGACATTTTTTTCTGCTCGCTTTCAACTCATTTACAAATATTAAATTTTCATTATTAAATTGAAAATTGTAAATAAATAGTTTCATTTCATTTAAAACAATGGAAGCGTTGAGTGATGATGGAAAGAGGAATATAATGCGTTTTTTTTTTTTATACAAATTCAAATCAGACATATGAAGTTATGCGTTCGTTTGTTACTCTCGTATATTTTACAAAACAAAAACCCCCTTTCCCAGCCCACATCAAACACACATTTCTCATCATATCTCTTCGTTTTACTTCAAGAATTTTCAGTAAAAGCCCTTTTCAGATGAATATCACAACAAAGACATAAAAAAATAAATATAAAGAAGAATTTCACCATTTTTATTTCTGCATCAGAGAATTGTTATTTATAAAGATGAACAAACAAATTTCCTTAAAATTCTTTTGTTTTTATTTTTCTTCAAAGAAAATTCTGATTTAATTTTATGATTTTGTTTTTCTTAAAATGGACAACGAAAATAGAAAAAGAATTTAAAAATGGAAAATAGAAAATTATATGAATGAATTTTTCGAATATTTTTTTCAACTAGATAATATTTCTACTCAAAATGTTTTTATATTTTTATTTTTTTTTAAAATAAAAGAAAAAGAAAAAAAAAGAAAATTTTTCATTTTCCTTTCGTAAATAAGTTCAGTGACTATTCATCTATTTTTGGTTGATTTCTTTTACATTTCTATTGTTGTTTGTACACAAATTTCATATGGGAAAATTCGTATACGCTGATTATCATTAATGATTACAATTTTCTTTTTTTTTTGCCAACATTCAACTTAAATATTATTTTTTCCTTTGTTCTTAACCAACTCTTGAAACTTTCTAATGTCTGTTTCTATTTGTGTGTGTGTGTTTTAATCCTTTATGTTTATGTTATGATGAAAAAGCTTTTTGTTTAAAATTTCGAAAGCTTCTAAGAATACAACTTATTTTATAGTTTCATAAATTATTGTGGAAAATATTTCAAGAAAATTGTAACAATTAAAACGAATAATTAATGATTGTCAAATAACAATTGTGACTTTTTATTTTAATTCATTTAAAGTTATTTTGTATTAATGATATTTCTTGCTCATATTTTATGTTATTTTTAACAAATTTCAATTAGAAAATCACAAACTATATTTTACAAACAATTAAATCAACCTAAAACAGAAAAGTAAAACTACAAAAGTTTTATGAAATTTACAAAGATCAAAACTTTAGTTAATGTTTAGTAATTTTTCAATACACTTTTGTTACATGTTGGGACTGTTTTTTTTTTGTATAATTTGGAACAAAAAAAAAACAGGAAGTACTTCAGATCTTCAAACGGTTTAAATCTCTGATTTATTTTACCCGCAGGTGACAAACATTCGTAGATGATAAAAAATAATATGTAAAAATATGAAACCAACTCGACCCATATATATGAAATTATTGTGTCAGGGCTAAATTATAAATTTATATCTTCTGTTTATATGAAATCCCTTTTGAACAATCAAAAGATCAAATAAATTTCCTCCAGAATATAATGAAAGGGGTTAATTTTTATGAAATATTCTCATTTTTTATTTTTAATAAATTTCTATGACGTCTAGCAAAAATATTAACAAATAAATGAATTTGATGTGACCATTTTGTCCACAGGTACATTTTCTTTTAGACATCCTTTAGCTAAAAGTTAAAGCCAGTTTTTTTTTTATCCTTGACCCATAATTTATATTAAACCCTCACACACACACACATGCATACATACATACATACATACATACACACACACTTGTATACATGAAACGTAATACAATTTTAAAGGTATTAAGTGTATAAAAAGGGTTAAGATTAACGTGGTAATTTTTTTTTTCTTTTATTATATAATAGAAAAGGGATGATTTGCGAAAAAATATAATATAAAACAATCAGAAAATTTTCCTAATTAGTAAAAAGCAAAAAAAAAAAAAAAAACAAAACATAGAAGGAAAATGTGAGGAAACCTTATCCGCACTCAAACACAAACAAAAATTATAAGTAAAAAAAAAAATCAAGAATGATGAGGATAAATAGAAGAATGAGATTGAAGGGCAAAGGAACACAATGTTTTACTCCTTTTAGGTACTTAATATATTTTAATTTTAAAATTTTCAACCTCCTAAAACTTTGAGATGCCTGCATTTAAATTTTTTGGTTCATTTATGTAACACAATTTCCCTTTCTATTTTTATGTGAAGGGGAGGCAGAAAAATATAGAAGGAAATATCAACAATAAAGAAAAGGAAGAAGAAAGAAAAAATTGTCTATAAATAATATTTTTTGTTGGCTCAATAAAACTAACTGAAGTACTAAACAACTCAAAAAAAAAAAAAAAAACACAAAACAAAAAGTTTACTAAATAGACAATTTCTTTTCTTTTCATTTTCATTTCATTTTTGTTCCCCTTTTTTTCTTTTATAAAAATGATCATAAATAATGTTGATAATAATGAAATATATAAGCGATTATATGCATGTATGGCTGTGTGTGTGTGTGTGTGTGTGTATGTATGCACTCATATTAGTTTTAAAATTTGTACTCGCATAAATGTGTTAATGCGTGGGTGTTTTCCTTATAAACGAGTGTGTGTGCCAAATTTTATGTGTGATTAAGTTTGTATTTTACTGTTCTATGTGTGTGTGTGTGTGTGTGTGTGTGTGTGTTTGTGTAATTTGTGTGATTGCATATGTATTTGCTGGTAGTTTTTCATCAAATATAAAAAAAATATATAGTATTTGATATTTTGATAACAGAAATATAAGGAAACGTGTCTAAGACACTGATTAATCTTTTCATATTATATAGAAGACAAAAAAGAAAAGAAAGGCAAAAACAACAAACGTGATACGGAGCACATGGCTCTATTTTTCTTTCTCTTTCTATCTTACAATATTTTATTCTTGTTATATAACTGGAACTGAAATTTGTTCTTGTATTATTGCCGTTGTTGTATTGTTGTTGATTTTATTTATTTTGCCAAAAAGTAAAAAAAAAAAAATATTTTGAATTTCTGAATCAATAAAATGTTATGAAATGAGATTGTGGAAATTTTTCTTTAAAAATAAAATGAAAGGTAGGGAAATGAAAATGTGAATATCAGCTGTTTTTTCATTAAAATATAAAATAAATTTTGTAACTTTATTCATTTTGAAGTTTTAGTTAAATTTCCTGAAGAAGTTTCACATTAAAAGCATAAACACAAATAACTGTATATATAGGACTAATGGAATGGTCCATTAAAATATTTACAAACTCTTCAAATTGTTCTCTGTATCTTCCAAGATTTATTTTGTCTTCTATATTTTCATCTTTATTCTAAAGAACTTCAAAAATTAAACTTGCAGAATTTTGTCATACTTTGGTGATAATTTGGGACAGTATAAAAGGTAATTGAACCCTAATATTTAAGGAAGGATAGAAATGATGAATTCTGATTTCAGTCTAAATTTTGAGAGAATTGAATTTTACCCAAAAATTGTCCAAATAGTTTCTTATGAGCTTTTATTATTTATGTGACCAAAATGTTTTGAATTTTATTTGTTTTCATCACAAAATTAAAATTAAATTGCCTTTTTTTTTTTACATTTTTTCCTCCTTTGTCTCCTTATGAGGAACGTACAAATTGTTTAAAATTGAAAACTATTTAATCTTTCAATTCTCGATCGTACATGTAACTTTTACCTTTTATTGTGGAAATATTATGAATTTGTGTTTATTCGTGATAATTGTAAAAGGGTGCAAAACACTTTAAACATATAAAGATTCTATATAAAAACCTAAAGCCAACATTCCAGCCATTTTTAATTGTTATTAGGGAAAAAGAAGGTAATCGTAGTGGTTCCTCTGTATACATTGTGCGTAGGTGTGTAACATTTTATGAAAAAATTATTTAAAGTTGTGGTAGGATAGGACGAAAAGTGTAATAATAATGAACCACGTATTTAC
The DNA here is from genome assembly GCA_963082725.1 of Pedicia rivosa. Taxonomy (NCBI): domain Eukaryota; kingdom Metazoa; phylum Arthropoda; class Insecta; order Diptera; family Pediciidae; genus Pedicia; species Pedicia rivosa. The sequence goes on from OY720155.1 coordinate 12,319,036, forward strand.
ACAATTACATTACACACACACACACACACACAAACACAAAAAACACAGTAAACGAATTGTGTTTGTTATTATTTGGAATAAAAAGCTCATTAACAGTGCATAACTTTTTTTCTTTCAAAATAAAATAAATTTGAACAACACCGAAAGAAGAATGTTTGAGTGTAAGAGAGAGGGCATACTGAGAGAGTGAGAGACAGATGTATTTCTGATGTAACAAAAGAATGTAAAGAAAGTAAGTAAGGAAATCGGATAGAATAAAAAATGAATACAGACGTAAAGCTTACAAAACAGGTAATTAAAAATTTAAAAGCTCAACTCTTAAATCTTATGTAATAATAATATAATATTTTTGATATTATGGGACTAGGGATTAATTTAAAATAAATTATATTCATTCTACCTTATACCCCTTCCTCCCTCTATCCTACATAAAATATAATATTTGAAGAGTAAGATACAATTAAAGTGGTAATTAGAGGTAAAATTTAATTAATTGTTTTGTCACAGTTTTATGAAAAGAGAAAAGCAAAACAAAAAAAGGAAAAGAGGAAAAGAAAAACAGGAAAATAGGGTAATAAAATTTTGTTGATAAAATCTTTGTAAAATATGATGAATTGACGAAAATGTCGTATTAAAGTGGTAACGGTTTATATTAATACTTTGTTGTATTTTGTTATTTCATAAATTTCTGTTATAAAAATTTTTTCTACTTTTACTTTTATTTTTTCCTTTTTATTTCTTTCATCCTTTTATATGTGTAAGTTTGTTAAAAACAATTTAAAAAATTTTTACTATAAAAAATTTGCTAAAAATCATTTTAATATTTTCATTTTATCTTCTAACATTCACAAATACCAGATAGAACTTTTGTCAACTGTAACTGTGACATTAACATTTCTAATTAATAATTTCAATCTTTGTTAAATTTAAAGTAATTTTGTGTCATTCTTATTTTATTTGCTTGTATAAAATTTCTGTGCACAGTCAATATTGGTTAATTAAAGTTCCATGGATAAATTCAATTTAAATCTAAGCTTTACAAATTGTTACCGAAATCATTATAAAATTAATTAAATTTAATGGAGGATACAATGACGTCATAAGATGATTAGTTGTTAATCCAATATTGAAAATTACCGTGGATTTTACATAAATACAAAACAAACAATTAAAAATTATTAGTTATAAAATTTCATTTTCAATCAATACAATAAAGGGTTAAAAAAAAAAGGGTAAAATTAGGTGCAATAAAAAGTTTTGTTAGCTAGAGGCTAAAATGATTGACGTAAAGAACATTATTATTGGTGTTAAAAAAAGTATTTTGAATATTTGAATATTTAGGTAGGATATTGAAAATATATCTTTAGGCAATGATAATATTGTAGAGTGGAAAAAGAGGAAATTAGAAAATTTTTGATTGATACATTTTGTTGTAAATAGAGAAATATTTTTTATCCCTTTTACATTTAAAAATTTTCTATTTTATAAAAAAAAGAAGAAAAAAAATATATTTCAATTGAAAATATGAAATCATTTTACTGTAGAACCGTATACTTGTACCTCCTGTACCTCTTGTACCTCTTGTACCCCTTCTAACACTTTTATACATTATATAATTTATAATATAAATTTTCTCTACATTATTTACGTTTATCATTTTAGTTGATTAAAATTCAAAACATTGTCGCAATTACTCTTAAATTATATTGTGTGAGTGACAATCATAATAAAAAAAATATATTATTATAAATCACACCAAAAACCACATTAATCGTTGTTTACTTCACTCAGTTATTTTCTATATACGCTGTTGCGTAAATTTCTACTTTGTTGTTGTTTTTTGTGTTTGGTTTATTTGTTTGTATGTGTGTGTGTGTGTGTAGGCTTTAAAAAGGGGAAACTGGTTTTTTTTTCTTTCATTTTGTTTTTTTTTTCACTTTTGTCTTTGAAAATAATTGTTTGGAAATTCTTCAAATTAACATCCTGTAATAATGTATACGCGAGAACCAAAGTTTTTTTTTTTAAGTTCCTTTAACACATAATTTTCCTGTAACATGTTTGCATTTTTCTTCCGTTTTCTATTCTTTTTTTTTTGTTTCTTCGTTTTGACAAAATTTATAATAATTATCTTTTAAACAAACTTTCTAACGTTGTTAGTGTGTACATTATTCCAACAAAATATTCTTGATAAATAATCCGTATACTTTCACAATAATGAGAATATATTTGAAGACAACCAAGAAATTAAATATAATTGAAACAAATATGTCACTGCTTTAATATCATTGATCTACTTGTCTCTGGTATGGGAAGAGTATTTAAGTTTAGTATTGTCTTCATTTCCCATTTAATCCAGAATTCATAGATCAATAGTTGCTCGGTTCGTTTTGTTATGAATTAATGGCGCAGTTTTGTTTAAAAATTTATGATTTGTTCATAAATCCTTTTTCTATCCTTTATTAATTATATCGACATGTATTAATTTCATTTCAATAAATAATCAACCAAAGGGGACATTAATAAGAATATGTATTGAATTTGTATGCATCTGTTTTAACATTAATTCTGCCAAGAAATTTCCCATTAAAAATCGTTCAAGAAATTGTGGCAATATGAATTAAAAAATTTATATCGTATTTAAACTTTTGAGTTTATAAAATTACATTTTAATTAATTAAGGTGATCTGAAGTTTAATATGAACGACACAATCTCTACAGACTACATAAATTTTATATTCTAAACTAAATTATGTTTATTATTCAACCAGTAAAGAAACGAGAAAATGAGATTTGAATTGACTTAAAAAAAAAACAAAACCATGATAAACGAAACGAAACCAAATTACCCAAAAAAAAAATTGCTGTGATAAATCATTTTTACAGATTTGATGAAAAAACAAACAAAACGAAACTTTTTACCAACAACCCAAAAAAAAAAAAAAAATACAGAAAAAGGAACAAAAAGAAATCAGTCCACTACAGTAATTTTTTTTCCTTTTTGGTGAACAAAAAAAAAAATAGCTTACAGTAAAGCTTACCATAGGAGTAGAGTAGAAAGATAATAATATAGAAAAGAAAAAAGAAAAGAAAAGCAAAAAAAAAAAAAAACATTTTCTTTATAAACATAAACGAAGAGTGGTTATAGCACAATATTGATGTATCCTTCTTATGTCCAAGTGGCACGAACATAAACATCAATCAAATTAAACAAGAAGTATATTAAGTTGCCTTCAAGCTTTCTTCTTCCTTTATTTTTTTTTTATATACGTGAACTTTTTTTTATTTTCTATTTGTTGTTTATACGGACACACAAAAGTACAAAATATACAAAATAATATAAAAAAAAAAATGGAACAACACGACATGATGACTAATTGCACAATATTCTTATACTTATGTATTATTATTTTTATTTACGGTCGCCTTAAGCCATAAGACACATTATTATATTTTGTGTTATTTTTCTTCCCATTTGACTTGTTTGTAATGTACTGTACAGAATTCGTGCAGGTAATATCCAACAGTGAAACTTGCCTAATTGGACCATTAATTTTATATTTGGTTTAGGTCTCAGGTAGTAGATATTCCATTTTAAGATCACATCTATATTTGGATGTAAGGATAAAAGTTCCTTATGAAGGTTCCACTTCTAAAATATTGAACTAAATTGTTTTCAATCCTCTAGAAAATTTTATTTTTATAAAATTATCTCTAAACTACAATAATATGTCAAAAGTGGTTAAAGTTAAATTAATGGTCCAATTACGGAAGTTAAACTTAAATGTTTCAATAAAAAAAAAACTGATTATTTCTGCATAAGAAACTAAATAAATATTATGCGTACGTGTTTTGTAAACTCTAAGAAGAAGAAGAAGAAGAAATAGAAAATATTTAACTATTTGTGAAATTGAAAAGCATTAAGAATTTTCCCTATATTCTCATCTGTTTCATATACTTCTTCTGTATTATTTTTGCAAGTAAATCTACTTAAATCCAAAAACGGCACTCCACACAAAATCTACTTTTTATAGAAAGAATGAAAGAAAATATTTATAAGACGAACTGAACCGCACACGTAAAGTATAATATTTTCCCTCTTTTTATTCCTGTTTGTTCTTCTTTCATTTACTTTTCTTCTTCCTCAACTGCTGGTGCTTTACCATCGAACATCTTTCATTCTAAAAAACCCTGAAATGCAGACATTTTATTTTATATTTTCATTCGCTTATTTTTTTTTTCTAGGTTTTGGTTTTGGTTTTCGTTTGGAATTTAAATAAAATTACAATTTTTGTGCAAAATAAAATATTACATTTTTCTGTTTTCCTCTTTTTCCACTTCTGTTCCGTCCTCTTTTTTCCCGTTTATTTTTTTTTTTTGAAGTTAGTTGAAAATCATGTCAAAATGGTGGAAAAAAATATAACAAAAAAAAAAAAAAAAGAAGAGGAATGGAAGAATGGAAGGAAAAGAAAGGAAAATGGTTGTACTATTTTTATTTTTGACACGTTCCTAATCCCTTCTTCTTCGTTTCTCTTTTAATGTTTGAATAAAAAAGAAAATGAAGAAGAAATAGAAAAGATTGTACGTTATTGTGTGCACATGGTACACTCAAAATATGTTCACATTTGTAAATTTTATCATACACATATGAGTGTGTTTGGCTCTGTGTATGTACATATGGTTGGATATGAATATGGATTGTGTATGTTTTGTGTTATTATATTTATTATTTTATTATAAAGAATATCTTCTTCTTATTGTGGGCAGAAGAGGGAGTGAGAGAGTGAGAAGGGAAAAACTATTTTCTTTATTTTTATTTTATTTTTGGAAGACATTCAAGGATTTGATTTATTTATTTTGTATGTTTTTATTACGGTCACTGTTAGTCTGACCTCAAGAGAAATAAAAAAAAAAAATAGAAAGATTCTAGAAAATGACGAATCCTTTCAAAACAACAACACTTCTATCAAAATGTTGATGTAACGTAAACATAACATAACTTTAATGTCCAAATACATCGTGTGTTTATTTTAGATTTAAAAAGAAGAATGAAAGAAATTTTCTTTATATTTAAAATATAAGCAGGAATACTTTTTTTCTTCTTGTTTTAGTTGCAATTTTTCATTTTAAGTTTTTCCGTTTATTTTTGTTGTTTTTGCTGTTGTTGTTGCGGAAAAAAAAACATTTTCTTTTTTTTTGGGTGTTTTTTTTTTTTTTGAAGGCAAATCACGTACAACCAACACATAGAAAGTTGTCAAGCTTTTCAAATTGGATCATCAAATTTTATACGTATACGTAGAAAAATTCACATACACACACACATGTTAGTAACAAATTCATGAGACAGAGATAAACTATTTTATACTTAGTCCACTTTAAGGATAGAATAAAAAAAATAGCAACAACAAAGGGAAACGATTGTTCGTGGTCAAAGATAGTTTACTTTAGAACTTTATTTAGTTTATCTTCTGGATAACCTTTTATCTCCCTTTTCTTTTTCTTTTCTTAGGTTTATCCGGAATTTAATCCCCTTTAATATTACATAAAAAATATTGAGTGCACAAATAATAAAATAAAATTTTATGAACCGCAGAATTGTAATTTTTATTTGAAGTCTTATTTTTTTTTGATAACATAAAGAAGAATAAACTTATGTTATTCTACAACTACAACTGATTTTAATTTTCCACATTCGTTAATTATGAATAGAGATTCTAAACTAAAATGCAAATAAATACCGAGCAGAGCCAAAAAAAAAAGTAGGATTGTTTTGAAAATTGTGTGATTTTCATTTGTTTATAAAAAAAAAACAACAAAGAATACAAATTTATTTTTCTTTGTTATTACGATTGTATGAGGTTAAAGGAAACTATATAAAAGTTTTTTTTTTTTAATGAATTTCCCACAGAATTATTATTATCCTTTATTTATTATAAATTCTAACATTAGAATCTTTATAGACAATTCTATATGTAAGAGCTTTTATTTTATTTATATATTTATATTGTATAAATAAGAGAACAAATATCCATATATGAGAATTATTGTTTGCCATATAGAAAGTTTTCACTTTAAGCTCAATTAATATTTTCCAAAAAGAGAAGAAAAAAAAAACCAACAAACAAACACAAATAAACAATAGAATTTCCATAAACTGAGACTTGTATGTGTGAGTATGTAAAGTTTGTGTATGTAATTTCCCATCAGACTATTTAATGTAAATTATTTTCATGGAAAATTTGATGTAGCAAAAAAAAAAAAAAAATGTTGAAGTTTTAATTATTGGATAATTTTTAAAAAGAAAAATTGTTTATGATGAGAAAATATTGTAGTTTGCTGATGAAAATAATTTGAGTTTCAATTATGAATTTTAAAAGAATGTCAATAATGTAAATTTATTGATATATTTTTCTTCAATTGTTTATCCTGGCTTGAACAATTTCTTCTTTTCTTTTCTCTCAATAAAAGGAAAGAAATCATTACATGAAAAAAGAAATCCAATAAATTGATTTATTATAGAATCAACTGAATATAGACTTTAGGTCAGTAAACATAAAAGCTCTAATAAAACTTTCAAATATCCTTGAATAAAATAATGGCTTATTTATATGAAATTTAAGAAAAATGTTTGAAGTGATGAAAATTTTCAAGTAGATTGACGAAGAATAAAAGTAGATTTATTGAAATAATTTATAGTTGAATTATTTACTTATAAATTCTATTTCTGTGTAAATATTTATTTTAATTTTACATGCATTATGTTTGGTACTACAAAAAACTTGTATTTTATAAACTTCACATAAAGTTAAGATGCAATTAAAGTTTTAATTTATCAATTATATTATGTTCATCGTTTATGTATTGTCTGAATGTGAAGTTTAAATGAACGATCAAAATAAAATCAACTAGAAAAAAAAAACATTAAATAATTTTGAAAATATAATTATAAACTTTTTAATGGCAAATCTTACAATGTGATGAAATATCTAAAAGTAAATTTTCATCAAAATATTTATTCAATAAATAATTGAATAAAATTGAACAATTCCAAAACTTAATCTTCAATATTACTGAGAAAATATTCGATATTCAATTTAAGAAAAATGATTGAAAGTTCTTTGGTTGATTTTTTTTTAAATAAAGAATTTTAGTTTATATGATCGAGAACTTCTGTCTTTTGTTTCTATCCACCACATATATGTGTTTGAAGGTTTTGAAGTTTCCCTTAACATTAACATTTTTTTGTTTTCATTATAAATCCATAAATTGTTTGATGGAAAATTGTAACAGCATTTTACGTTAGTTTTTTCCCATGCCTCTTGTAGTTTATGTAATTTTTAATGGGTTTTTAGTAATTAAAAAAGACAAACATCAACATAATGTTCTTTTAGTTTGTTTCTTTTTTTTTTTTCTTCTAATTCTCTTTAGTTTATATTTTGTTATTTTCACATCAAAATAACTTTTATTCACTTCATTTATCTTATAAAATATTTTCATATAAATAAAAAATAAACAAACGAAAACTATTAAAATAAACAAGATTCAGTTAGGTACTTTTTTTTTAGGGGAGGAAAGGGTAATTAATGGATGTTAAGTTAATGTTGATGGCACTTTTTTTTAATTTCTTTGTTCATTTATTCACTTAAAATTTATTTTGTAGATTTTAGATGGGTTGAAGAGAGAAGAATGAAGCAACGTAATAGAAAATTAAATGTAAAATAGGTTGACACTAGGCTCCACTCTTTTGAATTTTACGAATTCATCTTTTTCTCATAAATTGTTTACTGATTTTGATGCGAAAAATTCTTAACCCGATTAAAGTTTTGAAAAATTGCAACAGAATCACTTTTTTCAGTAAGAAAATGGTGATCAGAGAAAACCATCTATTGGATTGTGTTTTTCGTAGTTGTAAGATGTTGTAAGTCTATAACTTTTTTCCCATAAATATTTTAATTTCTTAAATAAAAGGAAATTCAAGCTATAACGTCAATGAAGATGGGATAAGAAAATTAAATATTTCATTTGGAAATCGCAATTGTGATTGTGAAGTTCGATGTTGGCTTTTTCAGTAATATAAATTTTTATTTCTCTTTTCATTTTATTTTCCGAAAAAAAAAAAATATGGAACTTTCATGAGACAACCAACAAAAATGTAATCTTTACTCATAGAATTTTATGGCAAAATGTGTTATTCCAAATTTCCGTTCATCAGAGTCGTTAATTTTAGTATTTTTATTTTTTACTTTAATGCACGAGATAAACGTGATAAAAATACCGAATCTCCTTATACACAAAAAATAATAATTCGTTTCGTTGATTTTTCAATCTTTTGTTCATAGTTTTAGTTCGAAGAAGTTTTTTTCCGGCGGTAAACTTTTAAATATCCCGTAATATATTTTTTCTGGCCAAAAAAAAAAAATAATATAAAAATGAAAGTAAAAACATAAAAAACAATTCTCTTGTCGATCGTTTTTATTTTATCCAACCTTTTTTTCTTTTATAATATTTACATTCTCCTCCCTTCACCACTACCTCAGCCACTTATGTATTATTATTATTATTATTATTATGATTATTTTAAATGAAGAGGAAAATGATTTTTGACGTCATCATAGACACCAATTTAATATGATTATAATACAAAGTATAAGATGCAATATTAGATAGAAATATTATATAAAAATGATGAAAATTAAGACATCCTCTATAGTCAGTCTATATATATATATAAGATGACATGATACATCTTATTTTATCTTATTTTTCTTTCTTCTACTTCGTCATTTTCTTTACTCTTCATCATCTTTACCTTTATTTAACAATCTTTTCATCTACATATAACGTTGAAATTATTTAAGCTCGCTGATAAGACAAAATAATTTTGTTTTTTCTTCATAAAAAAAAAATACCCCCCATGAAGAAAATAATGGGTTGGGGTGAATTAGATTGTATGAGTGGGACCATTTTCATCATATTAGTATCTTGAGACAAATTTTCAACATTAAACATTTTTTTTTTGTGTGTGAAAATTTTAAATTATTCAAGTGGAAATTTTTATTTATTTTCCTTTTTTTAAGCAAAAAAAAAAACCCAGGCTGAAAAATAAAGATCGCGTTTTGTTAAATTTTAAAGCTGAACTTTCGTTACATTCCTGTTTTTCTTCTTAAAAAAATATTGAACTTTTTTTTGTTTGTGTTTTAAATTGACAAGAGAAAAAAAAGAAGAAATTTACGACGATCAGTGAAAATTAGTTCATTTAGTTTTTTTTTTCTTCGTGTTTAACCGATTTTTTGATGATTTTCTTTTTGTTCGTTTAAAAAATTGAATAAAAATTTAACTCTTAGGGCGTGAATGAGTTGGTGTGTTTGTGCGGGAGTTGAGATCATTTATTTATTTTTTTTTTTCAAAGTCACACCCTTTTATAATTATATCCAAGGTTATATTTTCCCATTTTCCATATAGAATTTTAATAAATTTTCATATTCATTCATTAGTGTAACGATGATTCATCAAAAATTTGTTTTTATCCTCTCACTTTGTTGTTGTTGTTGTAGTTGTTATTCTTGTGGCTGTTGTTGTGTTTTATCAAAATATTTAATACAATTTTTTGTTTTCAATCATAATCGTGGGTGCGTTTTTTTCTTTCTATATTTTATGAAAATTGACGTTGTCATCTTAATTGATCCAATATAAACTGAAACTTTGAACACTTATTGTGAGTGTGTGTATGTGTGTGTGTGCATGTGTGTGTGTGTGTGTTGGTGTATATCAGCAAAGAGTGAGAGCAAAAGAGAAAGAGGAGGATTTGTGCCGGTAATGAATTTATCTTCATTAATTAATCTGATGTAAATGATTAAATGAAGCAAAAATCAGAAAGATTATCTAGAATGTTTTACACTGCGATTGAATAAATTTACTTCATCAGCCAAAGAAATTAAAGTCACGTCGTGACCGTATGAATAATCATTCTGTCTTAAGTGCAAACCTAGAAAAAATCAGTTTGAAATCCCTTCAAATAAGAGATTCTGTGTCTTATAAGAACCTCGACAATAGATTAAAGAGACGTTAATAAGCAATATAATCTAATCTAACCAATAGGCTTAATTTGTGTCAGTATAAATCTTGAAATTAATTATTATCAATTTTTCAAAAAAAACTTGAAAATATTTTCTTTTCCTTTAAATTGAAGTGTTTTTTTATAGAAAATATTTTATTTTAAACGTTTCATTTAAAGTATTTAAACTCAAAATAACGCGTGTAATAAATTGATTTCAATTTATATAATTTAACAATTTCACAAAAATTACGAAGACTAATATTTGTGTGTTTTCAAAAGAATAAGTTCTTCAAATATTCCTTTATTGAATATTATATGGATAAAAGGGGTGAGAAAAAAAGAAAACATTCTTTTCCAATCTACATTCAATTGCGAGTAAAAATATTTCTTTATTCTTTTAAAATAAAATCTAAAGGTTCACTCGCTCTCGTATCTTATTATCTTATAAATATTATCTTTCTATCCCAATTCTCTCTCTCTCTCTTTCTCTCTCTTTCATTCTCTTACTTTAATATCAATTTTTTTTTTACCAGCATAAAAATTGATTAAAAAATATACAGGTAGGTTAGGTACATATATTTTTTTCTTCTTTTTACTGTTACGCTCGAGATCGTACAAAATTTATTCTTTAAAAAATAATAATCATAAAAAATGTTCATTCATATAAATCTGCTATTTTTGGTGGTGTTATTGTTGTTATTATTTTATTCAAGTACAAAAAAAAAAACAGAACAAAATAAAAGATGAAAAAATGAAGTCTTATAATAAACCGCCGGAAAATATAAATATTCAAATATTTCTGTTCCTCTTCTTCATTTTCTTTATTTAAATTTTTAAAACAATTTTTTTTTCTCTTTTACAATAACTTTGACCTTTTCACAACAAGAATAATCTTCTTTTGACTTTTATTCTTTTCTTTTCCAAACCCCCGTCCGTCCCCCTCACCCTCTTACTGTCTTGTAATAATTTTAATTGAATTTCAACCAAAATTACACAATTTTCTGTACAAAGTTTTTTTTGCTTTTTAAATTCATAAAGGAAACAAAACGAAAAAAAGATCAAACAATTTATAGAAAAATAAAACAAAAGGGATAAATATGAATGGAAAACACCATTTTCTATATAGGTTAAAAAATTTCGTTTTCATATTTTCAAAATAAATTATAAATTTTCAATATTTAATAAAAATTGATTTTCCAATTAAAACAAACAAAACATAAAGATGCAATTTATGCGTACTTTTTGATTTAAAAAGTAAAATTAAAATTACATTTGATACAAAATTAAATATAAAAAGCCATCAATTAGAATGAGATAAAATGTTTATTAATTAAAATTCGTGTTTTATGAGAGTACATTAAATTATATTATTTTTTTCTATGATGATGAAACAAGTGACATGTCAACTTATTAAAATTAAATCCATACACACACACACACACACATAAAGTCAATGCAATTTCACAACCATTGTTGTTATTGTTTTATAAAAAGGCTTTGCATATAATAGGTTTAGTTGGCAGAGAAACAAAACACACTTTTCATACATCAGTCTTTTTGTTTTTTGTTTCTTTCTTTTCCCTTACTTAACTCCAGAAATAATATACTTAATTCAATAACCCATAGCAGATGTGAAAGTTTATATATTCAAATAATACGAAAAAAAAATGAAAAGAAAAATAAGAAGAAAAAAAAATCTACTCCACTTCATTTCACTTCACTTCACTTCACCGACAACAGTAGCAACACTTTTAAAATGGTAACAAAGAATATGAAGAAGAAGAAGAAGAAAAAAACGCAAACGATAAATGTGAAGAAACAATGTTATTTGGAATTTTCTATACATACACACACACACACACATATATACACACACACTCAGATTGTTTAGAAAACGATCGAAATTTTATATGCGACAAATAAGAGGAAAGAAAAAATCTGCGTCATATCGATAAAAAAAAGGAAAAGAAAATATCTATCGATGAGAGAAAGTTTTCTTTTCCCAAAAAAAAAAAAAAAAGAAATGGAAAAAAATTAAAGAAAAAAAGAAGAGCAAAGAAACACCCCCCTTTATTGAGTTTTCTGTACTTTTGTATTTTGCTATGCAAGTCAGATATTCTGGAACTATAAGAATGTAAATGACTTAAAATATATTTTTCGTTTAAATTTTCACTTTTTTCTCCTTCTTTTAAAGAGCCTACAATAAGAAGAAGAAGAAGAAGAAATGAAAAACGTTGAAAATAAACGTAAAAAGGGTAGAAGAAGAAGAAGAAGAAAAAAAAGGGTTCAACTCAACCATTCGTTTATATTCGTTTAAAAAAAAGGAAAGAAAATAAATATGATTGAAAGTTGTGTTTTTTTTTTGGGGTAGTAAATATCTACACCAATAAAGAAAGGATGCTTTTTTAAAGAGAGAACAGAATAAATTTTCTCAATTTTAAATTTTCTTTTCTTCTTCCTTTTTTATCCATCCTACTCCAACTAACGCCCAACACTTTATCTTTAACTTCTTATTATTTTTATAATATTTTGGGTAGATTTTCATATAAAAATATATAAAAAGCGAGAAATGAAAGTATTGGAATATATTTTGTCATTTATTATTCAAACAAATGAGTTAACCTATTCAGACCCAGTTTTAAAAAAAAAAAGAACAAAATATTCACAGTTTCCCTTTTTTCCCAAATTGCTTCTTCCTTTTTTTATTTCTTCTTGATTTTAGAAATTTAAATAAATAGTCATTTGGAAAATTGCTTTTTGATGATAGTTTAGTTTAGTTTGTAATTTGTAGTATTGACTTTAACTTACCATATTAACATTGGAAATGGGTTAATAATATCAACCCACAATAATTAACGTCAAGTTACATGAATTATAATATTTTTATAAATTTAGAACACAAGAGAAGAAATTCGCTTTAGGCGTACTGGATTTATTCCATGTAAAAAGTGAATATACTTTTTTTATTACTTGAGAGATTCTCATTGTTCTACTTCAAATTTTAATCATTGATGACACCTCGTATAGATTAAAGAATGATAGAAATTACATTTCTCAATGACGATTTAATGAAAAAAACACAGAAACACAGAGACACAACCGAAACTATTGAATCTGAATCTGAAAGTTTTATTGTTAAAGTCATTGTCTGAAATCAATTCATTTTGTGTTGAAACTTAAAATTATTTAAGATGAAAAAAAGAGAGAGGAAAAGTATAGAAAGAGGAAAAAAGAGAAAATATTTTTCCCAACAAAATTATTTATGAAAATATTCCAAAATTGTTACCAAAACAAGACAAAGACTTTCCATCGTTTTTTTTTTTTTTGTTCATTTCTCATTCCTACCTTTTCCACTCACCAAAGAATTTTCATATTTACTGTTTGTTTTGTAGAATAGAATACTGTACCTATCTCACCGTTTGCCTCTTCTACATAAATATTATTTGTACTTCTTCTTCTTTTTTTCTTCTTAGAAACATTTATAAGAAATTATTCACATTATTATGATATTTTTATAATCTTCTTCTTCTTCTTCTTATTTTTTTTATCATTTTAAAATTAGAAAATTTACATAATTTTTGTTGTTGTTGTTTGTTGGAAAAATCGTTTTCAAATTAAATTCAGCAATTTTTTATATTTTTTCACTTTTTATATTTTTTCACTTTTTATTCGTTTTTCATTTGGTTCTTGTTTTTTGTTGTTATAAATTTTTCTTTCTTTCTTCTTTTTTCTTCTTCCTTCCATTAAAGTAATTTTGAGAAAATTTACTTTAAATTGAAAATATAAAATGGAGACAACAAAATTGGTTTAGAGTGAGATAGAAAATTGAATTCTTTTTTATTTAAATTAAAGGAAAAAAGTTTTTGTGAAAAATTGTGAAAATCACAAAATAATTTCATAATTAAATATTTTGTGTAAATGAAAAACAAAAAAAAAAAAAGAACGAAATATCAGAGTGAAAAATATGCAGAAATAACTGCAAAAGAAAAAATCTTGTGGAATTAGGAAAAGCAGAAAAACTGAAAAAAAAGTTTTTTTTTTGTTTGTTGGTTTGTTTGACAAAAACAAATACACAAAAAAGGAGCGTACACAAACACACAGCCAGAAAAAGAAGAATTTTATTCATACTTTAACAACAAAATATCCTACACACAAAATAATATTATTCCTTTGAGAATTTAGACTTTTAAGAATGTCATTCTATATATACACAATTCACACACACCTGCACACACAATACACACATACACATACAATAATATGCAAACATAAACATTCCTATAATGATGATCTTTGACATTTTATTTTAATATTTTATTTTACGTTTTCTTAAAAAACACGAAGTTGAAGAGATATTTTTTCTGAAACCTATTTTCCATCATATTTAGATGTTCGCTTTAGATCAGCATGATGATTTTTCACAAACGTCACTCACTATGTACAGTGAGTGTGAGTGAAAGCGATACCAAATTATTCAAAAATTCACTTGAGCCTGGTTGATCTGGGCATTCATACTCACGTACACACAAACACATGCACCCACACACACACAATTCTGTGATGTTTAATTACATTATATTTACATCAATTTCAAATTCCTTTTGTGAAATATTTAAATTTTTTTCATTGTTTTTCTTTACTTTTCATCAACAAGAAATTTATAAATATTTAAGAATCTGTCTGAATATTATTGAATGGTGTTTAACAGTATTCTACAGTAACTAAACATACATAGAACACACAGACACATTTATAGAATAAATTCCAAATCCGCATTAGATAATGCCTAAAAAATACTTTTCATCAATATTTTATTTATTTCAAATTTCATCAGATGATTGTTGTAGAATTTGTATTGCTGACGTAAAAAAGAGAAGATACTGTAAAGATGATGTTATATATAGAAATGAAAATCACGATTGATTTCTAATTACAAAATATCGTTTACTTTACAACGTGAAAATTCATGTTTGATTCTCGTAAAGATTGTTGAATAAATAACTTTACATTTGTATTTAAAAAAATTAAATAAAACCAAACAATTTCTTAAGAATCATAAAGTCTTAAACAGAATTGTTTCTCAGGTAAAAGATTTTACGGAAATGTGAAATTTGAATTCAGTAACTTCGATAAATTATTTTATCAAAATCATAAACTAAAAATATAAACGAAAATTACGTAAAAAAGTTATGTTAAACTTTTCATTGTTTTCCTAGGAGCTACGAAGAATATTACGAATAAGTTGTATTTGGTTTTAAAAGGATAATTTGGCAGAATATGGAAGAGAAATCTAAACACAAAATTTCTATGCACCAACAATTATTATGCTACAGTTATGCATTGAAAAACATACAAGAGAAATCTTTGTAAAGTCTTGTTGAATCTTATGTAATTTCCTTATACGATCATTGAAAACTTAAATATTTATAAGAAAGATCGGTTACAATTCCCATAGAATTAAACCAGAAATCAGAAGAAAAATTTACAGCAAAATACTACAATGAAAATTCTTTAACTTGTCTCTTGTTAAATGTTTAACTTTCTTTGAATTAAAAATAATACAAATCTAATTAAATAATATTTTATTTATATTTTTGTCTGTCGGTTCACCTTGATTTTATTTTTATTCTATAAGTAAAATATCGAAATACTTTTCTATGGGTTTATTTTTATTTCTTGAGAATTTGAATTCTCTGTTCGATTTTATTAACCTTTGAACTTTACCTTCAGAAAGAAGAAATAAATTAAATATGACGGAAAATAAAAAGGTAATACAACAAAATGTTTGATGTAAAAAAAAATTTTACATAACAAAAACAAACCACAAAAAACAACAAATAAGACACCAAAAAAAAAAAAAAAAGAAGAAAGGTGAACAAGAAAAAACACAAAAATGATTTGTCATAATATTTTTTCTCTCTTTTGTCTGTCACATTCTGTGAGAGAAATCTGAATCTCTTATTTTTGTGTATATTATGTCAAAACAAAAGTTTTACTTTCTACCTACATGTTTTTTAACTTATTCTGTACGATCTTCATATCTTTTAACCCAAAATCACTTTTTCATCTTTATTCTCACTTTTTTTTCCACCACTTCTTTTTCATCATCATCATCATCATCTACTTCTAAACCAAAAGAAACAGAAAGAAATGAAAAAAAATCACGAATCATATTTTAATATTATATCATGTTGATGTAATTTGACATATTATTAAACTTACACGTATATAAACAACACTTACAAATTTACACAGTTGATTATAATGTGAAAATCATGAAAATTTATTGGTTACAAATTTTCTTTTTAAAATTTTTTTAAATAAAATAATCAAAAATGTAGACACCAAAAGAAACAGAAAAAAAAAACATCAAATTGATAGAAATTATAATTAAAAGGGTCACGTATTATAAATTTAAGTAAAATTAAGTTTTAGGGATTTGTTATGTGCGCTGTTGGTTTCATATAAAATTATTGTTGTTGTTTGTTGCTGGGACTTTTTTGTTCTTGTTAATGTTGTTGTTGTTGTTTTTGCTATTGCTTAGATTTCACTTGACAATTTTTATTGTGCACATTATAAACTTAAATATCTTTTATAATTATTATTATTATTTTTATTACGATAGAATTTGCAAATTAATATCTTGTTCTACTTTCTTTCTATGTTTTCTCTCTGTCTCTCGCTTTTCCTTTATTAAAAATTTTTTAATTATTTTATAGAAAATATAGAAAAGTTTTCATTGGGAATTTTTTTTATAAATAATGTGACCTTGTTAGAAGTAAGTAATAAATTAAAGCTTTAATTTTATGTTTCTGATGTTTCGAGTATTTTTCTCTTCTTTTTCATAAAAATATGAAAGATTTTCTGACGTAATTACTTATCGGTTTTTTGTCGGAGTCTTGTAAAAAAATTTTGTTGTTTTTATATGGATTTTTTTTTTTTTTTTGGTTTTGAAATTTATTTTATTTTTTTCCCCTTTCAGTTCATTTTGTTTTCCATTTAATTTAATCTCAATGCCAATCGACATAATTCTTTTCTAAATAAAGCTCTAAAATGTTAACCATTTGATTTATCTTTTTTTATTCTTTTGGGTGGCAAAACAATTTCCGGTCACAAATTGTGATTCTGTTTGTTCCTCAACAAAATTTTTGCCCTTTTTTTCTCTTTTTCTATTTTCATCCAAAAAAAGAAAAGAAATGAGGACAGATTTTTCTTTTCTTCTGAATTCTTCTGAATTCTTTGATATTATTTATTAATAAATCAATAATCATTTGATATAAATGAGATTTTTATCATTGTATGTGTATAATCCTACTACTTTATTCAACCTTGATTACTTAGACCTATGATTCAATTAATAATTTTAGAAATACCAGGTAATGTTTAGAATAAATAATCAGTTCAAATAAAACCACGAAATGGCAGTGTGTGAACAAGTAGATCAATAAAGTCTTGAGTTCTTAAATCGACGTGATAGAAAAAAAAATTACATTAGTAAATCTGTTGTCTTACATTGAACTCTGACACGTTAATAATCAATATCAATCAATTCAATTAAAACTTATCAGAAATTATAATCGTTCGCTTATTAAATGTTTGATTAAAATTCCAATAATTATTAAGAAAGCAGACTAACACTAAATGTAAATTTGGATAAATTAAAAGAATTCCACTTGAATTTAATTTATTTTTCACTTTTACCACAAATGCACAGAGAATTATAATAAATTTTCCTAAAACTGAATTATGATTAACTGAAATTGAATGAAATGACAGTCTGTGTTTTAATTAATTTAAATTTTATACATTTATTTTAATTTGGACCAAATGCTCAGACTTTATAATTTGTTGAATGAACACGATTGCACTTAAAGAATACTCTAAACTTAAGAATAAATCAATTTAAACTAATTTTTATTCAATTTTATTTCCAATACGTTATTTTAATTCAATTTCTCTATAACAGCAGAGAATTTCATTAAAACTTTCATTTTTTTGTGTTTTCTTATTTATATTTGTCACTTTCAATTTATCACAATTTTCTTTTTATTTTTCTTAATTTTTCTGAAATGAAATTATGCAACCCACAAGTTTGTTTTACTCACTAATTCTATTTAGTTGACCTCGACCCTGAACACTGAAGTCTATCAAACTAATTATCATTATTTTAATTACTTTCTTTTATTTCCCATTTTCTTCATCCAGAAAAGAAAATTATGTAACAAAGTTACAAAAGACCAAAAAGTGTGTAGTGGAAGAGAGACGAAGAAAAAAAAAAGACAAATAAACAAACAAAAAATTTTTTTTTGAAAGATAAAGAAATTGAATATTATTTTCCAGATGAAAACTTTTTCTTCCGGATATTAAAATTTATCAAAAAAAAAAAAAAAAGAAAAAACTTGTATAACAAAAACAAAAAAGAAGAAAAACTGAAAAAATGAACGGAACCAACAAAAACTTTTTTTCTTAAAGAACAAAAAAAAAAAAAAGTGAAAAGACTAACAACGCACGTAGCCCTCTTCCGTAACAAATACTTTAAAAGAAAATTTATTTTAATTCTTTTCTTTTTTGTTCCTTTGTTTTTCATTTGATTAAATATAATTTGATTAAAAAAATTAACGTTAACGATGAATGGAAATTTAATTAGAAAATGTGATTTTCTGCGTTGTTGTTTCTTTTTTTATGTTCACTCTTGAGTGACTCAAATTGTGTGCCGTCAACTTTTAATCTCATATGCGTGTAATATATGATAATTGTAATAGGATTTATTCAATTAATGAGTTTAATGAAAATTAACATAAATAAGAATACAAAAGTGATTAATTCCTATGAGTTGGTCATCAAAGAGCTATTCTCTTATTGGAACTCTTAATTCGCAAAACTAGAACTCTAACTTACCTTTAGCATCGTTATATAAAAGCTTTAAATGTTCACAGATAAGAATGAAGTCTTGGTTCATAGAAAACCTCTAAGAATTTGTAAAAGACAAAAATAGAAAAAAAAAACAAAAGTAATTTTAATTTAATTCGTTTAAAGAAAGTTTCCGCCATAAGGACCATAATTGAGTTTTAATTTTATCAAACAAAAAAAAAACAACAGAAACGGAAAAGAACGAAGACTAAAATTCTATAATTAGAAGGATGAGAGATAAAATCATATAATTAAATTTACAAAAGTCTTTTTGTTAGAATTTAAAAAAAAAAAAATCTTCACTCAATTTTTTACCACCATTTTCTCCCATTTCTTAATTCTCTCTCTCTCTCTCTCTCTCTTTCTCTTTCTCTTTATAATTTTTATTATTTTTCTCATCTTCGTCAACGTCTTTTTCCTTACTTGTACTTTTTCCTTTTTTTGTTATTTGATTAATTTGATTACAATTAAATTAAGAAAATATAAATTATAATACTCATTGCATATTTTCCATTTTACAACGTTTTTTTTTTTCATCATCATCATCTTTTGTTTTAACAAGATAAAAAGCTTTTTCACTTAGAATCTAAATTTGATAACAACAACAAGAACATCAACAACATCATCAACAACAAAAATAATTAAAAATGGGAAAAGAGAGAAAAATTTTATAGGAAAAAATAGGTTCAATTAATTAAATCTTTCATTTTTTTTTTTTCACTATATCCCAAGGAACAACCTTGTGCACAATGGAATCTTATAACATCATAATGGGTATTCTTCATTATCCCCTCTTCATCTTTTTTTTTCTACTAAAGTTTCCATTGCGAAAATTTTCTTCTTTTAAATGTGAACAAAGGAGAATCGTATCTGACCTACCATATGGATATGACATTCATACATTTTTTTTTATTTTTTTTAATTATTCATAAGGAAAATTTCTTCAAAATATATCATCGCTCACTTTTGTTTTTCTTTTACTCTCAATTCTCAACATTTACAATTTATTAAATCTGAAAATCTTTTGTTGTAAAAATTGAAAAGATAAAGAAAATGTGTATAAACAAAACAAAAGTAAAAAAAAAATTATATAAAGAATTCAAAACAAAGAAATAACAACAAAGAGGAAAATGAAAACAAAACAAAAATGTTTACTTAAGAAAATTAAAAATGTGGTTTAATTGTTTTAAGATGTGACCAAGTATTAAGTGGGGAAATTTCATTATAAATTCAACAACTTTTGTTTGCAGTTTAGTTCCAGAGGGAATATAAATTTATAATGACTTGAAATGTGCAATATGTATTATTTTTTTTAAATATTCATTGTTACACATAACACATACAATTATTATTTTTATGCTAATTTTTGTTTTGATTATTAAAATAATTAAATGAATGAATACTTTTGGTAAGCATCTTGAAATAATAAACAAGTTAAACATGTAAACACTTTTATTTTCCTCTGATAAGCTGAATAATGATTTATTAAGTTTGTTCTTTAAATGAATACTTTATTTTTGTTTTATAACTTTTCATATAACTTATGATATAGCTTGTGATATGACTAATCATAAATTTTTTTGTATTACAAGTCTAATCATTTTTTTGAAGTCAAAATCAAAGTGAAATGATTTTAGAAAAAATGTACGTTCTGTTTTTTCTTTTACAACAGAGGAAAAATATATTTAAGATTAACATAACATTCCACAAATGAATAAAAACTTATATTTTATTCTTCTCATCCCCAGTTTCCTCTCATTTCTTTTAATTTCAAATTTAACTTTAACAATTGAAAATAATTTTTTCAATCATGAAGAAGAAAAATTTAGTTTTATTGTTTAAAATTTTTCAATATTTTCCTCCAATCCAAAATTTGCACTTCCATTTCTTCTAAGGGTTGTCAAAAGGAAACAGCAGAGACAAACAGAAGGGACTGAGAGAAAATAAAGCGGAAATTGATAAATATTCAAATATCTTTTGAAGATGCGACATGAGACATACCGACAGACACACATAAAAGAAAGTAGAAATTGAGTTTCTAATATTTATTTTTTTCAGTTTTCATTCAAAAATTGAAAAAAGAGAAAAAAAAAAAATATAATAATCTATTGGGATTTAGTGGGTGACTTCATATGAATTGACGATGACTTCTCAAGTGAAATTTTTTAGTAGGATGGTTAGAGATAAGAGAAGAGACTCTTGACTCTTTTCTTGACGAGCAAAAAAAAAAAAAAAAAAAATAGAGGGAATACGAAGAAGAAAAATAGGGAAGTTTTGTCCTCAAAACATATGAAGGACAAAAAAAAAATATAAAAGAAGAAGAAAACTTTACATTTATATGAACAGAATTCTAATAAGATGATCATGTTTTGTAAATTTATCTTGTTAAAATAAACTCCAAAAAAAAAAAAAATATGAGAATGCGCGCTTTTCAAGAATCAAGAAAAAAAAAAACAGGGAATTTTTAAACAAGAAATATGAAAAAGAAAAGCAAGAAAGGAAAAGAAAAACTGTATTAAAAAAAATGAAGGGCGAAAAGAAAAACGGGATGAAAAACTTGTAACAATGTAATGTTAGGAGGATGTTAGGTACAAAACATACATATAGAAAATGACATTATACAAAAATATGACAAACGCGCTTGGCTTGAGTTATCTTTAAAAAAAAATATGTCTATTTGAAAAAAAAAAAAATGAGTTCTTCTTTTACTTCTTGTTATTCTTTTCTTTTCTTTTCTGTTTTTTTTTTTTGGGTTACATGAGACTAAACAATGTTAAAATGTGTGCTTTAAGAATGTTAAAGATATAAAAGGGAAAAATATGTTGCTAAAAAGCTAAACATTTTTTTTTCCATTTGGTTTGATGTGGGAGTTATTCAGAAGCTATGCATTACTTATGTGAAAATGAGAAGTAGACGGAATAGAATGTGAAAAAGAAAGAAGTAGACATTTTCTTTCTATTGTAAAAGAAAGATACTAATTTTTTCTTTCCTCCAATTTATGATCCTCTTTGGACCACCTGTGTTCTCCTAACAATCACTGATAAGAATAATGTTTTCTATTTTTCTACCTTGTTCTTCTTGCTCTCTCTCTCTCTCTCTCTCTATCGTACTCTGTTATTTCTGTTTTCCTAAAAACACAAGAAACATTTTATATAAGTACATATAGATGTCCCATTTATTTTAATATCATTGGATATATGTCATACCATACCGTACCCTATAAACATTCTAACAGCATCCACATAACTCTTTCCACAATAAAACTCCATCATTCTCTACCCAAATTTCACCTATATATTATCCCATCATACCCATCCATTTGTATGAAAGTATTATACTTTCCTGAATCCAATCTTGAATACTTTTGTTGTTGTTATTTTTGGTGTTTTTGTTGTTGTTGTTATTGTTGTTGTTCTTGTAGTAATTGTTGTTGTTTGTTATATGTGTTAACTTGCCAAACTTGAAATTAAATTCAGATCCGGTGAGATCTCTATTAACAAGGGTTAGGTGTCTTGTTTGTTTTTTCGTTGTTGTTGTTGTTTTTCTTCTTTTCTTTTTTTTTTTGTTATTGTTGTTTGTGTTCCTGTTCTTCCTGAAGCTATCGTTGAAAATATTATATATGAGGAGGCTTAACCAAAAATACAACAAAAAAAAAAAAAAATAGAAAATAAAGAAAATATTTTTGTACAATCAAGATTATTGTGCTTTTAGGGTTTAGCTCATATGTGTGTGTGTGTGTGTGTATTCTTTTTTTTTTTTTTTAAATTTCCAGATATAATTTTCTTTTTTGTTTTTATTAAAAAGAAGAAAAAAAATTTGATGTGGGAAAATTGTCTATTTATATTTTTTGTTTTTCCTTTTTTTTTTTTAAAAGAAAAAAGTTTTTTTTTTTGTATTTTTATATTTTTTTTTTTCTGTTTGTTACTGAAAAAAAAAGAATTTTGTAAAAGTTGACGTTTATATTTAATGTGTAGGTTTGAAAATTGTTATTGTTGTGAGTACATATTATTAACATATATATTTTAAACTGACACACACACACACACCAAGTTGTTCAAAAAAAAAAATAGGTAGACACAACATAAAAAAAGTTTAAATATTTTGAGAAAATTATAAAAGTAAAACAAAATTCTTAAAATTATATAATATTCATGTATTAAGTAAGATAATAATAAAACATCCTTAATATAATAAATATACATTTATTAATCTTGACTTTAATTAACGATAATCAGTTCACCTCATATATTTATATTTAATTAAAGTTTTTCATTGTTTTCTTTGTTGTTCTTTGCAGTGAACGTAATTAATATTTATCCTTTAAATTTTCTTATTTTATAAGCATGTGGCTTGAGTTATTTTATATTTTTAAAATGGAACAAAAAAAAAAGGAACAAAACTTTCAAAAGTTCTCGTTCCCTTCAATCCCAATAATAACATTTTTTTGTTTGTTACAAAATATAAACTGAAGTTTTATTAAACTCTATCGTTTAGTTTGGTTTAGTTTCATGTTATTTATGGATGGATTTTAATTACAACGATCTATATTATTGTTTATTCTTATAAAATTATGAGTAGTAGAATAAAGCTTAGCATTAAAATCTTTTAATGCGATTTTCTAAGTAAATAGAATAAATGTAAATGATTTAATTGATTTGACAATTCCTTACAAATTCCACTGTGTGTCTTTTTTATTCAATGGAATAAAATTATTTTTATTAAATTATTAAATTCAATTAAAAACATAAAAAGTGTTCGATTATTGAGTTTTTCTTTTCTTATTGCAAACAGAAGTTGAGGAACGGCGCCTTAAGATATCCTTATTTAAAAATATTTAGATTTTGTTTTATGGCATATCAGTTTTTTACAACTTATTTCACTTCGTTTTATTACGTTTACATTTTGTGTTTTGTGTTTTATAATATGAAAAAAGAAAAAGAAAACAAAAAGAAAATGGAAAAAAGGTCCCGCCATCAATAACCAGAAAAGTACCTTCTTGTCACAGGTACAAGAAGAAAAATAAGAAAAAATATAAAAGAAAAAAGATTTAAAGATGAATATAAGGATATGAGGTTGAAGGAACAAGAAAAGTAAAGAAAAAAAAAAGGAAAGGAAAACAAAGGAAAGAAAAGGAAATCAATGTGAAAATAAAAAAAAAAAAAGAGACAGAAGACGATATTGAACGTAATAACGTAATATGTTTTTAGATTTATGAGAAAATATTGGTTGGGTTACGTTTTCTTTTTCTTTCCATTTTCATTCACTTTTTTTTTTATTTTTGTTTCTGGTTACAACAACAGTTCAAAAGGAATGAGAAAAAGTTGCGTTTAAATTTGATGCGCGAAAATTTTCTTCATCTTCTTTTTTCCTATCACATCTTTTTCTTCTTCCTTTTTATTGCTTTTGATTTTCAGGTTTCCTTTTTCGTATATATAAATAAAGCAGTTTTCTCTCCTCTTTCCTGTTTGTTTTTTTTTTCGTTTTCGTTTTTTTTTTTTTGGTTTTTCGTTTTTCTTTCGTTTTTTTTGTTCTTTTGGAATTAAATTGATGTTGAAAAATTTTATGTGAATTTTCTTTTTGGATAAAATAATAATAATAAATATAGACAATAAATGAGAGAGAGAGAGTGAGAGAAATACAAAAAGAATAAGAAAAAAGCCCGTACACACATAAACAGAAAATGATTTATTTATAAAGATACATAAAATGAAAAATAGAAAAAGAAGAAGAAGAAGAGTTTTGGGAAAGGGTTGATAAAGTATTGAAGGAGTAATGTAGATGTAGAGTAAAGGAATGTTGAACAATTTTTGATGCTGTCATAATATTTATGACAAGTGATGATGTTAAGACAGTTTCCACGTTTCCACGTATTATACGCATACACAAACGTGTACATACATACACACACACACAAACACACACACATATAGGGAATCAAAAGCATAGATGTGTTTCATCTCATCATCATCGTATTATGGATAATTTAACTTTAGAAATAGATGTGGCATTTTTATGTGTGTTGTTTGTATTTTTATTTAATGTTTTAACAATATTTGTTGAAATGCTCAGAATCAGAATTATTAACTTTTCTTTTTTTTACTTTTTTTCTGGTTTATTTTTTGTTGTTTTATTTATTAAAGAATTTTGTTTTTTTTTTCCTCTTTTGGTGGTTTCAGTGTGCGCGTATTATATGTGAATAAAATACAAAATTATTATTTATGCAAAAATGTTTTTGTTTTTCAAATGACCTTGACGTAGATCATCAAAATCCCATGATTTTCTTAAAAATTTAGAACCAAAAAAATTCAACCAAAAAAAGCAAAAGAAAAAAGTTTTCTTTTCAAAAGTTCAAATTGTGGTCATTTGCTTTATATCCTTTTCCTTTCATAATTTGTTCAGAATTTTCAAATTGTTTGACGTAAACGAATAAAATATTTCAAGATATTGTTCCTCTTATCACCCCTCAGTTTTGTCCTTTTTATTCATTTCTCTTTTTTTATTCATAAAAGAAAGAAAAAAAAACCCAATCAAAATCAGACATTAATCATCAGCCAAGAAATAGAAAGCTGAATATTTTTTTTTTCTTTCTCTTTCTGTAAGACATAAAATAGAGATCAATCATTCAATATTTTTCCTATT
This sequence comes from Pedicia rivosa, assembly GCA_963082725.1. Lineage (NCBI taxonomy): Eukaryota > Metazoa > Arthropoda > Insecta > Diptera > Pediciidae > Pedicia > Pedicia rivosa. The sequence continues at coordinate 12,344,639 of OY720155.1, forward strand.
CGACAATATTTTTTTTTCCTTAATTTTTCCACCATTTCCCCCCCACACTTTTGGGGTAACCCGCACATCTTAAAGGAAAAAAAAATGATTATTACTTTTATTGGAAATATTTTTCTTCTTTTCTTTATTTATTTTCTTTCTTGTCATCAACTAAAAGTTTTTTTTTTTTGTAATTACTTGTGTCCATTTTCTTATCTTATCAACGTTAATACGGATTAACATAATTTATATTTAATGCGGATAAAAATAAACATAAAAAGTACGGATTAACAAATTTTATGGTTTGCTTAAGAAAAAAAAAGGACGATTCTTTCTATTCATCCTGCGATTAATCGATTAATAATGCCCAATTTTTTATTACAGAATAATTGCTGTTGTTCTTGCGCCTGTAAAAGTTTAAATTTTTTTTTTATTTTCATTAATTTTGTGCTCTTATTTTTATACCCCCATCACTGACTTTATATCGTCTCACTCTCTTCTCTCATCACCTACAACAATTAATTAAAGTAAATCTTTTATTGTGTGTGCAAGCAAGCAAACACAAAAGTATACAAAAAATAAAGAAAAAGACACAATCACAAAAGTGTAATTATGATCAAAGCGGATGACATGATAGACCAACACAGTCATATATCATTCCTTTGTTAATTTTTGTCTTTATCTTTTTCTATAAAAGTTCTTCTTGATGTACAATTTTTAATTGAGAACAACAACAACAAAAAGAAAAATTGTCACAAAAATATAAGATTGATTTTTTTCTTTATATTTTAAAAGAAAACAAAATCTATTAATTATTTTATTAATTAATTTGCAAAATAAATTTCAAAACGTAAAAAAAATACAGAAACTATTTTTTTTTTATCTCTCCAACTTTTTTCTATAAAAATAATTCAGTCATTGTTAATTTATGAAATATTTGAATGAAAAGTTTAGTGATTATTCTAATCAACTTTTACTATGGCCCATCAACCCCAAATAAAATGGACTCGCTAATAAATCAATTAGGAATTCATGTGAATTCTTTTCTTCAAATAATTAATAAATAATTTAATCAAAAATTACTTTTTACTTACAAATACCAAAATATCCTTATAAGAATAAGAATTTCTTAAAAATAAATAGAATTAAACAGAAAGATTGTAAAATGAAAAGAAAATAACAAACAAAATTTATTTTTTACCAAAAAGAAAATGCTTTTGCATAATTAATCTAAGTTCGTCATATTTTTTTTTTCTTTACTTAAACTTTATTTTATAAAAGGATAAAAAGGGAAACCATAAAGAAGTAGGATGATGAAGCCAAGAAAAAATAAAAGGGAATAATTAATGAAGAAAATGGATTATTTGTTTTGGTTAAACTTTTATAATTATTTATAAGATTTGAATGACGTTTTGTAATATTTTTGATAAAAATAAATTTAACTTTAACATTTTCTTCTTTCTTTTCAATCAAATAAAGAAATTTTAACAAGTATTGGGGCAATAATAAAAATGAAGGAAAAGTGGAAGGAAAAGCTTTGATGTAAGAAAGCTGAGGTTTTCTGTTTTAAATTAGAGTTGAAGAATGAAAAATGAATTATGTATAGTTAGAGTGAAAATACTAAATGAGCGCGAACATCTTCATCCATTTACAAATTCCAACAAATGTTCTAAATTATTCCAAAGATCCAAAGAATGAGAATTCTTTGAAAAATTATTTACCGTTGTTTGTCTCTCTTCCTGTATGGAATTTATTATTTAATGAAAATTACTGAAATGATTATTTCTCATGAGAAAATTTTATTTAAGAAAGAATGAAAAAACATGAACAAAAAGAACTGCATGAAAAGAATGAAGACAAATCGACAAAACTATAAATGAAAATATTATCGAGAAATTTTATTTCTCTGATATTATTTTGCTTTTATCCCGTTTCTCCTTCAGTTCCTAATATCCTGTGTTTTCTTTTTGTTTATTTGGTCATCAGTAATTTTTCATGAAAATTTTATGTGTGTGTATGTATATGTGTGAGTGTATGTATGTATGTATAAATACATAGAGAGGAAAACATCATTTCGAATTGAACATTCATAAAAATATTCTGATTTATATTTTTATTAAAAAAAAAAAGTTTTCTTCTTCTTCTTCTTCGTCTTCTTTGTCTAAATCTCCCAATCTTATTATTTTTCTTGTCTTTTTGAAATTCATTCAAAAAAAAAAAAAAATAATAAACAGGAAAATCATTATATAAGAAAAGGAATAAAATGAAAAAGCGGAAAACTTTTCTTGGAGTGAAGCGTGATATTTTTTGTCGCCGTCTTTCCTGTTTTTTTTCTTTCATTTTCTTTTGTATCAATTTTACAATTCAAAGGACATTACTCAACAACAAGAACAACTGACACATAAGAACTCTTTCTTTTCCTCTTTCCTCTTGTCCCGCATCCTTGATGTATTTGTTTTCATTTTTTTTTTTATGGAAACAGATGGATTTTCTTTTTTTCTTTTCTTTGGTGAAAAATGTCAGTCCTAAAAGGAGAAAACGAATAGAAAATGGAAAAAAAAAGTAAATTAAAAGTCTGACGGGTTTTTGCTGTTTTCATTTTTCAAACAAAAAGTTTATTGCAAAGAGGAAAAAATAAGAAAATGATGTGACAGAAAATTATTTCACTATTTTTATTTCTCCCGTTTTTCTTCTTCTTCATCTTCATTATTTATAATTTTCTCCTTTTGATCTATATGAAACTTTTCTTCTTTATTTTTAATGGAAAAATATATACAAGCGAAAAATGAAAAAGACAAAAATAGAGCGAGAAAAGAGAACAAACAAATAAACATAAAACATCGATATCAATATTTCACCATAAAGCAGAAAAGAAAAAGGAAAAATACCCGACAAAACATATAAAAATAAAGGAAACTAATGTTACATTATCTCGAAGGATGTTACATATAAATTTTTTCCAAAACATTACGTAATGATATTAGAAAATGCAGAAGAAGAAGAACTAAAAAAAAAATAAAGTCAATCTTTCTTTAACCCTTAATACAGACCCCCCATGGGATATTCCATACTGTCTTCTTCGTCTTCTTCTTTTTCTGTACCATACGCAAGCACACACACATATTACATCACACTGTTATAGGAATATAAATATATAAAAATATTTTTGATTTTAAATTAGTCAAATTAAAACGCCACAAATATAACCCACAATATCAAAATGTCCTGACATAAACAGACAAAGAATGATTTTCTTTTATGTATTTTTTGGTCAAATTTCATTAGAAAGATTTAATTCTCTAATTGATATTCAAATGTGACCGAAAAAATGGTAGAAAAGTGAAATTAAAATAAAGAGAGAATTCTTTAAAATTTTCATTATTTAAAGTGATCTGGATTCTACAAGTGAATTACTTTAATGATGAATGCATTCAAATAGATTGAGGGTTGTTGAATTTTATTGGAATTAATCTAACTTAATTTTATATGAAAATTGCATTATTTGTGATTGGGAAAATAGAAAAATAGAAATAGAAAGTCGAAAAAATTATTAATTGAATTTCTTTTCTTTTGCATAAAAAACTTTATTTAAAGAAAGAACAAAATTGCGAATATCATAATAATAATTTGTCGACTAAACTTGAATTATTAGCATTAGTCATGGAATGTTTTCCCCTACCTATATATACTTAACTTACATTTTAAGGACTATATGAGTTTATTTGTGGCTGTGTGTGTATGTGTGTGTGTTTGTGTGTATGCGACTTTGAAGGTGAAGAAAAATCCACTGAAATTATAAAGTGAAATTTCTAATAAATGACAATTATTTATTATTATTTTTTATTTATGAAAATAGCGGAAAATCATGTTTTCTTAATAATCCAATTCCGTATCCTGTTAAATTTAAATAGTAGGTTTTTTATACAATAAAAAATAAAAAATAAGAAAAGACAGAAAATGGCAACAACAACAAAGAAATAAATATTTATTGGAATACAACCACTCACATGCTTACATACATTTTTAGACTACATATTTGTGTAGAAGGTTGTGACGTCATAAGAATTTATTAAGTATATTATATGCTTTTAACAGGATGTTACAAAAGTCGGTTTTTATAAAAAAAAAATTTTAGGGAAAAACTTTCGAAAATAACACATCACCTTTTCTTTCCTTTTGTAATAGTATGATCAAACATTTTGCTCCACTACTTCTCTACACACACACACACACAAACAGCCATGTACATGCACACATACACAGCTATGTACATGCACACATAAACACACATGTAAACTAATCAATGTTTTCAACAGATATTATACACATGCACACACACTACACACAAACACAAACACAAACACACGCACACATAACAATATAAAATTGAATAGAGGAGGAGTGTTTTTGTGAAGAAAAGTTATCGCACCCTGCATTTATGGTTCTTGGAAAAAAAATGAAGCGTTACGTGCACATACACCAACATAGAAAAAAATGGAAAAAGAAACAATTGTTACAACAAAAATTGTGTTACTGTTGCTACTGGTACAATATATTACTGGTATACTGTTGCTGTACTATTTTTTTTTTTACGTTAGATAAACTGAAATTGAGTTTTGTCATGATAAGAAAAAAAAAACACAAACCTACAAACACAAAGACACAACATATCACCTAACCATATATTCGGAGTAAAGAAACACTGAACTTTTCCATTTTACTCACGTTGTAGAAAAATGTTCCCACTTTAGAACATTTTAGTACATGTAGAGAGAATTTTGTTGTAGTGATTTAAATTTAAAATGAAAGGAAAACAAATGTGAGAAAATGATATAAACCACACTCAATTATTGGAAAACTTTCCTCATTACAAAACATTTCCACACTTTAGATGCACTTACAACGTTTATAGTTTATCAAAATAATTATTTTGCATGATCAAGTGAACAGTTAAATTCTAGAATTAATTATTTTCTTATAACAGCGAAGGTGTAACGTCTATATTATTCGTGAATATTCAATAGATTTATATATTTTTAGATTATGTATAAATGTCAACAGTCATTCTAAACAATATTTAAGAAAGAAATTTAATTTGACTAATAATCATTTCTGTTCCCTTTATAACATATTATTGTTTCAGTTGAAGTTGAAGAAGAAAAAAATGTCATTGCAAAAGATTCTTATTTATGCTAAGTAAAAAAAAAAAAAATCAAATAACATAAAATATAAAATCAGAAAATGATTTCACCTGATTTATAAAAAAACAAGAAAGTCGTTTTATATTCACAAGAACGGAAAAAGGAGTAGAGGGGGAAAAAAACATGAAAATCGTGGAGTAAATATTTGATTACCAAGAATAACAATTTATGGGTATATTTTCTTCACCTTTTTTATTTTTCTTCTTCTTTCTCATTTTATTTTCATTTCTTTTTTTTTTTGTTCTATTTTGGATTAAAGGGAAATTAGATGTCTCTTATATAGATTGAAAATAAAGAAGAAGAAAACGTAAAGGGGAATAATATGGTTTTTTTTTTGTTCTACATAATATTCACGGAAATATTATTGCATTGAGTTCAGATGAAAAAAAAAAAGGATATTATTATTTATTTAAAATGAGGTTTTACAAAAATAATCATCAGAGAGATAAAAATGTTTTTTTTTTTATATCCGATAAGAAAGGGATAATTACCTAAGAAGAATTTAAAGATTTTTAAAATATAGAAAAGAAAATGAAATTATTGACTCAACCCTTGTAACTTTATACTTTGTTTGTGATGGATTCTTAGAATGCACTAAATAATTATATTTGGATCTTCTTGGAATAGAAAAATATTTAATTGTCTGTTAAGATTTTAATAATTTTGTTACAAAAAATGAAATCCGATAAATTCTTTAATAAATTCTTCTCAGTAAAAGATTTTCATATTTATTAACTTTTTGAAGGTGAATTAAAAATGTTTTTATGGCAACCCTGATTTTTTTCCTTTGTCTCATCTCTTTTTGTCACACAAATAAAAATGATTTTCATGTTTTCATGTTGTTGTTGTTTTTTCCTGTATATAAATATATAAGTTACCTTACATATATTTACCGTCTGATTGAATATTGAAGAAAAATTCAAACATCTTATTGATAGCGTTAGAGGGAGAAAGAGAAAGACGAAGCTAAACATTACATTTTTTTTTCCCATCGTCTTATTTTTATTTTATTTTGAAAAAGGTTTTTCGTTCGTATTTTTCATTACAAATTTTTTTTTTTTTACATCTTTAGCATGTTTTCTTCTTATTTTAAAGGGTAACATCCGGTTTTTCTTTCGTCTACTTTGAATCTTATTTATTGATAGACGAAGACATAGATAGTAGATATCGGTAAATAGAACGATCTATATTGATACAGAAGGATTCTGATATCTAAGAAAAAGGATACAGAAAAAAAAAACAGGAGGAGGAAGAAGCAGAAAAAAACAGTTTTGACAAGAAAAAATATTTTACATTGATTTTATTTTTATTTTTCTTCATCACCAATACAAAATTTCCTTTTTTATTCGTTTTGTTTTTTTTTTAATTATTATTTTTTTCAAATGGAGAAATAATAAAAAATTCCTACTTACAAATAATAATAAGAATCTATTGTCGTATTTTTTTTTTTTGTAAAATGTAAAAAGAAAAATAGAAATTATAAGGTTGTGACATTTTTGATTGTTGCAACTAAACTTAAGCAAAACCAACAAAAGTAAATGAAAGAAAAATAAACTTTTCTTTCCACGTTCACTTTTTTTTACTCTCTCACTCTCTCTCACTGTCTCTTTCTCTCTTGTAAGAATTTTTCTTATAATTTTTCCATATTTTTAAATGACAACAACAAACATAATATAAAAACAACAAAAATAAAACAAGAAAGTCTAATAACTCATAATGATTATTGGGCATAAATATAATTGGTATGTAAATTTAACCTTCTATTAATAATGTCAACTTTCATAATAATTTCTATACACAATTTTTTTTCATTGTTTCCACCTTCATCGTACCCTATAACAATTTTCACTCCAACCCCTTTTTATTCTTCTTTCTTTTACACATTTTTTCGTCGTGTATTTACATTTTACTTTAGTGAAGGATCACGATTTGCTTTGTAATTATTTCTGTGTTTTTATTAATATAATTTTTTTTTTAAGTTTAATCCGCGTGGTTAAAGTAATTTTCCTTGAAAATTAAAACAAAAAAAAAAAGTAAAACGAAGAGGAATGGAAAAAAAATTAAGAAATTGTTTGAAAAAAGTTTTCAAAAAAAAAAAAAAGGAATAATATTGAAGACGGAAGACGTTTTCGAAGATAACGAATGTAGTACAGTGGCATTTAGCAATTAATTTTATACATTTGACAGAACATAGCAAATCATTATTCTAGAAGTTGAGACAATTCCTAATTATGAATTCCAGAATTAGAAATATTTATATTCGTGCTTGAGATCAGAAGTAAATGGCATCGACACGATTTTATTCTTAATTGTTTGTGTGGATTTAATAAATTTGTATACAGAAAAAAAAAGCACCCAGTAAATTCGTACCTGTCAATTTTTTTATAGACATAAAAATTTCACGTGACGTAATAATTGTTTAAGCTTTTGTTCTTAATTGATCGACGGAAATTATATTCTGTTTATTTTATTCTTAAAATATTAAAAGTTAATTATATTTATACAAATTGAATTGTTTGAATTTGTTAATTTTTAATTATTCTTTATTTATTTATTTTAATGGTAAAATTATTGAATTTCAAATCAAAATCATCACCTAAATGAACACTTAAAAATATTGAATAGAAAAAAAAATAGGAAAATTTTAATACAAAAAAAATTTTATATACAAACGACAAATCTTCTTGGATAATTATTCGTCTTCAAAATAATTTTCTTCTTTAAAACAATTTTGATTTTTTTTTTTTTTTAGATAATAAAATTCACGTCTAATTTTTTACGTAAATAGAAAATTCAAGTTATAAATATTTATTTATTTTTCAATAATTTCTAATTAACTTTCATTTATTTATCAAATTTTAATAATTAATTAAGACAATAAGATTAAATGTAACGTATGTAAACACATTATAATTTTCTAATTTTGGACAAATATAAATATTTTATGTTTGTCAAGAAGGAAAAAGAAGAAAAGAAAAACAAACATGAAAATTACAAAACAACAACAACAATTAAACAAACAAAAACAATAAAATAATGTGCATATAGTTTCGGTAAGGTGACATTCGTGACAGGTGTTAATATATTAGAAAAATATTCATATTATTAATAGAAATAAATATAGAAAGAGACAGATAGATAGTGAAAGAGAAAGAAATAAAGAAAATTGTATATAATTAATTTTCTTTGATTTTTATAAAATAATACAAAGGGAAAAAATAATTTTATTATTAACTTATAAACGATATAATTCTACCCAAATACAAAATCATACACACACACACACACCTACCCACACACACACACAATAATATTATTTGTTTTTGTATTTTTTTTGTATTTCGATTTGTTTACTTTGTCCTGTTTTTTGTATTATTCTATTGTCACTTTAATGTTATTTTGCGTGTTTCAATTAAAATATTTTCTAGTTTCCAATATAATTTTTTTTTTCTGTTGTTGTTCGAACCATTTGTTTCACTCCTTTACATGATAATTTTTTGGATAGAAGACAAAGTGAGACAAATAACAAATAAATAAAATACAACAAAAAAAAAACGTTTTTTTTTAATTAATTAACTCAAAGAACAAATGAATTAAAACTACACGCATAATCCGTTATAAATTTGAATAAAAAAAATTATTTACGTTCCTTTTGTGTCCATCATTATTTATATTGTGAAGCCTTTCCTTTAAATATTCCATTATTTTTATCACTAACATTCAGCCACCACAATCAAACTCCACGCAACAAACTGAATTTTTTTTTTTTGTTTTTGTTTTTCATGATAGAAAATGTAACAATAAAGGATAAAGAGAAAGGCGCGATCTACATTCAAAAACACAAATAAAAAATAAATGTTTATCGTTTTATTTTCATTTTTTTTTCTCTCGTTTTTTCCTTTTTTTTCATTTTCATTTTCATTTTCATTCTTTTTTCTTTTTTTTTTTTCGGAAAATGAAAAATATTATCACATCAACATGAATCGTTCCAAACATTAGATCCTTTTGTAAACTCAAGGGAATATAAATTCTTTTTTTCTCTCTCTCTCTCTCTCTCTCTCTCTCTCTCTCTTTATCTCTTTAACTCTATCACTCAATGTATTTTTTCCGTTTAATATTTTTGTTTATAAAAAAATATTTTGTTGTAAGTTTTCCAATTTTTTTTTGCATTCATGTGTGTAAAACTGAAAACACTTTTCCTTATTGAAATTTATATTGTCACATTATCTATAAAAACACAAGAAGAAATGAAGAAATTATAATCTTTAAAATTTATAATCACTTTCCGCCATTTTTTCTTTTTCCATTGAACTGAACAATTTTATTTTCTTCAACATAAAAATGCTTATGATTGTTTTCTGTCTATAATTTGTCAATAACATTCTGTCTTTGTTGTAAGCTTATAATTAGCTACTTCTGTCTATAACTTTTTTCTTATTTTATAAATAATTTTTCTTCCTAATTTCAAGAAATTCTTTAAAAAAAGTCTAGACTGCACCTAAAAAAAGAAAACAAAATGATTGTTTTCCTCTGTAAATTTTTGTTTAGCTTAAGTTATTATTTTTTACCCTAGGCAAAGGCAAAGTCAAAGACAAGGTCATCTATTCGAATAGAATCTTTTTAAAGAATCCATTTAAAATTTATTAACATCAACCGATGATAAGAACAATTCCCTTTATTTTTTTATATTTAAATTCTTTTTATTCATTCAACTGGAAATAGAAGCATCATCATCATCTTATCATACATTTAAATTCCAAAAGAGTAAAGATAAAATGAAATGGGTAGCAATGGGATGTGTTAGGCAGATCGGGTTGAAATCTAATGATGAAATGGCAAAAAAACAAACAATTTTTTTTCTTCCATTCTTTGAAGCGACAAAAAGTACAAATCATTTTCTGTTTAAAATATTTTCTTTTACCTTTTTCTTAAAACTAACACTTTGACCAAATTTCCTGAAAGAATTTCCTTAAAACCGTTTAAAAAATCATCAATATTTTTTTTTTGTCATTCACTTGAAAAGAATCTAAAAACATTTTCTTTTAAAACGTAACACCTACACACACCTACACACAAACACACACACCTACACACACACACACCTACAGACACACACACATATAATTGACAGATTTTAATCGCGAATTTCACAAAAAAAAAAAAAATACCGTCGCATAATCTCTAATTTGTTCATTTTGTATTTTTTTTTTCTAATTACATTTTCATTTTATTTCCACTTACGAAATAACAAGAAAAAAAAAATTACCTTCCAAAAATTCTTATTCACATAAACAGAAAGAAAAACGTAAAAAGAAGAAAAGTCCAATTAAAATGGAAAATGAAAAAAATATATTTATGACAAAATAATTGAAACGGTTTTTAATTGGTATATTTGAGACTTCCGTCTGCGTTATCCTCATTCCGTCATTAAATTTTTTTTCTTTTTTTCACATTTTCAATTTTTCCACATTTTGTGTTTAATTTTTCTTTTATTTTTTTTTTTTTACAAAAACAAAAAAAAAATCGAAATCACCCAAATCGTCTTATCGTCTTTTATTTTTTTAATTCCTATTCTCTTTTTTTTTTTCCATAATTCACTTTTAAAATTATGAAAAAATTGTAGGAAAAGAAAACGCACAGAGGGGAAAATTGAAAATTGAGAAAAAAAAAAAAAATTTAAAAGAAAATGATTCAATAATCTCACATTGTGAAATAAAAGAAAAAACCCGATGTTGGAATGAGAAAGATTGAACGCCATCTTGTTGTGATTGATTTATTTTCAATAAAACGTTTTCTTTCCAATCATTTTTTTTTTCTCCTGATTTCTGTTTTTTTTTCCTCACATTTTTTGTCTCTTTCCCCTCTTTTTTTTTTATTCGTATAAAAATGGAATAAGGATATTGATTTCACTGTTTCGAAATTCTCTAAGGAGAGAAGAAAACATAAATTGGAATTATCCATTTCCGTTTTATATTACCTTAGATTCGTGTTTTTTTTCTTTTTTCTTTTTCTCTTTTTCTTTTCCTGTAACAGAGTGCGGAAATTTTACTGCGTTTTACTCACTTGGGGGAGTGAAGGGTCTGACGGGAATTTCATCATCTAAAAATGACGACAGAAATGAAAATAATCCAATCGGACCTTTTTTTTCCATTTCTTTCCTTTCTTTCCTTTCTTTCATTCCTTTATATCCTTTCTTTTTTCCTTTCTTTCCTTTCTTTCGTTTTGAGAAAAATTCCAATATTATTATTATCTTTTTTATTTCATTTCATTTTCCTCTTTGAAAATGTTGTTTTATTGTTCCTTTTTTACATTCCATGTATTGCGTTTCCCTTACACAATATACTACTTTTGATGAGTGTCCAAATAATCTAAAGTATATAAGATAACTTCCGTTCTATACTCTATATTTTCTTTATCCTTTTTCTACTTTTTCTACTTTTCCTACTTCTTCTTCTTCTTCTTCTTCTTCTTATTTATTTATATATTTTTTTTCTTCTGTTTTTATTATTTTGTTTGCGTTTCTATTTTTTTCTTTATTTATCATCTACCTACACCTCCTCCCTCTTCATCTACATCCTTTTTTTTTATGTTGATTCGATTTCGATTATTTTCTTTTTTTTTTTCGTTTTTTGTTTTTATTTCTGGGGGTCAGAATTTAAATCACATTTCTTGACAGAAAATTTATCTATATAAAAGAGACTTTTCTATGAATGGTATGTACGATTGTATAAATGAAGAAGAATCAAAGAAAGATAAGAGTTTTTTTTTATCAAGAAGAGAAAGAAAAAAATTCGAAACTAGAAAGAAAACTGTAAGGTAGAACAAAGAAGTGAGGTATCATTTTACCTACTTCAGTTAAACGAATAAATTGGTTATAAATTTTACTGAATGGACAAAAACCGTACTTTAAAGGAAGATAGAGAGAGAGAGAGAGAGAAAGAGAAAAAGAGAGAAGGAAAGATCTTTCTTCATAAATACCTATAAAACTTCTAACAATAACTCATCCTTTTATTTTTCTCTGGTGCTATTTTATTCTTCTTCTTATTCCGTTTTTTTTTTTGACAATAATCATATCCACCCACACATAGATTTCCCTTAACAACACGCACAGATGGAAGAATTTCTCATTCTTCTTTTCCATTATTTCCCTTTTTTTTTTATTCCTTCTTTTTTTTTAATGCTTGGTTATTTTTATACCTTTTAACTGGATAGAATAGATCAGCATCAGATCAGAAGCCCATCTGCTTTAAGTGTTCATTCTCTTTCCCATTTATTTTCTATATATATAATCCAAATCTGATGTCAGACCTTTCAAGTATAGAGGCCAAGTGTGTGGTACATTGAAGGGTGTGAATGAACACGATATATACTGTTGAAAGAATACAATGGACCAAAAATATAAATGTCTATAAAAAAAAAAAGAAAGAAATAAAAAAAAGAGAGGAAAACCATCTACCTCCTATCAACAAATCTTCTAGTCCAACATCCTTAGACACATGCATACACTCATACAACAACAACCATATAAAAAAGCGGGGGTCGTGGGGTGCAAATGAAGATGCTACAAAAAAACCTAAAAGTAAAAAAAAATCAAAAAGGAAGAAAAATAAAAGGGAAGAAAAATCTCTAATTCAGAATATTTTCCTTTTCTTTTTACCTTTTTTTTTTTTTGGTAAAAACGTTGAAATTGTCCGATGATTTTTGAAAGGCGGAAAGACATGGATGATGGGTCGGGTTTTATATTTGTTGTTATTGTTGTTGGTTTTCTAGCTTCTCTTTTTCTTCCATCAGTTTTGCGTGTGTGTGTGTATGGAAGGGTATTAAAACACTGTCATTGGATAACAGCAATATAAAAATGGTTCTCTCACTTATTGTTGTTGAGTTAACTTGTTGTTGTTGACATTTTTTCTCTATTCTTTCATTCTTTATAGTTTTCTTTTGCCTATTTTCTATTTTACTTTCTTCTTCTTCTGTCTTTTTTTTTTTTTTTTTTTTTTTTTGTTACTTTCCTCCCCTTACAAATGACAACAAAAAAAAAGAATTTTCTTCTTGTTGCGTGAATTGTTATAAATAATAAATTCTGGATTATTTTCTGTATAGTGAGTTTTTTTTTCTGTTATATGTTTTTATTAAATTGGTCCTTTATAGTGAGTGAGCGAAACAGAACTCACGAGATAGAAAAAGAGGAAATTTTGGATGATATTGGAAGTGGGTTGGGGGAAAAGAGAAAAAAATGTTAGATAAAAAAAAATCAATATAAATCCAAACGAGAAGGATTTTGATTTTTTTTTTTTATGGGTAAAGGAAAAATTGTATGGGGGTCGAAAACTGTATAAAATGACATAAATATTACGTAAATATGTATGTATGTGTATTATGATTTGATTGAATGTGTTTTTTCCTTTTATACACCCTCTTCCGTACAATACCCCCCACCCTCCCCAATCCCATTCTACTCCATAACACCATCATTTATATTTTTTTTCCCTCTCTGTATTCTGAAGTTTGATGATGTAAACAGAATCGTTAGGATCAGGGTCAGAACATTAAAGAGGACAGGCACCTGGCGCCCTCTTCTTATTTTACAAACAAACATCTAAGATAATTTTACAGATTTTTATTGAAGAAAATCTTTATATATGACATCACTTAAATATAAATTTATTATGTGTTTCTTTTACTTCACTCAATTTATTTTTATTTTTTCTCTGTTTGATTTTATTTTTTATCTTTTACATTTCTTCGTACTCTTCGTACTCTTCTACAAATTTAGGTAATACTTTTTTTTTTATATATTGATAAAAAAAAAAAATTCTTGTAACTTTGAAGAAAAAAAAAATATATATCAAAATGAAATAAATTGTTTTGATTGAATTGTGATGTGAAGACGAACAAATTATTTATTTGAACTGAATATTTTTTTTTCTTCTTCTTCATTTTTTTTTTTTTGAAAAAGAAAAAATAACATTTTCTTGAGCAAACAAAGTAAAAGATTTTCTTTAGGGTGAATATTGAAATTATGACAAATATTATTATTTTATTTTTTGTACATTTTCACTTTACTTTCAAATCTAAATATTTTTTTTGTAAATTTTGTAATTTATGAATTATTCGTTAAATCCATTCTTAAGCGTACAAAATTTCATAAAACTTAAACATTTTCAAATATTTCCAATCCATTGAGAATTCTACAAAAATAAAACAAAATAAAGTACAATGGATGGCACAGGTTTAAATTTTTCTTAAAAAGTATCATCTTCCTGTATTTCTTTAGTACCACTTCATATAATGACTAGAATAAATCTTCAAACACCATTTATTGTGTACATTTAACGTGTATATAATTTAATGTTCAAATGTTTATTTCAACCAATAAAACATATAATTTCATGTTTTTATTACATAGGTAATAATTGTTTGATCCAAATTAGTCTATCCGGTAAATCTTCTCCAAAAGAGGAATTTTCATAATATTTTAAATAATTTAACGAATTAAAATTCAAAGAGATAATTTATCCAACGAACACAAAAAAAAAGTACTGTGTTGTGCACATCAATCATTAATTAAATATTTTTTTGTTTTAATATTTTTGAAATTCATAAATGAAACAAATAAATTCTAAAAAATATTCCAAAAAAAAAAAACTTCAGTAGCAACAAACAAACAAAAATTGTAGCTATAAAATCACACAAATAAACCAAAAATAGTCAATCGGATTTATTTTTAAAAACGCTATTAATTCTGATTGTGTCATCCCCTTTTCCTTTTTTCTCTTTCGTTGTTGTCATTTTTGCTGATTTTCCCTATTCCCCAAACCAACAAAAAAAATATATATATTTAACAACAACAAAGGGGAATTTGTAGGATAAATAAAAAAATGTATATGTGTGTGTGTGTGTGTATATGGATATTGCAAAAAAAATATTATATAATAAAAAAAGGACTATCACATTTCTACCTAACTCACTGCTGAGCTTTTTGGTTGTTAGTTCATTTTATTCGTTCCTCTTCTTTTTTTTTGCTTTAAACAAATTTTAAAAATCTGATTTTTATGTGAATTTATGAACGCTAACACCATAAATTAAATAACATTCAATTCGATTTTCTACATGTTCATTTTTTTTTATTTATTGATTTTTATAAAAAATGTCGCAAATAACCCGATAACCTAGATTTGTTAGTTATAACTTATATACCCTTAACGTGTCCTCTTGTGTAATCTATTCTCTTCACTATCACTTAAAATCCTTTTGTTTCTTTTGTTTTTTTTTTTTTCCTGATTCAAAATCTCTCAATCTCCATATTTATCTCAGTCACTCTTTCATAAAATAAGTAATGTTGAAACAAATTTTACTGAGACTATTAAGAAATTCCCTAAAGTACAATTCAACTTTTCATGTTAATTTGGCACTTGTTTTATCTTCCTTTCTCCCTTTATTCCCATTTCGTTTTTCTTTTTTTTTTTTGCTTTTATTCTTGCATCCAGGACAATTTTGAACCGTTTCTGTTTCTTCTTAATTTTATTAGTCTCAATGGCTCATTGCATAATATAGTTTGTTTGTTTTCCTCCATCCTTTCTCTTTCTATCTCT
Organism: Pedicia rivosa; assembly: GCA_963082725.1. Classification (NCBI taxonomy): domain Eukaryota; kingdom Metazoa; phylum Arthropoda; class Insecta; order Diptera; family Pediciidae; genus Pedicia; species Pedicia rivosa. The sequence goes on from OY720155.1 coordinate 12,360,411, forward strand.
CTCTAACTGATGTACCTTTCTTTCTTTTTTTTTTTGTTGTTTGTCGCCTCTTAGTCCACCACCTACTTTCTCTACAACAATAACAAATATAACTTTTTTTTCGAATAGCGAAAAACTTAACCTTTTTGAAAAATGAAAAAAAAAAAAACATAGATTCGGAATGAGTCACATTGTGAAGAGGTGAATTCTCTCTTTATGTAAATTTTTATCTTTTTATCTTACTTTCTTCTTCTCTCTTTTTTTTTTTTTTTTTGTTTTTTTGGTAGAATTAGCCTTCTTCTGTGTCGGCAAATTCGTGTGGACTTTCGCAAAAAAAAAAAAAAAATGGTGAAAAACGAAACAAAATGTAATTAAAATTTATTTATGTTACTTTTACACGTTTACCTTTTTTTTTTTTTTTTTGTCTGTATAATTGAATAAAAAAAATATTTTCATTTTATCATCGTCGGAAAAATTTAAAAATGAAAATGAAACTTTTTCATTTTGTTCATTTTTTTTGTTTTGTTTTAATAAAAATAATAACATCAACAACAAAAACAATCATACAGATTCCATTTCGCGTTGTACTTGTATATTCTCATTTACTTTAAACAACAACAACAACAAAAATTGTATAATATGTGATGAGTGTGTTAAAGGAGGGGGTGGTAAAACAAAAAAATTTGAACACACATTTTATATGTTGAGTTAGATGTGTGGATGTTTTATTTCTGTGGGTCGAAAATATGTATAAATTTTTTGTTTATAGAATTTACAATGTTGTTTGGTCATTCTTCGAAGCTTAAATTTTGTTCAACATTCTATTTAATTTTTTTTTTTTGGTTTTGTTTTTGATACGATCACAAACGATCACAAAAATATTATTTCTGATTAATTGAACTGGACTGTACCAAAGGGAGTTAACCAAACACACATGCACACACACACACACACACACACACACAGAAAAAAACCTTCAATTATTTTAGGTTTAATAAAGAAACAAACAACAACAAAAAATATATCTACCAGAATATTTATTCTCTCTGAACTCTGAAATTACTTCTCGTAAATTAGATAAAGGTTTTACTTCATTTTTAGTTTACGATGTCCAAAAAAAAAAAAAAAAGAAAACAAAAACCAATATTATTATTCTGGTGCCTCTGATACGGTCAGCAAAAAAAAAAAAAAAAAAACATGTTACACAAAAACATTAAATATCAAAATATGGAATGAGTGAATATAAATTATTGGCTAATTTGCAATTTAACCGATTTCGTAATTTGACTTAATAAATTTCTCTTCCATTTTGTATGAAAACAAAAAATAATATAAATTGAATTGTCACTCACTGAAATTTAAATGACATTATTGAACTCAACTTGTTTGCGTTTATTTTCCTTCTCTTTTATTGATTAGTTTTCTATCCATAGGATATGAATCCAGGAATTTGTATCCAGTAAATAAAAGGGAATTAATCTAATTTACCTTTGTTCTTTTATATTTATTCTACGAATTAAATTGAATCGATTTAAAAAAATATAAAATTAAATTTCGGTCAAAAGATTTTATAGAAAACTCACCATTAACTATTTATAAAATTAACTAAAATATTTCTCTTAACTGGAAATGTTAAAGATTATAAAAATAACAATAAACTGATGAAGATTTCTATTAAATTTTTAATTGAATTAAATCTACGTTACCGTTTATAACTCAAAACTTAAAATTATCCTTTTAACGTTTCTTAGAAGCACACGGACTTAGATAACTTTTCTTAATTCTTTTTACATCATGAAAATTAAAATTTTTAAAGAAAATAATAATGGGTATAAGTCAAAAACATCAAAAAATAAGGACACACATAATAATAATAATAAATTACCATCAAAGAAAATTTTCAGGCACACGGGCAACTTCGGGTTAAAACCTCAACATGGTAAAAATAATAATTTAGATTCCATTTTAATAGTAGATCCTGTATCTTACATGACCCTGGCAGTTAATACAAGGCACGTGAATAAGCCTCAATTATCTATCTATCTCTCTATTTATCTTCTCTCTCTGTCTCTCTCTTTAAGTCAATATCTGGTAGAATTTATCCAAAATTTATGTTTTCTCAACTATGAAAATTGAACCAAAAAAGTTTGAAAATATTTTAAATATTCATAAACAAATTGAAAAATATAAACATCATCATATATTAATTTGCATATTCTAAATTCTTTATTTAAATGTAACAATTTTTATGAAATGTTTTTTTATCTCCAAAATAATAACGAAGGAGAAGAAGAAGAATGAAGAAGAAAAAATAAAATTCATTTTAATAAAATTCTTTATTTTAAAAATTAATATTTAAACTTATTTTATTATTTGCCTGATGTGAAGAATTTTTAATTAATTTAATTATTAGAAAATGTAAAACGGAAGTTATGTTTAATATTTTTGTTAATATTTTTGCTCTTTTAGAAATTCAATAAATTTTTAATGCATACAAAAATTGACTGATTAAAGTTTGTTGTACAGATTAATTTTACAAAGAACCAAATTCAAATGGATTTTTTTTTGACTCAGAACGAATTTATTTCTATTTACCAGAATTACATTGAAACTAATCAAAGCATATTAATCAAAATATATTCAACAGAATTTTACTGAAATTATTTATTGAAATATTTCGATTTGATTTGTTTTATCAAAAGTTATATTATCGAATATTTTAATCTGTTAAAACTTAGACAATTTAATTTTAAACGATTATAAAATATTGGCTTTTGATCAACCATGTCAGAGTCATAATAAATTCCCACTCTTTTTTTCTAACATTCCAATAATTTAATTTATTTATTTGGTCAGAAGTGAATTCTTTGTGAATTCAATTAATTCATAATAACATTACAACAACAAATATTTAAACTTAACCTATTATAACTTTAAATTAATAAAAACAACTAAGATAACAAAATTTAATACAATTTACAAAGTCAAATCACTTAAATTAATTAACTGCTTAAAGGTGTTTCCTGATAAATTAAAATCAAATTTATTCACAATGAGTGAAAGTCGAACAAGTTATTAGCTCAACTACGACATATGGACTAATATCTCACATATTTGATTCATGACCTTTAAAATGTTATCCTAGTTTTTCCTAAGAAAAAAAAAAGAAATAAGTTATTTCTGATAACGAGATTTTTTTGTTTATAAATCCTGTACAGAAATTCTAATTAAACAAATTTCTATTCATAAATAGAATTAGATTTATGGTTTCTGATTAAAATTTTAAAAATAAATTATATTCTCCTAGAATTTCCAGAACTGATGAAAAACAAAAAAAAAAAAAAAAGAACAGAGAAAATTTGCACAAAAAATAGGAAAAAAAAAAAAACTTTATCATGTAACTTTCAGAATATTCACAATGATGTGTGCTTTCATTCTAACATCTGTATATGTGTTTGTTCTTGTTTTGTTCATATGAAATTTGACACGAATACGTGAGATAAAAGTTAATGTTTTTTGTCACACTATAAAATAAATGTAGACGAATAAAATCCTAGAGTACAATTCAAAAATCTTCTTCTGATTCTAATTTTATTTTTATTTATTTATTTTCTTTTGTTTTATTTATTTTCAGTTGGACGAACAATATGGCCAGAAGCAGTAATCATTACAACAATTTTATCCATTTTATTTACATTTTTACCAGAATCATCATCAACTGGTATGAAATCAAATCCTTTGGGTCCTATAACTGATTGTACAATGTCTGAATTTGCATGTACAAATCGTAAATGTATTAAAATGAATAAATTTTGTGATAATACAAATGATTGTGGTGATTCAAGTGATGAACCTAGATTTTGTACACGTAAGTTAACAAAAATTCTTAATAAATTTTTTTAATATAAAAATTTAATTTATTATTTTCAAATATTTAGTTTTAAAAATGTTTCTCTTCCTCTCCTTTTCTCTTTCACCTTTTTCTATTTTGACTAAACTTCAAATAAAATAACAAAATAAAAAAATAAACATATTGGTGTGGAAAATAGGGGAAAAAGAATTGTGAAGAAGAATAAAAAAGAAATAAAACTGAAAAGGGAAGAGAATATTTTATTCAAAAAAAAAAAAAAAAAACGAATAAAAGAAATAAAGAACGAAAGAATGGGAACATAAGAATCAACCCAAGAGTAATTCACTGGGGATCAAATGAACTGAATGTTCAATGAACCATTTATTATACGTCAATGTCAAGAATATAAAGTTGAAATATATTTGGTCATGGATAGAGCTTTTAAGCTTTGTTAAAAGTTAGTGTATATATTTTTTTGCTATTTCCGTTTTCCTTCAATAGAAGTAATTTTGCTTCTCTCTTTTATTTTTTATTTCAAGAAATTATTTTACAAGATTTTTTTTAACCAGAAAAGCTCCATGGGAATGACATTTTTTCAATACATTAAATTTATTTTTTGGTGTTGTGATTTTCCTTTGCGAGGGAAGAATCACGGATTTGTGGTTTATATTCGAATAAAGGATCGATAGGCACTTGAGTTAATGTTAATGAAAAACGTTGAATTCAGATTTTAATTATAAAATTTATTAATTACTTTTGATTTACAAATGTTAATCTTAAACTAATCTTTAAGTGTTAAAAAGTTTTAGTGCTTAATTATATTACTTAGTTCAGACTCCCGACGTCTGGTCTGACTAATTACTTTTGACTAACTCCCCGATCCTTAGTGAATCGGAACTATTTATTAATTTATTCCAAAAATGCATCATTAACAAATATCCCCAATATTTCTGAGTAATTTGTTGTATTCATGTTTTAATTTTAATCTAGTTCTGTTATTATTCTTTTGTGCAATCATTATTTTGAAAATATAATTTTGACCGATATATTGGTAATTAGTTGTTGATGTTGCATTTCTGGTCTTTCTTAACCTTAACTTTGTTTATTTAAAACCTACTGTTAATTCTTTACATAATTAACTTAATTATGTCAATTCATTGTTATTCAATATTTAATATTCAATTTATGCAATCTTACTTGTTTTACTTTATATTTAATTATTTTATATTATTATTTTAATTCAAAATAAGGTGAGGTTTATTTCAATTTTAATTGACTAAATCCCGGAGCAACTATTATTCGTTTTTAATTATATTTAGAATCTTGTTTAATTTCGTTTGCCTAAATATAGGCACAACATACCTCCACCCTTTGAACAAAAATTTTATTTTATTTTGAAAAAATTAAATAAAATTTTAAATTTTTAAATCTGTAAAATTACATAACTTAGTTTCCTATACATTCCTTCTACTTATTATTAATTAGTTTTAATTTTATACATATTTAGTTTATTATTATTTTTCTTTTTTTCTTTTAAATTTCTTAAAGGTTTCAGATTTCTAATCTTTATTATTTTAATTCTCATTTATTCTTTGATATCTAATTCTATTATGATTACAAAAATATTAATTTATTTTTCTTTTTATAAAATTTGTCATTTAGCATTTTTTTCATGTTGAATTTCTTTTTTATTTAATATTACAAATATATTTATTTTGTCGTTATCGAATTACTGTTATTGTTCTTCACAATAATAATAGTTGTTTTCTTTTTATTTTTTACTTTGATTTTGATTTTACTTTCTCTTTTACTTAATAAATTATTCCCAATTTTTTTATTTAAATGTCCTACTTCAACTTCATTTAATAATTTTAGAATTCTTAATGAGTTAGTTTTAATATTTACTTTAGTTTGCTCAAATGGTTTCAAATTTCTTGAAAAAAATTTTCTTTATTAATTTTTTTTTTTTTTCATTTATTCTTTGTTATGAATTTTTAAATTTTAATTTCTTTATTTTTCTTTAATTTAATAACTTTAAATTTCTAAAATATTTTAAATTTTATATATATAGTTTTTTCTTTTTTTAATTTCAATTTATACTCTTTTATGTAGATTGTTAATTTTTTGTAATTTTACAATTTCCTTACTATTATCATTAAATATCTATGTTTTACATTTTGATTTTTTAAACGGTTTGTAATTATTTTTATTTTTATTTATTTTTTGATTGTGTTAATGTTGATTCTAAATACTTTATAAAAATTAATTTTTCATATAATTTTATTGTTATTCGATACATTGTTTTTGTTTATTTTTATTTTTCTGTTATGTTTTACTTCATTTTACTTTCCATAATATTTTTATTTTATTTCTTGTCTCATTTTTCAATCCCATTATTTTTTCTAATTTCCTTATAATTTGTTTTAAAGTTTATTTTTGTTACTGATTTCCAAATCATATATAATTATTGTTATTTATATATATTTTTTTTATTTATTATTTAAATGTCTGATGAATTTGAATAATATTTATTTATTCTTAACCCTTGCCTTATTTTATCTCTTGTTTTTATTCTTCCTTATTATTTTTTTTTTTTTTTTTTTCTCTTTTAAAATTCCGTCTTACATAATTTTTACTTATACGTCACCGGTCGATCAATTGTAAAGTTTTTATTTTTGTTTCCCTTTTCGTTTTTTGGATCTTCGCTATATTAGTAATTCTATTTATTCCCTCTTTTTTTTTTTTCGTTAAGGTGTTACTCTGGTTTCCCCTTTTTGTTGTTTTTCTTTTTATTTGTATTTGTATTTTTTTTTTTTTTTTTGCTTATTTTCTTTTGAATAATTTCTTAATATGACGCTTTTTTTAATCTGTTATTATGCACTCTTTTTAATCTTTTCCCTATTTTTATTGTTGTATTGACTTCATTATTGATTTCTGCTATTTCGTATGGACCGATCCAGATTGGTGAAAATTTGTTTTGTTTTACCGGATTTTTTAAATATACTTGCTGTCCTATTTTAAAAATTGTCAATTTGGCATTTTTATCATAATAATTTTTTGAGATGGATTTACTTTTTCTGATATTTCGCCTTGCAATCTCGTGCGCTTTCTGAATTTTATATCTCAAATTATAAAAATAATTCTCATGATTATACACAGGTTCCGTTTTTCTTTTTAAATTGTTTGGTGCCTCAGCTGTAAAACCAAATAAACAATCCATTGGTGTTAACTTTGTAGCTGAATGTTCGGTGTTATTATGCACATGCATCGCTTGTCTTAGCCACTGGTCCCATCCTGTTTGATCTTCTTGTACAAAGTTTCTTAAATATTCGGCCAATGGCCTATGTGATCTTTCTAAAATGCCATTACTTTGTGGATGATATGCCGTTGTTTTTAGTTTTTTTATTTTTAAAAATTTGCACACTCTTGTAAATAATTCACTCATAAAATTTGAACCTTGATCTGTAATTAATTTTTTCGGGATTCTATAACGGGTTATAATTTCGTCGTAAAAGATTCTTGCTACTGTTGCTGCTTCCGCATCCGGCATTGGATAACAATCCATAAATCTGGTTAAATCATCTTCAAAAGTCAGAATATATTTATTTCCAGCCATAGTCGTTGGCAATGGTCCCACAATATCCAAATATACCTTATCAAATGGTAAAGAAGCTGTATCTGTGATTACCATTGGCATTTTATTCATTCTACTAATCTTATTTCTTTTGCATTTTTGACAATTGTTTATATATTTTGCTACGTCATTCATGATTCCATTCCAGAAATATCGTCTGCGCAATCTTAAGTATGTCTTTTTAAATCCTTGATGTCCTCCTAGAGGTAAATCATGATAATCTTTTATAACTCTTCGAATTTCATCTCTCTTTGTTAAAGTTTCTCTTTCGCTGTTTTTATTAATTTCCTTATTATCGTACACCGGTTGTTCTATATTTTTTAATTTTAACTCATTGACCTTGATTTTATTTAATTCATTATTTTCATTACTTAATTTTTCTGTTGACGTTTGCGATTTCGTTTCTCTGTCATTTATTTTTTCTTTATTTAATTCATTTCTTGTTTCTTCTTCTTCACTTGTTTTCTTTTGCGATCGTGTTACAACACTACACTTTGTTGTTTTATCTTTTAATAAATTTTTCTCTACAGTCAGTTTTGTTTCTTCTTTTTCTTCTTGTACTGGATCATATGGAATTCGACTTAGTGCGTCTGCGTTTGTATTTTGTTTTCCGGGTTTGTATTCTATAGTATATTGATATCCCGCTATTTTATTTTGAAATCGGATCAATCTTGAATCTGGTCCTACATCTTTTACTACTCCTTTTAGAGGTTGATGATCCGTGTATACGGTAAATTTTCGTCCATATAAGTAACATCGAAAATTCTTTATTGCCCATACAATAGCTAACATTTCCTTATGTACTGTACCATATTTTCTTTCAGTGGAATTTAAACTTCTGCTGGCGTATGCAATAGGTCGATCTTCTCCAACTTTTCCTTGCGATAATACTGCTCCAATTGCTTCATTGCTTGCATCTGTTGTTAAAATAAATGGTTTGTTGAAATCTGGATAAATTAAGACTGCTGGTGAAATTAAAGCATCTTTTAATAACTGAAAAGCTGCTTGGCACTGATCTGTCCATTCGAATTTTGTATCTTTTCTCAACAATTTATTGATTGGTTCCGCAATTTTTGAGAAATTTGCAATAAATTTCCGATAATAATTTGCTAATCCTAAAAATGATTGGACTTGTCTGACTGTTCTTGGAACTGGAAAATCTTGCACACATTTTATTTTTTCTGGATCTGGTAACGCTCCTTCTTGGGTACACCTGTGACCAAGATAAATTACTTCTCTTCTTAAAAATTGACATTTTGACGGTTGTAATTTAAGGTTGTTTTCTCTCAGTCTTTCGAATACTTCCATTAATTTTGTGTTGTGATCGTCTAAATTTTTCCCATAAATTACGATATCGTCTAAATAAACAAAACATCTGAATCCTTGTAAGCCCGTTAGAACGTAATTCATCATGCGCTGGAATGTTGCTGGGGCTCCAGTTAATCCAAACGGCATTCTTTTAAATTCATAATGTCCGTAGGCGGTACTAAAGGCTGTCTTATTCCGATCTTCTGGATCAGTTAACACCTGATGATATCCACTTGCTAAATCCAACGTACTGAAGTATCTTGCATGACCCAACTGATCGAGAATATCCTCTATACGGGGTAGTGGAAACGCATCTCCAATCGTTACTTGATTTAATTTCCTAAAGTCAACAACTACCCTCCATCGTTTCTGACCATCCGGACCTGCTTTCTTTGGTACTACCAATAATGGTGAATTCCATGGACTTTTGCTTGGTGTTATTATATCCTCCTCTAACATTTGTTGTACCTGGTCTTGAATTACTGTTCTTTGAGTTTCTGGTAATCTGTACATTTTTTGATTAATTGGCGGTTGCATCGAACCTGTTGGAATTTTGTGTTCCAATGCACTACTGTAACTTAATTTATCTCCTTGTAAATAAAATATATCTTCATATTCTATACATATGTTTTCTACTGACTCATATTCCTCTTTATTCAAAGATTCCTCTAAGTTCAATGATTCTTTTAATAATTTTATTCTTGACCTACTTATATTTTGATCTATATTGAATGAACTTGAAATATTTGTTTTATTATTGTTATAAGTGTCGCATTTCATAACCGCATTTGTATTACTACTGTCAGACTTTGTTGTTGTGGTCAACGTATTTATATTTTTATTTTCTGTAATGTTATTTACGTTTCTTATTTCACACATTTCATATTGTTGTGTATTTGTTTTTTTATTATCAACCTTGAATTCATTCGTATCAGTTTCTGTTTTAAATGGCATTCCTTTAAAAAAAATTAATGCTTGATCTGCATTTCTTGTTACAATTGTTTCTTTTTTTTCTATATATTCACTATTATCGTTTCCTTTATTATTTTCATTATTTCTATCATCTTTTCCTTTACTGTTTATTTCCTTACTTTCTTCCGTATTTTTCCATTTCATGTTTTCTTTCATTTCCCCATTTTCTTCAATTTTTATCAATGTAGTTTTATTTTGTTGTTCTTCATTCTTATTCAAGTTTCCTATTTCACTTTGTTTATTCTGTTTTGTATTTGTTTTCTTTGTTTCAACCTCGACTTCATTTTTGAATGGAATTTCTGTAAATATTTTTAATGCTTCTGCTGCATTTTTTTCTTGTTTACTTTCTTCACTTTTATTTATTTCATTTATATTCACTAATTCATTTTTTCCTTTACTTTTATTTTCGTTTTTTCTTATTTCTTTTTTATTTATTTCATTAGCATTTGTTTCCTTTACTTTTTCGTTTCCTTTTATTAATTCTTTTTTATTCTCTGTTTCATTTAATTTTTTACTTATATTCTCATGTTTCTTATCTTCTTTTACGTTTCTTATTATTACTTCTTTTATTTTCTCCGTTTCATTTTTTCCTTGACTTATATTTTTCTTTTTCTTATCTTTTTCTATGTTTATTAATTCTTTTTCATCTTTTACTTTTAATTCAATAACTTTAAAATCACTTAACCTTTTTAATTTTGGCCTCCAATCTGGCAATTCTACGTCGAAATTATTTATGTTGATGATGCCAACGTTAATCTCTTGACCCTTAGGTCTAACCAATGAATTACCTATAAACACACCTGGTATGATTTCTTCTGAGTCACACAGCATGTCTTCTTCATCCTCAACTGGAACTGAGATTTGGACAATAGATTCCGCTCTCGCGGGGACATGTAAAACCTTTTTTGTATTGGTTTCCCTAAAACCTATTGTTTTAATTTCTTCCGGTTGTTTATCTCTTTCTTGAGAAGTGAATGTTAAGAATGGTATTTCTATTTCTTGGTCGTTGGTTTCCGTGCGAGGGAACCTAAGCTTACCGTTTACTCCATCTATGACCGTGTGGTCCCATAAAAAATCTCTGCCCAAAATTCCATCTGCATCTACCCCGGCTGCATCTCGTGTTACATGAAAATTACACTCAATATTATTGTTTAACATTATTTTTCCTTTAACTGTACCAATCGTTTCTTTTTTATTTCCATTTACGCCGCTAATGGTTATTCTTTCGTTTGTATTTATTTTTATATCTTTTTTTAAATTTTTTAATTTGATAATGCTGACGTCAGCGCCTGTATCTACTAATAATTTTGCTTCTTCGTTTTTAACAATATTTAATGGTACTTTTACCATTGCATTCTTTTCTTCAATTTTTTGTTCTTTATTGTTGCACCAGTTTTCTTGGGTGTCATGGGCAGCAACTTGGTGCCTTTGTTCTGCCCTTTTTAGTTTTCCGTTTTGATTTGCTGTACTATCTTTTCCTTCATATTACACTTTTCTTCCGCGTGTCCTGTCCGGTTACAAAAATTACATAATAAATTTTCTTGGGATCTGTTTATATTGATTTTTTCACAATTGGCTGCTGTATGTCCTGATTTTGTGCATAGCTGACAAATAATTTGTGTTTCTTGTATCACCGTATTTATTCTCTTATCTGTATTATTTTGGCAATTATACTCGTTATGCCCATAATTTTTGCATCGTCTGCAAAAAGGATTATATGTCCTGCTTCTACACTCGGATCGTACATGTCCTGGTTTATTGCAATTGAAACAGCGTATGTTTGTTCCCCTATTTTGATTTTGATGATAATTTGAACGTTCATAGTTGTTCCGTGAATTTTGACTATTTTGAAATCTAGTGGGGTCCTTATATGATGGTGAATTTTTTTCTTTGTGATTTTGAGAATTATTATTTTCCTGTTGGAAATTGTTTGGATACTGACTATTTGGATTTCTATTATTATCACTCAATTTGTTAACTTCACTGCGGATGTTTTGCAATTCTTTCATAACTTTTTCTATCACTTGGTTTGTGACGTCTTCCACAGAACTTCTTTCGTCCCTGTCCCCTCTTGTGTATGTTATGTTTGTTTTTTCTTGTTCGGGTTTTTTTTCTGTACTGGCAAATGCTAATTGTCTAGTTTCTACTTTGTTATTAATTCTATTATCTAAAATTTTCTGTACTCTTTCCTCAAGATCATTTTCTCGCATTCTCAATTGTATTGTTTTATCCATATCTTCCAAGGTTTCATTTGCTGTAATCGCCATTTCTTTTAACTTAGTAAAATCTTTTTCGTTCTGTAGACGGAGGTGACGTTGTAATTCTAAATTATGTACTCCTTCTTTTAATGTTCTTACGGCAAGTCTTTCATTATACGCTGTATGTTCTTCTCCCGGATATACCGTTTTTTCCCCTCTATCACATTCTCCTTTACTTTTTTCGATACGATCAATAAATGCGCGGATTGATTCGCCGTTCCTTTGTCTCATACTTCTTAAATTATCTTGTAAGTCGAATAGTTTTTTCGGTTTTATATAACAGTCAGTTAATTTCTTGTATAATTCTTCCATATTCTTAAAGGTTTCTCCGCTCACTTTGGAATACGCGTCCCCTGTTATTTTAGATGTGGCTATGCCCAGTATATATTCTCGTTCGTGGGCACTTAAATCTTGCACAACTGATCTGCTGAGGTTTATGTGTCTTTCTAATGATTTTTCCACGTCGCCGGTCTGTCCGTCAAATATTGGTACACACTCCCAAGAGGCAAGTGTATTTTGTCTTTCTGCCATATTTAAGTTTTCTGTTGAATCAGTGGCGTCGTTGATCGTTACGTTGGGATTTTGTGGGACTATTACTGGTCTATATTCAGGAATAATGATTATTTTTTCTTTCCGCACGGGACTACTACTTTTAGTTTCTGTGTTTATTTCTGATTTAGTTTCGAACTGTTTTCCCGCGGATTTAAATATTTCTAATTTGGTATCAAGTGAGTTATGAAATTTATCATAAGTAAAACTATTTGTCTCTCCTAATAATGTAGTGTCTTCTTCTTTATCTATTTCTATTTCTGTTTGTATTATTTCTAGTAATTTGTTTGGACCGGTTACGTCTAATACATTTTTTATACAATCTGATTGACTTAATTTATTACAATTTTTTATTTTTTCTAAAATTAATTTACGTGTACCTGGATTGGCTCTAGCGGTGTTGATGAACTGATTGATGATTCTTTTTCCGGATCTAAGTACTCTGGTATGAATAATTTCCCCAATTTGCTCCGCTGCTTGAAGTTCTAAAAGTTCGTCTTCTGATACTTCTATCTGTGTCTGATCACCAGTGTCGTCCCCACTGATGTACGAAGTGCTGGGTCGGTATTCTGAACTTGTTGGCGAATTTGTTCCGCCGTCAATACTGGACATTAAATTCTACTCTTTATTTTTTTCTTGTTTGCACGTTGTTTTTATTCTTCACTTTCACTCTGCTTTTATTATATTTTTATTTTTTCATTTTATTTTATTTTCTATTTTTACTCTACTTATATTTTTATTCTTTCAACTCTTTTTTATTTTTTTCACTAAACGAACTTATTTATTTTTTTCTTTTCTATCACTTTTCTTTTACCTTTTGGTTTTAATTATATAATTCTCGCGAAACTATTTCTTCTTTTCGTGGTCGAAGTTAGCAGATATTATTTTGACCACTACACTAAACTTTGTTCACACACAATTCTTGTTTTTTACTAAAATACGCGTTCAAATTTTCCCGGTATTCACGATTTATTCAACCCTTGCGAAGGGATTTATTATTCTGAATAAATTAAATTGTGATGATGCTCCGATTAATTTTTTGCGTTATAACTCAAACAATTTTTTTAATTTTTTAAATCGACCCTTTACGAAGGAAATTCGATTTCAAAAAATAAAATTTTTTTGTCCTTTGACACTTTATTCGAATCCTACCGGCTGCGCCAATTTGTTGTGATTTTCCTTTGCGAGGGAAGAATCACGGATTTGTGGTTTATATTCGAATAAAGGATCGATAGGCACTTGAGTTAATGTTAATGAAAAACGTTGAATTCAGATTTTAATTATAAAATTTATTAATTACTTTTGATTTACAAATGTTAATCTTAAACTAATCTTTAAGTGTTAAAAAGTTTTAGTGCTTAATTATATTACTTAGTTCAGACTCCCGACGTCTGGTCTGACTAATTACTTTTGACTAACTCCCCGATCCTTAGTGAATCGGAACTATTTATTAATTTATTCCAAAAATGCATCATTAACAAATATCCCCAATATTTCTGAGTAATTTGTTGTATTCATGTTTTAATTTTAATCTAGTTCTGTTATTATTCTTTTGTGCAATCATTATTTTGAAAATATAATTTTGACCGATATATTGGTAATTAGTTGTTGATGTTGCATTTCTGGTCTTTCTTAACCTTAACTTTGTTTATTTAAAACCTACTGTTAATTCTTTACATAATTAACTTAATTATGTCAATTCATTGTTATTCAATATTTAATATTCAATTTATGCAATCTTACTTGTTTTACTTTATATTTAATTATTTTATATTATTATTTTAATTCAAAATAAGGTGAGGTTTATTTCAATTTTAATTGACTAAATCCCGGAGCAACTATTATTCGTTTTTAATTATATTTAGAATCTTGTTTAATTTCGTTTGCCTAAATATAGGCACAACATTGGTCATAATTTTTAAATTAATAAAAATTAAGCGAAAAAATTATCAGTTTTATATTTTCTTCACTTAAAAAAATAAATTCAAATTTTCCATTAACAATATTGAAGTGTTGGAATCTGGATTCAGTGAAAGAAAGAAGATTTCTGAAAAAAATTGAAGAAATTCAAAAATTCTAAATAATTTTTGTCAAAATGTTGAAAAAAAGTTCCTTTTAATAAATGCTGATGAAGTTTAGATATTTTTGAAACTAGACAAACAAATATATTTGAATTTACAAAATAAATTGGTTTTGTTTATTTTTCATTTTAATTCAAAAGTCATCAATTTTATAAAGAAAACAAAACAAAAAAAATTAATAAAAGAAGAAAAAAATTAATAGAAAAATATTTTATCAATCAATTATTTTTCTAAAAGAAATTCTTTTGGTCTTTATTATATTTTTATTTTTTTATCTATTATTGATCGTCGTCTATATACATTTTCTATAAAAGTTAACAAATTAAATTGTACTGTCAAAGTGTCAACTGTCAAGTTTTATTGTTTCCGTCTTTTTCTTTTCTTTTTTGTTGTTGTTGTTGTATTTTGTTCTTTGTTTTTTTTTTGTTGTTGTTTGTTGCCAGTACAAATTTATCTTAATTTTATTCATATTTCTTTTTCTATTCATTGTTTTTATTCATATTTTTGTTTCCTTATTATATTAATATTGAAAGATGTTTAGATCAGATAATTTATATATTTTTATTTAAATTTCTTTTAAAAACAAAAGATATAAAATTGATTAATAAACAAAAATTATTATTTATTGTTTTATTATGATTTTATTGTGTGTGTGTGTGTGTGTGTGTGTGTATGTTTAAAATAAAATAAAATCAAATGTGACAGCAAAAAATAGAACTAAAGATAATAATGAAAGATTCTATTCAGATGAATAATCTCATGGATCTTAAAACAAAAATCAACTTAAATAGAAAAGTCATAATTAAAAATTTTCAAAAGCAATTAAACATTTTTTTTTTCTGTCATTTTTCTTATGAAACTCGTTTAATCATAATTTTCCCATTTTGTTTTATTTTTTCTTTTTTTTTTTGCTCTCTTTTTGTATGAAAAATTGTTCGATAAAGATTGTTTTTTTTTTCTTTACTGTTCTTAAATTTGCCGATGAAGAAAACAATTTAAAACTTTATAGAAAATTATATAAGTGAAAATGTTGAGCCCTTAAAAATCTATATTTTATAGTTTTGACATTTTCCAACCAATTATTTATGATGTGTTTTTCTTTTTTTCTTTTGTTCTTGTTGGTTCAAAAATATAGAAAGCTTTTAATTTTCATTAAAAATAATGTAAACACAAAAATTTCATTTAATTTGAAAATTATTATTTAAAACTTTTATTGGATGGAAAACGAAAGAAAATTGAAATAATTTAAAACTAAAAAATAAGTCCCTAACCTTAATTAATCAAAACAAAAAAAAAGGAAACTAAAAACTAAACAAAATTTTTGTGTGTTTGTTCGTTCTTTTGTTTATTCGTTTGTTTTTTGTTTTTTTTTTTTTTGTGTTGTTTTATTTTTCCTTATTTTTATTTTGTTTTATTTGTGTAAACAAAAAAAAAATGGTTTTTTAGTAAAAAAAAATGTCTCTTTAAGGGTAAATAAAAGTTAAGGGAAAAACTTAAGTAAAAGTAAACTTTTTGTTTATACAACAAAATACAAATATTACTACAATTTAAAAAGGGCTAAAGAGGGGTATGAGTTTATCTAAAAGTACAGGAAGAAAAAGTAAGAAAGGAAAAAGAAAAAAAAAAAACTTAAAACTTTCTATTAAAAAGGTCAATAAAGAAGATGGGTGACCATTTACATTGTCATATGTCCAAATTGTAAAACTTAAATACAGAACTGATTTATGTTTTAGTGAAATAAATAAATATAAATAAAATGAATGTGTGTCTATTTTCTTTATAGCTTGTAATCGCACGTATTACGGAAATGTGGGACTCACGTATCAATTGGAATTACATAGACCAAAAGAGGATAAAATTCCGTACGTGTGCATTTTAACATTTAATGCTGCTGGTGGTCTTCACGGTGATATCGTTCAGGTATTAATTATAATTATTATTATTGTTCTTTTTATTATTGTCTAATTATAATTTATTTCAATAAACTTCTTCGTTTCTTCTAATAATTTAATTTATTTATAAACGTTGCATTAAATAATTGATGTTGTTATGTGTAAGCATTTACAATGATTCACAGAACCAATTTTTGTGTTTATTTAAGAATTCTTTGCAGAAAATTTAATCAAATCGAATTGCACACAGAAGGTAAAAAACTGAAGAGAAAGACTTTAATAATTATACTGAGACAATTGAATGAATATTTTTTTCGTTTACTGAATTTAATTTATTGATCGAAAAAAGTTAATTGCATATTTACGTGAAATAATTAATTTATGTGTTTGCACCAATTAATTTTTATGCAGACTTTGTGAATTCAACTTCAAAAAGGAGAATATTATTCACATTTTTTTTTTTCAATTAACTAAAACTGAAACATGAGCTTTTTATTTTTGTTATCAAAATATTTTCTTTATAAAATTAAAACACGAGAGAAAATTTCCAGAATAATCTTCATTTTTTTTGTGTTATTTATCCATCCACTTCTAAACATAATTGCACGTTTCTCGTCTTTCAGTTTTTTTTTTTTTTTTTGTTGTTAATTCTTCCCTTTAATACTAAATCAACTTCTCATAATCCTATATAGCTTCATAATTTTTAAAGCCAAACACCAAACCTAACCAACCAAAACCAAACAGAAGCTAAAAAAAAAAGAATTATAATTCCTCAATTTTTTTTCATTTTTTTTTTCTCACCATATCGCTCTCTGTCTCTCTCTGTCTCTCTTAAAATAAACAAAGGAAATTTAATTCTTTTTCTGATCCTTTTTTTCTTTCCCTTATTTTTCCATTCCTCTGACCCATTTATTTTATAAACGAGAAAGAATTTTAACCATTTCGTGCAGCAGAACTTTTCACTCTTCACTCGTCTTACGTACAGTTAAAAAAAAATAAGCTCTGCACACCAAACACCCACATTCTCTGTCCAGTTAAACTTTATCAAAATATATATTTTTCGACTTTCGAGGCGAGGATTAAATGTTGGTGTTTTTTTTCTTCCTAATTTTTTGGTTTTTCCTTTTTTTTTTCAACCAGTTTTTTCCCTGATTTTATTTTTCAAATCCTCTTTTAAAAAAAATATATAAATAACGACATAAAATATTGTAAAATAAACGAAATTCGTAGCGTCGTATGTTTTTTTTTTTGTTGTTTTATCTTTTTTTGAAAGCTTTAAAATTTAAATCAAAAAAACTCAAAGAATGAAATAGATTTTATTACAAAGAAATGCGTTTAAATGACGATGAGAGAACGATTTAAAGTAGAACATTCCCCTGAATCTGCGAATCATAAAAATATCCCAGAAAAGATAAAAATAACAAAAATTTTAATTTTGATTATGAAACCGAAAAAATGTTTCGTCTGTGGTAACAATTTGATCCGTTAACTAAAAATCGAATCATTAATTTTAATAAATCAAGAGAAACAAATTGAAACAATTTTTCTATTCTGTTATTTATTTCTAATGCTTAAATTCGATTGCCCTTTCTGAATTCAAATTTATTTCTGTTTTTAGCTAACAATTCAATGAATTCACTTATCACCACAATATATTTTTCTATCGGATTATTAATCATTTCATACATTATACAATAAAATGCACTTCACTAACAAAACCAAACTCCATTTGTGTGTGTAAGAAAAAAAAAATCAGAATATAAGCCAAGATAAGCTTTTCTACACAATAATAATAAAGTTATTTAAAATCAACGAAACCGAACATATTGTAAGGTTAGAGTGAAAAAAAAAATATAAATGTGCGCGCACAGCATACAAAATTTTTACATTTTTAAAATGTTCCACGAAATGTAGATTGCCTTTATGAAGCTTTTAAGCACTCTAAAAAAAAAAAACAAAAAGGAATCTTCCTCGAAATACGTTCGTAAATGTAGATAAATTGAAACATTTCACATAATAATCATTTAATAATTTACAATAATATATATGAGCGGATATACTTTAGTCTTTCAATATTATTTAAAGTATTTCGTTGTCGTTAAAATTTAATCGTTATATATTAATGGTCATTCTCGTGAATTAGTTTGCCAATTTAGTTCAATAATGCAATTATGATGACTGTAAAGTGTGATAATCGTAATTTCTTAATCAGTCAAAAAATAAGAATTAAGACAACAATTTTTTTTTTATTTTTCACGACAAAGTCATCATGATTGCATTGTTACAATTTAAAACAACAACTAATGAAAATTCAAATTTTAATTTTAAAATGATAAAAAAATACATAGATTTGTATTTAGGGGAAAAAAGGGTGCGATGAACCTATTCAATATTTTAATGCAAAAAGCTTTACGCTATAAATTTAAATAAAAATAAAAAAAGGGTGAAAATCTAAAATAAAACCACGGTTTTATCACATTTTTTATTAAATTGACGTTGTGTAACGATTTTACATATTTACCTTACTCCTTACATGGAAATTTATGACGCTTATGAATTTCTATATATTCTAAGTTTCTTCTACCATGATTCCCTTTATTACACTAATATTTATACTAACTTCAAATTCGTGACATTTATCTATACAATATTTACTTAATGAATTTTGACAAAAAGAAATTAAATTTAATATTTATAATAATTTTCAGAATTTTATACGATAAGACAAATGTTTGGTTTGTTTAAATATTTTGACCCGGAAAAAACACGAAACTTACATCAGCAATTATAATTTTCTAAATATTAAATTTCTGATTATTAATAAAAATTTATCATCGAAAAGATACGACTAAAATTGTTTCGTTATGTTCTCATTAAATTCTGATTTGTTATATGAAAAGTAAGTTGGATCTCATTGTAAAATTGTAGATATCGTATCATGTATTATAATGGTACTATCAGTCAATCAATAAATTGTTAATAAGCAATATTATATATTTTGTCAATAAAATCAATAATTATCATACAAAATGTATCCTCTTCGATAATAATAATAATAAGCTTTCAAATATAGATAACTTAAGATGAAAGATAATTGTTTATTATCTAAAGTTTCTACAATTTTCTTTGATAAAAGGATAGAAGGATAAAAGTTTCAACTCATGTTACAGAATAAATCATAATGATAATAAAATTAAATAATCGATTTATAAATAGTTAAATTTTGTCTTCAACTAAATTCATATTTTTTTGTATGATTAAAGGGTTAACAACCAACACAATCAATTTATAAAAACTTTTAATTTATTGAATAAAACTGAGAGATTATAGAAAACAAAAGCACTATTTAAACAACTTGAAGTTTGCAAGATAAATAAATGTTTAGACATAATATTATTCTCTTTAAAACAAATAAAATTGAAATGTTTTACATAAATTAAGTGAAATTTTGTTGAGACAAAATCATTATCAGGTCATTGAATTTTGAAAATAAGAAAAATAGAAAATGTCTTTTCATAGAAAACCATTTCGGAATATTGGAATGAATTTTAAAATTTATTTTGCCAAAATTAAATAGTTATTTCTGGTCAGTGATCAAAACTCTACCAAAATTGGTAAACCCAAAATTCGGTTATCGATTTTTGTGTTTCTCATAAAAAATCCAATTTTCAATAATTTATAAAAAAAGATTTTATTTAATAAACACAGATATTTTTACAATAATTTTTCTAAACCATATTTATCCATTATTTACCTTTTTTATGCTTATCCTTTTATTTATTTATTATTTCATAAAATATTCTCACAAAACAATAACAATGTCCAAAATAATGAACAAAACAAAATTACATTCAGAAATTAAATCCTTAAACTAAACTATAAGAACAGACTGAATAACATGAAGAGAATGAAAAAAAAAATACAGTAAAATAAAGAAAAGCCACACAACATTCATATTAATAAGTTTTTGGTCTTGTTTCTTGACATAAATTTAACCAAAATCAAATACAACTAAAGTCAATTCTATTAAATTAATTGAATCGACAAATAACCCCTAGAAACTTACCTTATCATAAATCAAATTATACCCACAGATAAATTAAATTCACCATTTCTCATATACTCCCAACCAAAAAACAAAAAATAATATTCTTATACCCTACTCCTTTTTCATCTCATCTCTCTCGTCTACATACAAAATCATCTATGGTTTTGTCCTCTTCATTGTCAATTTTCTTTATAGTTCATTCGTTTCTGTTCATTTTCTTTCTCTGTTTAACCAAAAAAAAAAAAATACAGCAAAAATTATCCTTTCATTAATTTAATCCCTTAAATAAATTAATCCACTTTTATTATTCTTCTTTGTTATAGGTTACACTGGACAGTTTTACATTAGGACGTTTTGTATCATATACACAAAATGGTTGTCCAGATGGTTTTTTACAAATATCAGAAGCAGCTAGAATACCAGTTGGTGGTATGTGGTGTGGTACATCTTGGGGTCCAGCTGTATTTTATAGTGAAACACGTTCACTTATTTTAGCTGTTAAATTATGGAGGTAAAACTTAATTAAATTTCATTATATTGATGTGTGTGTATGGTGTGTGTTAATAATCATTAAATACAATAAAAAGTAATCATGATTAAAATGGAAAACGTAGAAGAAATTGAATCATATATTTTTGTTGTTGTAAATTCTATTTAACTTCTTTCTATTCACCCAATTCTAATCTAATTGACTACTTCATACAGAACGTATATAGGTTCAATTAATGTACTTTTAGATTAGATTCAATAATCATAATCATTTTCATAATGTAAGAAATTCACCAATAAGAAAAAACTCTTGAAATTTTGTTTGCAAGACTTTCGAAAATTCTTTTAAGGAATTTAAATTGGTTTCTTTTTTCTTATTAATTATTTATTATCGTAATCTACATTTTAAAAGTAAAAATGAATGAAGTAATATCATATTTCATCGGTGAAATGAAATTTGATGGCACCTTGAGCTTTTCAAATTATTGATTTTGATTTTGAGAGAAATTTTCCAAAATGATTAAATTAAAAAGCAAATTCAAAAACTAAAAATGGAAATCCTTATTTTAAAGTCTTAGTTTAGTTAGTTATTTAAATAGAGCAAACACTAGATAAATATTTTTGAATAAAAAGAAGATGAAAGAAAGAAATGGGGAATGTAATGACCACAATTGCTGTTGTTCTTCATAAAATATATTTTATAAGATGACACAAAAAGACTTAAAACATTTAAAACTGATGATATTAAATGATGAACCATTAAAACATTAAAATATCTTATCCCCTTTTTTGGTTTAATTAAAAGATGTTTTTCAAGTCCTTAAGTTAATATATAACAAAACAAACTATTCAACCATTTTATATATTTAAGAAGAAAATATTAAAATCTATTATATGAAAGTGAAGAACAGAGAAATTATACAAACACTTTAAATACATCTACAATATTCTAAAATATTTTCAAACACACAATGACATACATCGTCATCATCATCATCATCATCAATGTCATGTATCTTAAATAATAATGATCATCATCATTTTATGAACAATATTTCATTTTTTACTTTTCAGTAAAAAAATTTGTTAACAATTCTGAAAATTTCGAAAAATCATCCATCCATTTAGATAATTTTTAGAAAAAAAAAAATTATAATTCCATTTTCTTATCAATAATCCTAAATAATCTTTAAAGGTGAAAAATCTGGTTGTTGTTTTTTTCGAGAGAAAAAAAAAACACAATAAAAATAAAGAAAAATGATAAAAAAATATTTTTATTCTTCCTTTCTTGAGAAGAAAACTTTTAAAATTTAAATTGACAGTTACCCTTCTTTTAAAGGGGGAAAGAAAAATAAAAATGAAAATATTTATAAGCTAGGGAAACGTTATTTTATTTCCATTTACAACTGTTTCCTCTTTATCTGTTGTAATCCACCCAACCAACCACCCATTTTTCAACTAACTAAATAAATGTAAAAACATCATTTTCTTCTTTTTATTTTTTATTTAAATAAAAATTCATATTCAAAAGTAAAAATCCATTTTCTGTCGTTTTTCCTTTTAAAGATTGTCAAGAGATCAAAGCGGATACAATTTTGATTTCCGAGTACAGTACAAAGTTTTACCACGAGATAGTGCTGTCGTCAGATACGGTGGCATTAAATATGAAGGTAAAAAATTGATTTTTTATTTAATTTGAATTTTTTCCCTTAAATTATTTCGATTGAATTGTTATTTTTTCTTCTTTTTCTTTTTCTCTTCCTGCATCTTTTTCTTTTCCTTATTTTCATTTTCCTTATTTTTTTTTTACAGAATTAATTCCATGGACAAATTTAACAAATATACCAACAATATCATTTGATGATTTTTCCAATTCAACTGCATATTCAGAAGAGTATGGTTCTGATAATCGTGTGATTAGTGTTTATAATCGTGATAAAGATATTACAAAAATTTCTAATTTTCATGGAAATTATTCAGTACCAAAATATTATTTAGGTAAGAATTTTATTTATCTTATTGTTTGAATTAAATATTGATTGAATTACAAAGAATTTCATAAAAATATTATATTGATTTATGAATTTAAAGCTTAGTTTAACAATGATAACAATTGTTCAGTATTTAACTTGGTTAATTATAAAAACAGACAAACAATCTTCTTACATTGAATTTGATGTGATTTTTTGTCATCAATGCAAAACATTATTATTTGTACGAATTAAATTGTATTTTCTTAGCGTAGACTATTATGATGCAATTATAAGATTTAAATATAATCGTACAAATCTTAAAGGGTTTGACTCCGTTGCGATAAGAAAAGAATTAACAATTTATGAAAATTTATCAATATATTTTTGTTTTCAATTTTCCTTGAGTTGAAAATAAAATATTATTATTAACTAAATGAAGTAAATATAATTAGTGTATGTTATTTTCTTTCTAAAGGTGATCTAATACCAGGAACATATTGTTCAAGAATATTTAGCGATTGTGATAAAAAAAATTGTCGTCTTCAATCACCAAATTTTCCAGGTGTTTATCCAAGGAATCTTACATGTTATTATGCAATAAGACAGGTAACTTTTATTATTTAACATTTAAATAGATTTAAATTATTGAATTTCTTGAATTCTTTTTATATTTTCTATTTCTTGAAAAGAAAAATAAAAAACGGAAAAAAATTTATTTTTTGAAGAAAAAAAAAACAGGTGAAGAAGAAAATAATCATAAAAGTTTGAAATTAGTTTTTCTTTTCTTTTTCTTCAAATTATAAAGAAGTTTATCAAAAATATTACAAAAATAAAAGTTCATTCTTTTATAATATTAACCATAACCCACACCCTTTCCAAATATGACCGACATAAATTCATAGAAAATTATCGAATAGTGAACACAAAATTTTTAGAAAATTCTACTCTCAGAAATAGTTTCGTAAAGATGAATTTTTTTTTTCTCTCTATAAATTTTTTTCTATTAGACTGAATAATCAATAATCATGTTTGTATCTACCAACCCACTAGAAACTAAAGCATTTGTTCTTAAAGTTTCAATCACAGATCATTGAAGCTTTAAGTTATACCTAAAAATCAAAAGAAATATTATTTTTACTTAACAATAAATATATTAATTTTCATACAACTAATCATAATGTACAAATAAAATATTCTAACAATAAGTTAACCAGAATAATATCTAAGAAACAAAAAAAAAAAAAAATAAAGAATATAAAAAGAGAAACAAAGCTTTTCGAATAGAAATCTAGTGAAATAATTGATTGAATTGTTGCACGCACAAAATAATATTATATTTTTATGTTAAGATAATCACGTTTTGGTTATTTTATTTGTTCTTTCTATACCTTTCTCTTTCACTCTCATTTCATTTCTTATTATATATTTTCCGTAACTTTCTATAATAAAAGAAGAAAGAACGAACGAAAAAAAAAAAAAATGAAACATAAAATTAACTATAAAAAAAAAAGCAAGCAATGACATAAATTAGTGTAATAAATATTTGTGTTTGATTCAAAATTATGTATTGTGTCATCTAATTCTAATTTTAAACATATTATTATTTTAATTCTTAAATATTATGTCATGGTTTTACATAAAAATGAAAATGGGATGAGTCTTACTCATTAGAAGACTTAATAATATGTAATTTAAACACAGATAAAAAAGTATAAATGTTACCAGTTACTATTGGGCGTTTTCCTTCCTTCCTTTCCTTTCATTTCCTTTCCAAAAATAATATTGAATAATAATTTATTTGAACTTTTAATCAAAAAGAAAAAATAATTGTAGTAATTTTAAATTGATTATCCTATTTGACATTAATTCCTAATTCTATTTTATCCTTTACCAATGATGACGAGTCAAGTGTTTTAATAAAAATTAAATGAAAATCATTATTTTCAATGGGAAACTCTTTGAAAAGTTGTTTTAATTTTTCTATTGTGAAACTGATGTCTGATGAAACAAGGAAAGTAAATAACTTTAAAGAGACTATCGATTTAGAAAATTTTGCTAGAGGATTATGTCAAAGTTTTGTTATTTGTTTTTGATTGAATTTTAGTTTTATTTGTATTTTAAAAGAAAACAATTAATTAAATTATGAATCCAGTTGATGTGTTTAAATATTTAATTTTTAGTTTATTAAAGTATAAGAAAAATAAATGGTTTCTCTCCGGAATTAGTTTCCTCACCACCTTCGATGACGGGTTTCCTCAACACTTTTTAAAAGTTTTAAGAATAGAAAAATTTTCTTTGTCTAAATAAATAAGATAATTTTTTTCCAGATAATCCGCTTAGATGAATTTATCTAGATTATTGCCAATATCGCTAACTAAAACCACCATTTTTTAAGGAAACCTAAAACATATTTAATTGCTATTTACAAGCTTTGTAACTTTCTGTTGAACACAAACATGTAACAAGACTTCCTCTTTATTTTAACAATGCATTTATAATTTAAGTACAAAACTATAGAGTTCAAGAAATTCAATAATCAATTTATAGAATAGAAATTTAACTTCGTCATCCATTCATTAGCATTCAATTAATTTAATTATTTTTTAATCTGAATAAAATTAGCATGATGTACCACATGGAAAACATGCACTGATAATTGTACATCAACCAAAAGGTAATCTTATATGGATATCAACACAAACAACAGAAATTGGTAAAAAAAATGAAAAAGAAAAATTTATACCAACAATTAAGACATGGGATGAATGTGATAATGTTCAGGTAAATAGAAATTTTTCATAATAAATTTATGGAAAGAAACAAAATTTTTAAAAAGAAAGAAAAAAATTGTTTTTGGAATTTTGGAAAAAAAAAATCTAAAAGAAAATAAATGAAATTAAAATAAAATTAAAAATTTGATTGATTTCAATTTGATGGGAAAATTTAAATTGATCAATTTGTGGGGATTGGTGTTGGGTGGGTTAGAGTGGGTAATGTCTATTAAACTGTCGTATCCAGACGACATAAACAGACAATCATTATTTATCATCTTCTTCTTCTTTTTATTATTTTTTTTTTGTATAAATTCATTATTATTTTTATTAAAAAACAAAAACAAAACAGAATAAATAAAATCAAATAAACCTAAATAATAAAGTAAAATAAAATAAAAATGAAAAACAACAACAACAACAACAACAACAAGAATAAAGAAAATAAATGATTTATTTAATTTATATTAGGACAGTCTAAATCCAAAATGGAAATCCACGGTAAAAATTTCTATATAATAATTTAAACTTGAACACAATATATAAATAAATACACACAAACACACACACACACACACTCACAATTCAAACAAATAATTAATTTTATTATTGACTTAGAAAATAAATAAATAAATAAAAAAATGACATTTTCAATAAATTTCAATTGATTTTTTTTTAATTTAGAAGATTTAAAACTTTTTCCTTTTATTTCTGTCCTCTATTCAATTATTGCAGAATCTTTATTTGAAATTGAGAAGATTTATTTCTTGTTTCTTGTCCTTTCGCAATAAAGTTTTAAAAGACAAAAACAAATGATTGGTAAAAATAAAATTGTATACTAATAAATAATTAAAATTTCTCAATTGTACTTTTTTGTTCTTGTTTTAAAATTCTTAACATTTCTTGGTTTGGTTCAAAGCTGAAAACAATTGAACTAGTATAGAGTTATAATGCTAAGGTATTTATGACGTCATTATTTTGTGTCGTTATAGAAAATATGTCATTTTGTAACAAAACAAAGTCTAAGTCATAATAATAAATTAAATATTTGTCTGATTTCACATAATTTTTTTTTTTGTTTATTCTACGCAATTACTTAGCGTAAGTAACACAAAAATAATCTCACCAATTTCTTAGAAGCTTCCAACAACAATTTACACAAATAAAAACCTAATAGTAATGTTCGTGAAATTCAACATTAATTTACTTAATTAAAAGTTCTTACCTCACTTTACCTGACTTCATCACGTGTTTCAGCAAATTAAAAAATAAAAAAAATAATAATAATAAAAATGTTGGGAAATTGAACAAAGTACAAACAAAAAAAAATATTTAAATCAAAAAGCAACAATTTTCCGTACTAAAGAAAAAACAAAATACAAACACACAAATTAACTTATGTAAATTAAATCACAGTTGTTGGTCTCCCCATACACACACACACACACACACAAACGTATACAGTATTTATGATAAAAGTACACATTAAATGGGCACAGTAAAAAAAGAAAAAATAACCCAACATTAAATCAATAATTAAAATAAGTCAAACATTGAATAGAAAAAAAACTGCACGCTATTTGTGCACTAAAAATGCTTTAAAAAAAAATTTGTACACAAATAAAAAGTAAAACAAAATAATGGGGTAAAATTCTTACAAATTTTTGTTGAATTTAAAATTCATACAGCAGAAAATATGTTTCTCACATTTTTTCCCTCATCAAGTTGTTTCTATTATTTTATGTCGTTTCTGTTGATTTTATTATTAGAATGCAAGTTTTTTGTTTTGTTTTGTATTTATTTTTTTTAATGAAGGAAAATAACGTGGAAAATAGTGGAAAATTGTAGAAACATTTTTGATTGATTTATTTTATGCACAATAATAACAGAGACTTCTACGGATTATTATTTTGCTTTCTTTTTTTTTTTATATTTTGAATTCATGAACAAAATTCAGAACAAAACAAAAAAAAAACTGTCAGTAATTAATTGTTATTTTTATGCAGTTTTAGTTTTAATGTTTCTTCTAACAACAACAACAAAAGAGACACTCTTTACATAAATAAACTCTTCCCATAAATATTACATTAATTGACTCATTTTTTTGTTTCTTGTAGTTATTTTTTTTTTTTTGTTTAAAAATATTTTAAACGATAAAATGAAGTTGAAAAACTGCAGTAAATTGTAGCAATAAAACGGGGAAGAAGAGTGAAAAAATTGTTGTTGATATATTTAGGTCACTTAATTTACCTTCTGTATTTTTGTATTTTTTAACGATAAACATTTTATAATATCAACTGCCAAGAATATTTTTATAAGATTTTGTCTTAACGTTTAAGTACACAAAATACTGGGCGCCTCCACACAATTACACTTTTTGTTCCAATTTTTCTTTAAATTGTTTTTCTTATGCTTTTTTTTTCTTTGTTTTCTTGTTTTATCCAAACAATTCAATTTACAAAATTTGATATAAAATAAAAAAAAAACTTACATAACTAAATAAGATTTAAATAAGAAATAACTTAGAATTTTTCATTTGGAATTTCATAAAAAAAAAAATTAAAATCACAATAAAAAAAAATTTAATCTCGATTCATAATAATTTATTTAATGAAGATAAACTTTGACATTTGTTATGAATCATTTAATTTATATTTTTTCGTGTTTATCACGTCATCATCAGTTGTTTCATTAGTTGTAGTTAACTTCCAAATAAAATTACTTCCTTTCTGGCGTTTATTCATACAATTTGAAAGAATTTTATTTTATAATCCAATAAATTCATCAGTTTTTTTTTCAAAAACAAAAAAACTTTATTTTTAATGAAAAATTAATTATAGAGAATATTGATAGGAAGATGTGTTTTCTTAAGAGATAACAATTTTTCTCTTATTCTCTTCTCTCTACTTTCTTGTTGAAAAAAAAAAACACAATTTTCAATTTTAGTTTTAATCTTAACCACCAGAGTTGTTTATAAAACTTTAAATTCTTAAGCTCATAAAATAACAATTTTTCGTTAAACCTCATATCGTTTAAAATAAACCATAACACTTCTGTCAATTTCTCTTCTTATTTAATATTCTTCTTATTTTCAATCTCTATCACTCTCTCTCTCTCTTTCTCACTCACATACTGTATGTAGAAAGTACTATATATAAATTACTGTATGTCAGCATATGAGAAGGGTAAATTTTTAAAAGTATAAACTTATAATGTCTATTGTAAACCAATACCAAAAATAATATAGATATTTTTGATGTTGTATCGAAATAAGTACAAGTATGTGTGTATGAGAACGTGTGTGTATAAATGTTTTATGTAAAATGTTATTTAAATTAAAACATAATATTTTATGTATTAAAATTGTAACATAATATTATTTAATATTTTTAAAAATTAAAAAATATTTAAAGGATTATATAACAATATATGATGGTTATACGACACGTGATCCAGTTATATTAAAATTTTGTGGTGGTGGACAAAGTGTACCATCATCAATATCAAGTGGACCAGAATTATTAGTTGAATTTACAACATCACCATTTGGTACATTTGTTACAACACAACCAAATTATCAAGCATTACATGGATTTCAATTAGAAGTAAATAAAAATATTAATTTTTTCAATTAATCAGTGAATTTATTCTATTGATTTTCTCACTTAAAAGGTTGAAGTGAAATTTGTTGATTTACAAAGTCCAACATATGCAAAAAATAAAAGAAATTGTGAATTTTGGTTAACTGGTACTGGGCATGGTGTTTTAGAAAGTCCACAACATTCACTACCACCAAATTCAACGTGTCTCTATCATTTACAGGTAAATTGAAAATTATTTTAAAGTAATTTACTATTTAATTAATTACAACAACAAAAAATGCAGGGCACTGAAGGAGCTTTTCGACCATTAGACCAAATTCAAATGCCTCGACGAGGTAATACAGCACCACCACTTACAAGATTTAGAGTTTGGATTTCAGTTTTGAAATTTGATTTTTCATCAAAATTTGGTGCAATTGATGAGACAGTTGCCATTATACAACCAACAGAAGATTGTACAGGAATGCTTAGAATATGGGATGGTCCATTAAGAGATCCACCTGTGTGTAAGGATATTAATTGTGATCGTGATATTCATAATAAGCCAATTTTAGTAAAATATGGACAAAATTATACAAATGTTCTTGCAAGATTTTGTCGTGGAACAATACCAAAAAGTTGTGATCATGGTACATTAAATGACACAAAATCACGACCATGTACAATGGCTGAAAGTTTTATATCAAGTAGTGATTTTGTAACACTTGAATTACGTAGTACTGAATCAACTGTATTGAGGTGAGTTAAATTAATATCTAATGGTCAAAAATGAAATACGAATAAAGTTAAAATCAATTATTATAAGTTTCTTAAACGATATACCAAAAGACGAAAGAACAATATTAATTTTCATCTTAACCTATTCCATACATCAGGGATTTGTCTTTTAAAGTTTAGCATAACTTACCCAAATGCTACTTAAAAATTTTCAACAATCTACAAATACATAAAAAGTTTAGATTGAAGATCTGAATCTGAAACTCAAAATCTAACATTGTGGTATTTGTGTTATTAGTGACGACAATCATAAAAAATACTCGTTAATGGAAATTTATAACATAAAAATCAAACAATAACGAAGTATGGGTGTTAAAAATCGAGTTGGGTAACGTAAATACTAAAATACAAAATTGATTTTAACTTTAATCGAGTGAATAAACATTTTGAACATAAATAAAATATTATAAAATATAATTGAATTGATTTTCAACGATAATAGTTTACTATTTTAAGGCCTTTAAATTTTAAACTACGTTACGAATTCGTAGATTTATTACAAGATGGTATACCAATTGATACAGAACATGAATGTAATAGACGTTTTGTAAGCAGTTTAATTGAAAGAAGAGAACCGGGTATTGTCAGAAGTGTAAGAAATATATTTTTATTTGGTCGTGGTGGTGCTACAAAATTAAAGTAATTTACATTTTTCTTTCTTATGTAGTTAAAAATAGATCGTTTATAGTTACGTTTTTTAATTTAAATCTTTTACAAAATCACTTTAATCGTAAAATGAAGTACGTCGATTGCATACAAGAATATTAATATTAATAATTCAATACTAAACGTTTATGCCAACAGTGCAAGAATGTAACAATAATATTCTTAAATCAATTAAGAATATTTTGATCAAAATGATTATCTATCTTTTTCCAACCATGAATATTTACAATTTTAAGAATTTTGTGCAAACAAAAGTTACAAATAATCTTATATTGGATTGGACTGAACTTTACAATAATTTTTACTTGATGTAAATACCTAAAGAATCCATTTAGAATTAAATTTAAAAAAACGTAGCTATAATTAAATGATTATAGAAAAAAAAAACTTTCTTTGTCTCTTTTGTTGTTATTAAAACTTAAACCAAATTTTTAGGTGTGTATACCGTTTTGAAGGTCAACGTGGTGAAAGGGTAAGATTAGTGATTAGAAAAGTTATGACGGGTAATACAACATGTGCCTCTAAAATTGATACCGATATAAATCGTTCATATTGTTTTGGTGATAACACCATTAAATTAGAGGTTAACCTTTTTTTTTTGTTTCCATTTATTTTTTAAATTACAAAATTTTATTTATTTCGTATAGATTTTTGAACATCCATGGCAAGATTCAATATTATTTCCACGTAGTTGTGTTTGTAATTCATCAAATAATTCATCACATTTACCTGTTATTTATATGTCAACAAGTCGTGAGGTTGAACTTCATTTTACTGCTAATAATATGACATCATTAGATGATCCAGATAACGTTAATTTTGAGGCATCATTTGAATTTTTTAAAGGACCAACATCATGTCGTGATAGTAGAAAAAAAACTGGTTCAAGTGGTATTGTTGAATTAGCTGTAGGAGATGTGAGTAATTCATTTATGAATTAATGTTTTTTTTTTCTTTTTATGTTTTAAATTTATTCCTGGAAATTATATGCCAATCAATTTATTCCATATTCCCACATAGTTCACTAATGACTTTAAAAAAATGTTGAAAATGAATTTTTTTTTTTGTTTGAATAAAAAATTCAAATTATTATTTGTAAATTTATTTTGCTCAATTATTAAAACGGGGGCAAAAGGACAGATAATTTAGACAGAATCAATTAATAATTATTCTTAATTATGAAATAATTTTAATTTTTTTTTGAAGTAATTTTATTTGTACTTTTGTATGTAGGAGTACAAAATAACACAAAGTATTGTAAAGTTTTTACCCTAATTTTGTTGTAATGAATTTTTTCCTATTTTTCTTTGTAGTTTTAAGTTTTCAAACAATATCAAATAGTGACGTTCATAAAGAAAGATCGTTTATAAATTTCTTTTTTCTATAAAATTTTTTCTATATAGATTGAATGTCGTACCCGTCCATGGTTGATTGAACCGTCACAGGGAAAATCATTATATATCAGATTAAAAGGATTATATTTACGACGAAATAATCCATTAATTGAGGTGCCACTCAATTCAAGTATACATAGTGTAGCACCAATGAAATGCACTACAAAATCACGAATTGTTGTCACAACAGGAGAAGGTAATTTCCGTTTCTTATATTTTCTATATTTTCATTTCCTCAATATATATTTTTGTTTTCTTTCTTTTTGCTTTTTTTAAAAAAAAAACAACATATTATGTTAAAAAACACCTTTAACATTTTTTTTTTATATTATAAAAATTACATAAATAGGAATTTCAATAACTGCGTGTCCATTGAGTCAAGACTCTAGTACAAGACATATCGTTGAAATCTTTAGTGCTGGGTGGAATAGGAAAATTGATTATCAAACCATAGAACCACCACAAGTAATTTCCGTTGAATTTTTAGAACCGGAAGATGGTGATTTTTCATTTTCATGGTTGGAGTTGACGAGACGACCACCACATGGACTTGTTGGTAAGTTCATTTAATATTTTCTCTGTTCTTTCAATTTAATTTATTTTGGAAATAAATAATAAACCAAAAAAAAAAAAAGTTAGCGTTTATTTTTTTTTTTCTTTACAAAAATAAACAAAGTTGGCGCTTTTGAATTTAATTGTTTTCATCATTTATAAAATGTCAAAATTCGTGTCACATTATTTTGTATTTTTCTTTATTCTTCTTTCTTTTTGTTTCTTTTGTTAAGTTTAATTTATTTTGAATTTCTAATTAAATTCGATAAGTAAGAGTAAAAATGTCTAATAATAATAATTATTTAAAATTAACGGAATTAATTGAGTTGGCGGTGGCACCTGATGAACTTTCAATAAATTCACAAATGTTAAAATCACTTTTACATGTTATTGTTGAATTATTAGACTTTGATACAACTAGAATTGAATTTATTGGTGAAATTGGTGATGAATTAAATCCAATTTTAAGAAATCTAACAAAAAACTCAATAAAATTAACAAAGTTTCTTGTTAAAGATCCAAATAATTTAGATTCAAAAATTGAAATAGAAAAAGAATTTGATGAAAAAATTGAAAAAATTGTCACTGTAGAGAAATTACAAAATTATAAAATTCCAACAAATTTACAAGAAATTATTGAAACAGGAAATGAAACACAAAAGGAACCAACAGGAATGCAAGATATTGTTAATTCATTACCAAAAAATTCTGATCTTTTGAAAAGTTTTAAAAAGGAGAATGAGAATCCAATTACAAAAATGTGGAATGTTTTAAATATAACAAAAAGGATAAAAACGACAGAGAATAGTACAAAACATTTACTAGAAATGATTAAAGTTTTAGCAAAGGAACATTTAGAATTTCTTGAAATGTTTGGTATTGATAAAGGGGAAAATTTTATGGACATTTTAAAAGATAAAATTTTAGATAATATCAAAGATAGATTTTGTCAATGTACAGAAGAACATTTTAAATTATTGCTTGAGGATGAATTTTCTAAAACAGTTAAAAGTTTTGTGTCTGATTTAGAATTATCAATGAAATCTATTGTAGAAAGTATGAGAAAATTTGAGGATTTAAATAAATCTATAGAGTCATTGAATGTGACAAAAGCTGATAAAACAGAATTTATTAATGGTTTAGAGAAAACATTTAAACGACTTACAGATTACGAAGAAGAATTTATTACAACTATGGTTGAAGTTCAAGATATGCTGGATGCTAAATTAGATAGTATACATATTCCTGTTATAAAAAAATATGTTGTTAGAAGATTAGAAAAGTTAAATGAACGTATTAATAGTATTGCTAAAATAAAAAATGATCCAGAAGCGGCTGGAACAACTGTAAAAATCTTAGAAGATCCTAATTGTATTTCATGTAATGAAGATCTAAATCCAAAAGGATTATTAAATGAAGTACGTCGGTTACATCTTCTGGAAGAAATGTCACTAAGTAGAAATAATAAATCAGAATTTGGATCTGTATCATCACCTGCTCTTATGGGTATACCAAGACCAAAAATGTTTCATCAATTGGCGGCTTCAAGTATGAGCAATCTTAATGAAATGATGAATTATAAAGTTCGAAGATATTGTGGCGGAAGTCATACAACCACTAAACCTATGGAAAGAAATTTCAAAAAGGGTAATTTTATCGAACAATGGGGATCAAAACCACCTCAGTTACTAAACTCTTTAAAAGTCGGAACTGATGGGAGAATGTATAAAATAGGTGGTCCGCCAGATTGTAGTTGTGACTGATTTTTTTTTGTTGTAAAATTATATTTGAAATTCTAATAAAAAATTATAAAAATTCACTTTTATTTTAATAAATTTCCTATAATAAATCAATTTAATATTCTAACGCAGATGATTGTGTTCATCGATGTCCTGAATTAGAAGCCTGTATTAATTCAAGTGTTTGGTGTGATGGTAAACCTCATTGTCCATCAGGATATGATGAATCATTTACACATTGTTCACCACTTTTAAGACTTCCAGCAGAAGTGCTTGCAATATTTTGTGTTATTTTATTGGCACTCTGTTGTGGCTTTGGAGCTTTTATGTACAGGTAATTAATTAAATTAAATAACAATTTGTAAAGAATAGAAAATATATCAATAGATTCAATTTGAAGAATATTTGAAATATTGAAAAACACATGAACCAAACTTTTTTGTTGTCCGTGGGACAAAATTAAATGAATTCCCTTTAACCTAACAAGCAATCTTTTTATTTGTTATTTTTTCAATGGATCATTATTTTAGTTTATTTGTAATTATCTCCTTCATAAGTTTCCCACATGCTTAACTTTCATTCTTATAAGTAACTTTTGTAACTTTCAACCTTCTATCTGAATTGTTTCTGAATTTAATTTGTTTTTAATTTAAATTAAAATATTTTATTATTTTACAGAAAAATTAAAAGAAAATGTCGTCGAAGTTCTGTACTACAAACAAGACTTAAATCACTTAGTTCTATGGATACAGCTGTTTTTGATGAAAAAGATGTAATTTGCTGACAAAGCGACAATTCTGTACGATATGTAGAAGTTGACAGAGTTACTACTGTCTGACCACTTATTATATTATACAGAATTGTCTTTAAATATGTTACAACAAATTAATTGTTACAATTTGTTTTCATTTGTTTTCATTTTTTTTTTTCTCATTCTTAATTATTAAATTAATTAATTTTTTTTTTATTGTAAAGTTAATTAAAATTAAGGAAAGAGTAAAATTTAATACGCAAAATAAAACAAGAAAAAATTACCAAAAAAATAAAAAATAAAATGTGTTTGTTAATAGAAAGTAAAAACGTTTATAAATAAATAATAAATTTAGGTTCTGTATTTAAGAAGAAGAATAAAAAAAAAAAGCGCACAGTTTTTTCGTCTTCTACTAACCCCCCTCTCCCTTTTTTTTTTTTTTTGTTGTTTACCGTCAAACTTTGTTTGTCTGTTTTTTTTTTTTTGTATTCAATTAAAATATTTCACTTGTTGTCATGAAAAGTATAAAGATAAATACAAATTAATAAATTGAAATAAAATTAAACAAAAAAAAATTAAAGGAAACGGAAACAAAAAAAAAAGGAAGAAAAATAAATTTCGAAAATTTGACTGTTTTTTTTTTTTTCCAACGAAGTTTCTAAAAATTCTAATTCTCTCTGTAAAAATAAAGAAAATTCTGTGAAAAAAAATTAATAGAAAAAAAAAAACAAATCAGGATAATCTATAGAGATAATTCCTGACCGTGTGCTATCCCTTTCTAATTAAAGAAAAAAATTTATTCTTTATTGGATCTGAAGATTTTTAAAGAAATTCAAAATAATGAATTTTTAAAGTTTGCCATAAAAAAAGTTTGCTAAAAAATACTTTTCTCATTGTTTTGTTTTGTTTTTTTTTTTTTTAACTTTTCTTTCTTTAAAAATTGAAAGAAGAAAGAAAGAAAGAAAGAAAGAAAGAGATAGCAAATAAATATATGTAACTTAATTTTTATTATAGACAATTATTGTCTGTCTTTAATTAATTACAAATTAAATAAAAAAAATTTAACTAATAGTGGAGCCTATCTCTGTATATAAATTTCTTACTCGGAACTTCAAGGTAGATGGACCAAAAACACAAAAAACAAAAAACAAATTAAAGCAAATGAAAAATTTCTCCTAAAAATGAAAACAAAAGAAAAACAAAAAATTATAAGCAAAAGGAAATCAGTATAAAGAAGAAGAAGAAGAAGAAGAAGAAGAATAATTAAAATTAATTAAAACCAGTTAAATTTATTAAATTTGTTTGTACAATTTAAGAAATAAAAATTTTTTTTTTGTTTAATTTTTAAAAAGAAAATAAATAAAAAAAAAAAGGTAAAAAGAAGAAAGAAAAAGAAATTAAAATAAATTAATTTTTAAAAAAGAAGAAAAACAAAAAAAAAAAAATACATAGAAAAATAGAAAATTAAAAAATTAAAAAATTAGAAGAAAAAAAAACAATTAAAACTTAAAAATTAAAAATCTTTTTTAAAATTAAACTTGTGATTTTTAAAGTACTGCAAGAGGTCGAAACGAATTTTTAAATACGAATAAAGAAAAAAAAAAATTAATAACAACACACACACATTAACATCCAAACACACATACACACATATACACATACACACATATATTAATTCTATTCAATCTTTCATTAGTAAAGTGTCACGTTCGTCCTTTACTATTTTTTTTTTTATGATTTTCCCTTTTAAAATTAAAAAAAAAAAACATAATTCATCGATTGAATAAATTCTACTGCCAATACTTTTCGTCTTAAAAATTTCTTCTTTTTTTTTTTTTAGTTAGAATTTCTTAAAAATAAAAATTTTTAAACGAGTAAAAATTAGAAAAAAACCAACTAAAAATATTTTCCCATTTTTTATGTATTTTTTTGTTGTTGTTTGAAAAACATCTTTAAATTTTTTTCGGTCAATTGAATTTCTAAATTAATAAAATTAAACAAAATTAAAGAAGAATAAACAAAAAAAAAATTTTTAAATAAAAATTAAAAACTTAAAATTAAAAATAAAACTAAAGAAAAAAATTAAAAATTAAAAATAAAAAAAAAAACAATTAACGTGTGTAAACTAAACTGCCATTTGTAAAAAAAAAAGAAAAAAAATAACAAAAAAAATAAAAAAATAAATTTCTAAATTTAAAGTTAAAAAATTAATAAATTAAAAATTAATAAAAAAAAAAAAAAAAATTATCGTGAGTAAAAAAGAAAAAGATTCTCTCCTTCTTTGAATTCTTTAAAAGTTTACAGTGAAATCTTTATTAATTTTTAACGTTTACTAAAGTCAACAGAAGACAGACAGGGATGATTATTTAATTTCACTAAATTTTCAAACATTTTAGTTTAATATTCATTGACGTTAAAATTCAGAATTGCAAATAATTGTTAAGTTTAATTTTAATTGTTAAAAAATAAATGAGAAAATGAACTAAATATTTTTTTTTGTTGTTGTAAAAACTGTTTCGAATTTTAATTAAATTTAATTAAATTTTTTTTTTTTAGTGTTTTGTTTCTAATTTTCTAAATGAAACAAAAAAAAAAATTGTTAAAACTCAAATGCGCCAAACAAACTTTTGTCAGCCTTTTTAGTCATTTAAAAACGTGAATGAATTCAGGACAAAAAAATATAAAATGTTAACTTCATATTATTAATAGAAATTAAAATTAAAAAAAAAAAAAAACAATCATATTTTTATTGTCGTAATTATAAATTGTTCGTGAATGAAACTATTTAATTATTAAATTAAAAAATATCTGATTAAAAAGTGATATTCAATGTTTTATATTTATACGGTTTCTATTCCACACACACACACACACACTGCCATAAGTTAAATGAAGTTTAAACGATAATTAATCTAATATAATTAATACGCATTTTTAATCTTATATTTAAAAGAAAAAGAAAAAGAAAAAACAAAACTATTAATTCATAAAATTTTCTGTATTTCATAATTTTTAAAATGTTTAAAATGTTTTTTAAAAATTAACAAAAATTAAAAAATTATATTAAAAATTTGTTGTCAATTCATCATTATAAAAATGAAGTTTTTAATAAATTCTAATCTGTTATATAAGATAAACTTAAGTCAATGTCAAAACGTTAACAAAAAAAAAAAACAAAAACAAATCACGATTAACAATTTTTAACAGATTTTCTTTTATTTTTTAATTTTTTTTTCTTCAAAACAGAAGAATTTTTGTTCATCCCTGTTTACTTTCTTTGTTCACAATTTTTTTTTTTTTTTTTTTCTAATATTGGCGTAAATATTTTTGTAAACTTACACGAGAAAAGATGAAGATGAAGAAGAAGAAACTCATAATAAATAAACAAATCGTATTAAAAAAAAATAATATTTAAACAAAAGCAAAAAAAAAAAAAAACAGACGAAAAAAAACAGAGTAAAGAAAATCTTCTATTTTTTTTTCACATTTTTAAAAAATAATTGTGTTGGCGAAATTGAAAGAAAATTTAAATCATGTAATAAAAAGAAATAAAAAAAGAACAATGGCAACACTATATTATCAGATAGTTAATATGTACATGATTGTCGCAATTTTCACATTAAATGTATCGTTTTGACTTTTGATAGAAGAAGAAAGATTGTGTAATTGTTTTCAATTCTTAATAGTTGTTCTGTGGGATTTAGCTGATTTTTATAAGAAACAAATAAAAATTTTATTATTTTTTAATTTTATGTAAAAATTGAACGAAATTCCACAAACATAAAAAATTAATTTGTGGTCATAAATAATTATTTATAAAAACATGAAAAATTAAAGCAACAAAGAAAAACTTTTTAAAGAAAAACAAAAACCCATCATTTAATTTAGACGATACAATTTCAAAGATAAATTGCATAAATTATTTTAGATAAATTGCAAATTGCTAGATAATTTCATGATGCAATTGTATTGAATTATATAATTGCTAAACTCACGTTAGTATCACGTGATTCAAGCGCAAACACAATTAAAAACATTCTTTGAATATTAAAAATCGTAATATTTTTTTAAATATAATTAAATTAATTACGATTATTTTTATTCTAAGATCAAAAAGAGAATTAAATTATATTAAAAAAAAATCTAAATTTTGATTTAATTATTAAGAACTAAAAAAAAAAAATGAAGAATAAAAAATAATAAATGACACACAACGCGCCCAAAAAACATTTATTTTCACTCTCGTTTATATTCAAAATTTAATTAAAACATAAAGAAAAAAAAATCTACTTACATTTTATAAATGTGTCTCCTTTTTTTTTTTTCTTCCAAAGTCACAAGGAAAAATATAAAATAGAATTGTAAATTGGTGAGGAGAACAAAAAAAAAAACAAAACCAAAGATAAAAAAAAAAAAGTTCCAAGCAAAACTTTAAAGCACAATGAAAAAGCAGCGAATGTGTCAGAAGCACCACGACACGATGTATCTTGAAAATAATGTAATAATAAAATGGAAAGACAAAAAAGAAAGAGACAGAAGCTACAAAAAAAAAATGTATAATTAATGATGTGTAAATTTTTTGTGACCCAAATCTAAATCTTTCACTGAATATAATTTATTAAAAATATTTTATAAAAAGACAAATGAAAAAAGGACAACAACAATAAATTAAAAGTTTTTTTTTTCCTTTTCTACTCTCAAAATTTTATTATGAAAATTATGATCAAATAATCACATGATACAAACTGATCAGACTATCTCTTTTACTCTTTATCTTCTTTTCAAAACAAAACAAAAAAGCATCATCAACAAAATCAACCATTTTGTTTATTTTCATTCGTTCTTCATTTCTGTCATTTTTGATTTTCATCAGAAAACGTAAAAAAAAAAATTAACAAAAATTAATTAATTAAGTTTAGTAAAAGAAGAAGAAAGAAAAAAACTTAACCTTTAAAAAATTAAACCTTAAAAAAAATATAATTAAAAATCTTAGATTTCTTACAGTTAACTAAATTTACGTATTACGTTTAAAAAAACAAAAACAAAAAAAAAAAAGGAGCTAATAAAAATATGAAAACAAATCCGAGTGAGATTTTTTCTTGTAAATAAAAAAAACTGAATTTTTTGTTTGTTTTTTTTTTTTCTAACTAAAAAGAAATGAAATAAAAAAAGTAAAAAAAAAAAAAAAAGGAAAGAAAGAAGAGGAATCAGACAATAAATAGACAAAAAAAAAAAACTATCGCATATTTCGCGATAAAAAAAAAAAAATCTAGTTTAAAAGAAGAAGAAGAAGAAGAAAAAAATGTTGAAGCAAAAAAAATATTTAATAGGAAAAAAAATGTTGAAAATTTAAAGGAAAAAAAAAAAATTTTAAAATTTAAAAATTAAAAAATAAAAAAAAAAATGGAGATCCAATTAAAAAATAATATTTAATAAAAAAAAAAAGTAAACAAAAAAAAAATAAAAGAATTAAATTTAAAAAAAAAATGGTTATAATGTAATTTTAGATCCAGAATATTTTTAAAGAAAACCAAAAAAAAAAAAATAATTATTAAAAAAATTAAAATTAATTTAATAAAAAAAATGAAGAAATTATTAAAAGAATAAAAAAAAAAAAAATGTAATTAAAAATGAAACATAAATAAATAAATAAATTAAAGACAAAAAAAAAATGAGATTTAAACAAAAAGAAAATAATAATAATAATTTCCTGTTATTACTGAATTATAGTTAAAAAAAAAAAGAAAAACATAAAAAAATTATATTTAATTAAAATAAAAAAAAAAACAAAAAATAAAAATTGTAAAACCAAAAAAAAAAAAAAAAAATCTTAATAATAAAAGAAAAAAAAAACAAAAAAGAAGACTATTTGAAATACTAAAATTATATAGTTAATAAAATTACGAAAATAAATGAAATCATATCAAAAATTATTGTTGATTTTATTTCTCTTAAATTAATAAAGAATAAAAAAAATATATATTTCAGTAGGAACGATTTCAACTTATAAACGGACATATTTGCTGTTTACGATAAGAGAATAAAATTATAAGCAAATTATTTGTTTTCTTGAAGTTTTGTAAATAAATGTACGTCCTCCTTATATTTAGATTTTAAAGAAAAAACATAACTGTTCTGCGTAATTACAAAAATCTTTATCGAACTAAAATTTTGTTATCCCATTTTCTAATAAGAATTAAAACAAAAATATTATCTATCTAGTAACGAATTAGAAACCACTATCTAGTGACTACACTAGAAATCTTTTTCTTTTTTCTTACTTACCATCTAGTTATAGTAGCTTTCTAGTAAGAAACATAAGAATTTTTGATTTAATGAGAAAATAATTATGTTTAGTTTTGTATAAATAAATTTTTACAAGAAATTTCTTTTAATTGTTTTTATTTGTAAATTCAATAAAAACATTTTAAAATTTATTCTTGATCACGAATTCATAAACGTTGGAAATTGTGTATCCTCTGAAATTGTAACCCCGCCTGTATCATGATGACTAATTGAATCTGTACTTTCAAGTGGTAAAAAACAATCAGATGAAATCTATAATATACAAATATATTTTTAAATTCTGTTTTTTTTTGTAATTAAATTCAATATTATTAATATCTTTACCTCAACATTTGCGTTTGGATTATCGGCAACACTTTCAACTTTATTTATTAATAGATTTTTTGGCAATGAATCAACTGCTTCATTTGAGTCTGTAAAAATAGTGAATCAAAGTTCTAATTAATGTTTTTTAAATTAAATTTATAAATCGTACCATCTTCTGGAATTAAACCAGATTTATGACCAGCAATATGACGTTTTAAGGCCTCCTCATTTATAGAATTAAAGTTGCATTTTTTACATTTAATTTTATCTTCATAAACTTTCGGATGATATTTCTGCATATGCCTTAATAATGCTAAAATAAATAAATTTTGTTACAAATTAGAGTATTATTTTTGCATCAAATACTTACTTGATGATTGAACAGATTTATATTCACAAAATTTACAATGATAAGGATATTCAGGTTCATGACTTAATTCATGTTTTTTTCTTGCACTTGGATCTCTTCCAAAATAATCACAATGCTTACATTTGTAAGGTTTTTCGCCTGTATGTTGAAGATTATGAATCTGTAAGATAATGCCATCAATTAATTTATTAAATTTAAAAATAAATTAATCGTTTCTAACCATCCATGTTGATTTTCTTGCTGATTTATAACCACAAACATTACAAATAAATGGTTTGATTTTATTATGAACAACTTTTATATGTTTCGATAATGTTTTTGAATTTGCAAAAATATTTCCACAAATATCACATTTCTTTTGTGAATACCAACGTTTCTGATTTAAATTTTTCTGTTCTGGATCTAAATGTGTAACAGAATGATAACGTAATTGTGATGCTTGACGAAATTTTATTGAACAAACAGGACAAACGTAACCCTTAGTAGTACCATGAATTTGCATATGACGAAAAATTTGTACAGATGTTAATGATT
The DNA here is from genome assembly GCA_963082725.1 of Pedicia rivosa. Taxonomy (NCBI): domain Eukaryota; kingdom Metazoa; phylum Arthropoda; class Insecta; order Diptera; family Pediciidae; genus Pedicia; species Pedicia rivosa. The sequence goes on from OY720155.1 coordinate 12,403,212, forward strand.
TGTAATCACAAACAGGACATTTCAGTAAATCAATATCGATTTTATGTGTTAGCCACATATGTTTTGTGCAATCTCTCCATAATTTATGTTTTTCATCACAAACACAACATTTAAAATTACGTATTTTATCAAATTCTGATGAAATATGACATGATATATGTTTTTCACGTTTATCTTCTGTTTCAAATTTATATAAACATCCTTTAATTGTACACCTTATTAGAGCGAGAAATAATAATAATAAATAATTATTTACTTTTATGTTTATATGATTTTTATATTCGAACCTTAAGACAAATTGTTTTGTTAACTTTGCTTTTAATTCTCGTAAAGGAATAGGTTTCTGCCATTCTTGTTTAATATAATTTGGAGTATTATTGTTGTCTGGTATTTCTGTATTTGGTTGAATTGTTTGAAAATTATGATCCTGAAAAAGATGAAAAATTGTATTATTTGATCAAGTTATGAAGAAATAATTGAACTAACTAACCTTTATCATATGATTTTTACACATATTCATTGAATCAAAGATTGAATAACATTGACCACACAAAAACATTTGTTTGTTATCTTCTATTGAGTTCTTATCATCTTTTTCTTCTTCTTCTTCAATTTTAATATGATTTTTATGATGTTCAACAAATTCTTCAACTGATTTTGATAGAAACTCGCACAAGGGGCATTTATACATTTGAATAATATCAGCAACAATTGGAGTTTTGATTGAAGACAAAGTTCTTGATGTATACTCACTTTCGATTATTTCATCTGGATCTTCTTCTATTATTGTTTGTGAGATAAGATTTTCATATTCATCATCTGCAGTTTGCTCCACCCACGTGAAAGAATTTGGATTTTCTAATCGAATTGTTTTTTTAAACACTTTTATTATATGAATTTAATAAGAATACAAACCATCATCATTATCGATAATTACAATACTGTCATAAGCTGTAACGACATGCACTTCATCCTGAAAAAGTAGTTAATTAAACATTATTCATAATTCATATCATATAACAAACCTCGTAAGGATGATCGGAACTAGAACTAGTGATATGATTTTGTTCCATAATAAACTTTTCCTTCGTATGTGATTGCAGCAATGAATCATAAGTGATTTATTACATTTAGAATAGTTGTTTTATTAGTTAGTGGATCTTGGACCACAATTCAGTCAGGTTTTCACAAATTCAAATCACACAAATAATTTTTTTTAAAAGAAAAACACAAAAATCCGTTTCAACTTTGTCATTTTTAACATACATATGACTTTTCTAATCATTATATATATAAAAATATACATTTCTTTTAACAACAAAATTGGACACTGAACTGCAAAACATTGAACTGAAAAACAATACTATTATCCAATTAAAAAAATTATTAATAATTTAGTAATAACGGGTAATTACACCTTAAGAATTTGAAACATTATAGGTGGAGCAGAGCATATATTCATAACACGTTATTAATAATTCTCTTCGTTTGTTATTAATTACACAGCATGGACCATTCATAGAATTTATTTATACAATACACTCATGATTTATTGATAACGCCGTTTACTGTTTTCTTGCTGGGTTTTGGTAGTATTACCAGAATAAATTCTTGCTATAACAATAAAACCATAATTTAAGTTCAGTAAAACTAGAAAATTTCGTTAATCGTTAAAAAAACTGAACGACAGAGAGAAAAGAGAAAGAAAACTAACTCTATCTATAGTCTATATCCATCTCATCTCTCGGTTACTTGACGTTTTGCATTTTTTGGAAAATGCATTTGTTTGTTGAAGAATCTTATTAAAAATATGCTAAAGTAAATTATAAAATAGTAAATAAATTTTGGTAAAATATGGCATCAGCATTAGAGCATTATGTTAACCACGTTCGTACACAAAGTGCATCTGGTAATTAGCTAAATAATCAATTATAAATAATCCTAACCTCAAAAGAATTTCTTTGTCATTGCGTTTTTTTTCTCTACATTTTCACAGGAAATTTTCGTGAATTATGTGAATATTTACATGAATCTACAGAGTTATTAGCTAAGAATGGAAATATTTTAGACAACGTATTAGAAACATTAGATAACCAACAACATTCTTTAGGTGTTTTATATGTTTTGGTTGCAAAATTTTCCAATATTTCGGTAAATTATTTGAATTTAGCGTAACATTTTTTGTAACATCATAATCCGGTAATATATTTTATTTTAATTATAGGGCTCAGCAACAGATGCTGAAAATATAATCAGATTGGTCAGAGACTTTATAACCACCTGTAACGGAGAGCAAGTTAGAAATGCTCCACAAATTTGTATGTTATTTTTTAATGACAAAAAAAACTTCTTAATAATTAATCGTATTTTTTCTTTTCTTTGTAGATGGCGAAATGTGTCATTTATTTACTGCATATTTGATGAAAAATAAAATACCAAGTATACAAGGCATTCAAATTTTATCACAGGCAATTGATAAAATCCGTTTATTTGATACACAATTAACATTTATTCATGCAGATTTATGTCAACTTAGTCTTTGTGCTAAAATATTTAATCCAGCACTTAAATTTTTAGATGTTGATATAACAGCTATTGCAAATACTGATGTTAGTTATGTTTCTTAAAGCTTAGATTTGTTTTCTTATGATATATTTCAAAATTGTTATGATAATTTTTATAAAAACTTAAATCAATATTTTTTCTTTTATTTTCAGGACAGTAATCATGATGCAAAATACTTTTTATTGTATTATTATTATGGTGGAATGATTTATACAGCTGTTAAAAATTATGATCGTGCATTATATTTTTTTGAAGTTGCTGTATCGACACCAGCAATGGCAATGTCACACATTATGTTAGAATCATACAAAAAGTATATTCTTGTATCGTTACTTTTACATGGGAAAGTAAATATAATTTTTTTTAACTTAAATTTCACAGCAATAGTTTTTTGTGAAATTTGAGCCGAAAATTATAATATTTTGCTAAAATTTTTCATTTATTTTTAGATTATGCCAATACCGAAATATTCATCTCAAGTGATATCACGTTTTATGAAACCACTGAGTCATGCATATCATGAATTGGCAACAACTTATTTAACAACATCAATTGATGAAGTGAGAAATATTGTTAACAAATATAGGGAAGTCTATACAAGAGACACAAACATGGGACTTGTTAATCAGGTAATAGAAATTACATAAGAACATTATTTTATTCATAAATGTTTACAATTTTTGTAATAATTAATAGTTTCAACATTTTTGTTTCCCGGACTTTTGCTACTTCATTTAAAAACTTATTTAATATGTTGAATAATGAATAACTGTTGTAAAAATTTAAAATTTATTCTGTTATTTATATTTTTAGGTTGCATTATCTTTATATAAGAAAAATATTCAACGACTTACAAAAACATTTTTAACATTATCACTGGCTGATGTTGCAAGCAGAGTACAATTATCTGGTCCAGCTGAAGCTGAGAAATATATTTTGAATATGGTAAAAATTCGTAAAAAGATTTATTTAAAAAACATTCAAATTTTTGATTTTTTTTATTAAAGATAAAATCGGGTGAAATATTTGCGTCAATAAATCAAAAAGATGGTATGGTTGTATTTAAAGATGATCCGGAAAAATATGATAGTCCTGATATGTTCCTAAGGGTACAAGATGATATTGAAAAAGTAACAGAATTAAATAAACAAATAACTAAAATGGAAGAAGAAATTATGTTGAATCCATTGGTTTGTATTTTTCTATTCTATTTTTACTTTTTTAAGTTACTTATTCAAAAGCATAAAACAATTAATTTTAAATTGTATACAAATTTAAACTGTTTCAAAATTATATATTTATTATTTACTTATGAATTAAAATATTTTGGATAATGCCGTTTTTAACAACGGGTTATTTAATCTGATAATTTCATTCATCAATAAAAATGCTACTTAAATATTTATTGTTCAATTATTTTCTTACTGTTATCTGTAAATGAATAATTCTAAATATTTTAATTGAACCTTACTGTGTACATCAATCAAATATAAATTTGAATGTGTTTTCTTATTTTTTTAGTATGTAAAAAAATCAATCGGAAATCAAGACGAGGAATTAATTGGTGGGCAACATTCAAAAAGTTATACAGGGTAAATATTATTTACGTTATTTTAATTTTCAAAATTATGTTTCGTTAATTTTATATTGCATTTTGTAATGGAACAAAAATATTTCAATACGAAACAAAATTTTAAATGTTTTCAAAAACAAGTAAAAATAATTCTGAACATTTTTAATCAAACGTGCAAGAAATTTTTATATTGTTCAGTTAGCTTCAGTTAAATTTTCTCTTAATTGTTAATAAATTTTTATATATTTTTTTTTTGTTTACAGGGATCCAACTGAATAATTAACTACATTTTGAAGAAATTGAAAGCTTAAATTGAACGCGTTTATTATTTATTTTCTTTTTATTGTATGTTTTGCCTGCATTTTATAATGGACAAATAAAAAAAAAATAAAGAAAAGAAAAAACGAAGAAAAGAATGTTTCTTCATTTGCATTAAATTAATTTCAATTTTATTTCTTTTTATAATTGTTCTCTCAAAAAGCACATCCATTGTATAATGAAAAATTATTTTAATAAAGAGTTATTGTAAAAAAAAATTAAATTTTGAATGTTCACACTTTGCCTGTCCATTTTATTTGAGTTATTCAAAGGACGAATATGTATGTACTTCTCATGATTTGTTTGCATCACTAAGCAAGTTTAATTGAATTTTTGTAAATTTAGTACTTCTAGGTCCAACAGAAAATACGTTAGATTATTAAATAACAATCATTTGTTGAAATCATAATAACTAATTAACGCTGTAACGCTAAATTGAAAAGTAAATTAACTTAGCTCATATATTAAAGGAATCAAAAAAATACCTGATCGTGTTCTAATCAAATTTATTTCCTCATCTAAAATAACAACAGAAAAATAATCATAAATTGTTAAATAAACTTTATGTAAAATATAAATGAAAATACAACTCAATAATAAACAAAAAAATATTAAAAATGTATTAGCTAATAAATTTGATAAAATATTAATTAGTATCCATCCATTTTCATACATTTTCAATTATAACGAAAAAAAAAAATTAAATTGAAATTGAATTAAAAAGAGAAAAGTAAAAAAAAAAATAATTAGATTGCTTTGATGTTTCCTATTACATTTTTAAATGAAAAAAACGATAGACAAATCAGAACAAGAAGCATAAGAAGTACAAGAAACAATTAAAAATGGATTGTAATTCAATTAAAAGTAATTTTGTCATAATTAGGTTTATATAAATTATAACTTTTGTAGCGTTTTATTCTTATTAATCTTATTTTGCATGATTTAATAATTGTCATACAGTTTCAATACCGTAAAAATATAAATAAAACTTTTACTTTACATAAAAAGTTTCCGTATTCACCTTCAAAGTTAATTAAATGAAACGATTTGTATACCCAATAATTGTGGTATCATTGAAAATATCAATCAATTGGTATTGATTTCATCTTTTTATTCATTCTAGTAAGATATTTGGCGTGTCTCAACTCTTGTAGATTGTGTCGTTCTTTCACGCCACGTCTGCTGGAATAAGTAAGTTTGGGAAAGAATTTATTTGGTACACAAAAGAAAAACAACAAAATACGTTCACCTCTTTATAATTATATAAATATTGTTTTGTTTTATTTTTTAAACATTATTTTCTACAATGAAACATTTGTTCTTATTTCCATTATTTCAATTTACAATTTCTTATTTTCTTATTACCTTTTTTTTATTTGTTAAGAAAGTCAATATATATATTTTTTTTCTTATTTTCCAAACTGCTGGAGAAAGGAAAACACATTTAATTTTCATCGGTACAATAAACATACTTTTTGGTAAGGAGATGAATAAAGAGGAAGAAAAATAAGCTTGTTTTTACTGAAATTCATTAAAGTTTATAGTTTCTTTTTAAATTCATAATTTTCAAAACTTAAAACCAATCCATACATTTTCAGATTTATTCAACTGCCTTCTTCCTGTTATGAATTATTCCTTTTAACCATTAATTTTCATTGAATTATTTTAATTCTGTTCATTTTTTTTTTTTAAGAATAAAAAAAAGGTAAACCGCAAAAATTAACAATTGAATTTTATTTAATGTTATTAATTTTATTAATTGATTAATAATTCTATACTGTTGATTTATTAGAAAATTATATTCATTTTCTTACATGTTTAATTTGTAGAAGTAAAAATTATCATGCACTTTTTTATTTTTGATAATTTTGAAAATAATTTCAATTTTTGCTTAAAAAAATATATTTATTTTTGTTAATTTATTGCAAATTAACATGGAAAAGGGGTAAGAGGGAAGTTTTATTATCATTGAATTAGAAATAATTTTTAATGAAATATGAATAAAAAACAGTAAAATATAGAATAAAATATGTTACCATGCGGCACATTAGTCAACTAACTTTAATTCAAAATTTTGACGCAGGCGCTATAAGTTACTGATTTTATTTTCACGATTGTCGTTTGTTTAATTTTTGTTTGCGATTTGAACGTTATTGAAAATTTTATTTGAAAAATTTAAAAAAAAATACAGACAACAAAAATATTTATGAATTAATGTTTCTTATAAAGGTAAACATTTCCATTCATTTACATATATAAATATTGTGTTTTTGTTTTTACCTAAATACTAACCAGCATTACGTTTAATTTTCTTATATTTTTATTCATATTTATTTATATTCTTTTTCTTTTGTTTGTTTATTCATTTTAATAATATTAATTTTATAATTAATATTTTATTTTATTTGTGGATCATCATAATAATCCTCTTTTACAATTTTACAAATAGCATTTTATTTTTGTATTTAATTCGTACAAAAAATTACTTCTATATTTATGTCCTTATTCAAAGAGGATGGATTCATTTTTTTTTTTTGTTTGTTTGTTAGTTTCTTTTATGTTTTGTTTAAATCGATTAATGTTTTTCTTTAATTACTTATTTAATTTTTAGGATGAATCCAACGGAATAAAAATGCGCTGTTTAATAATAATAATGAAATAATTGCAGGACTCTTCATTTAACTTGTTTTCTGCTCTATCAAATAAATTGTACATTTAATCATTTTTTAATTGTTGTTAATACAATTCCGTTTTTCGTCCTGAGCATTGAACTTCAAAAATGTCAGCATTTATATTACACGCTCATTGTACTCTCATGTAATTATATATTTTTTCAAATGCAACATTTTTGGTTCACCTTGCAAACACTATAAAGGCTATTTTTTCTTATTATTATTTTAATGCATACGATTAATTTTGAAAAAAGGTTTTTCACATTAAACAGAGGAAATTTTTCTACATTTTTTTATTCTTATCCGTTTTTTTTTTTAAATTCAAATTTAATTGATGTAAAAATAAAAACTATTGAAGATCTTTTGTACTACAAGAAAGAATAAAGAAGCTAAGGAATTTTACCTTTTTTTTTTTGTATTTAAATTTGAATCAATGGAGGTATTTATTTATATTATTGGCGATAATCGTTTCACTTTTATCTCTTAATTTTGTTAGTATTGGCATGAATATGATAGAGGAAGAGATACAACAATAATCAATTTGTCATTGTTACTGACTTCATTCCATTAATATTAACGTTAATAAGAAAAATGGCGGCTTTTTTATTTAAACATGTATTTAACGTTCTATTATTCAAGATTGTTATTATTTCTTGTTTCTCATATTTTCTTTAATTATTTTTTTGAACGGTAAAATTCTTAAGTATACCGAATTCTTGGATGTAATAAGAAGAAAGATATATTTATAATAAATCATTTTTGAAGATTATAAACGTAAATTACACTGTAATAAATTGGTAAAAAAATTTTATACATACACACAAATACCTTAGAATATAAAATAGTAGGGGAAATGTTTCTACACATAATCAATCGATTAAGACGAACACTAAACAATCGTCAATTTGTTTTAAATACTTTATTTGAGTTAATAATAAAGAAGGCAGCCATATTTAGATTTTAGCATTTTTACAGTTATTTAATACTTCTTAATATTATCAGCATTCAGCATTATAATGACATATTAAATGTTTATTAGAAGAATGAAAATAACCTTTTTTTTTTTTCTTTAAATATAAAAATGTTAAAATGAGATTGCCAGACCATGACACTTTCCCATCGTTTTTTATATTCTATAGAGTACTCGTACCTCATTGGAAAAATATACATATTATAATTTTTATTATTTATTTATTATTATGCTTATATTTTCATATATAAATAAAAAGAAAATCTTGTTATCTTTATGCAATTAAAAACAAATATTAAATTTTTCGATCACTAAAGAAAAGAAAGGAAAAACAAACAAACAAACAAACAATCAAACAAATAAATAAATAAATAATAATAATTATATTTTTCTATTCTTTTTTTTTTTGTTTTGTATATTTATTATTTCCTTTATAATTTTTATAATTAATCAATTAATTAATAAGATAGTAATTAAATAATTAAGAAAGATCAAAAAAAAAAAAAAAAATTTGTATAATTTAATAATTTAAAAGAGAAATGAATTTGAAGAAAATAAATAAGTTTTTTTTTTATCGGTTGCCAGCAACCCCATTCTTTGTAAGACTCAACTCAATTATAAGATTTTTATTTATTAATTTATTTTTATTTTTATTTTTTTTTTCTATTTAATTCAAAATCATTTATCTTTCGTCTTAATTCACATAATTTTTACACAGTTTGTTTTGTATTTGTTTTAATTGATAATTTGCTTCTTTTTTTTAATCAGAAAGAAAGAATCCGTTAGAATCGAATAATTTACTATGACAAATTTTTATAAAAAAAAAACTGTTTTATTATTAACTCTCAAAAAAGTCATCTTAAAAACTTCTTCTTTATCGATCTAATTAAGTTTTTCTCTTATTAAAGAAGACATAACATACATTGTAGTCCGCTTAAAAACTTTTAAATTTTAATGAAGATAAAAATTAGAACTTTAAACGTAAAAATCAAAAGAACGGAAAAGTACATAAAATTACTGAAATGGAATTATTTAATTAGCAAAATATCGATAAAGAAGATCGTGACTTAATTTTCTGTTACAATAAATTTGTCGGAGCATTTTTTTTATTTGTTTATTTTTTATTTATTGAAGACTAACATTTCGTGTGCGTCACGTAATATTTTATATTCAATTTTTTTTTTTTTTAGTATTTAAAGATTCTAAAGTATTCTTCCTCTTTGAATAAAGTAATTTTTTTTTTTCTTAATTTTTCAGCAAATGTTTATATTTTGTTTATCTTTATTGTTTGGCTAACTAAAATGTAAATATAGAGACGACATTTAAAAATAGTAATTAGATTTTTATTATAACTTTTTTTTTCTTTTTTTTTTTTTTATATAATTAATTAATTAATTACACCTAAACCGAAAGTGATACAAAACTGTTGTATTGGGTTATGTTTCTCTTTAAAATGTCTGCGCAGGGGCCAAGGACACGTTCGAATCTACAAAAAAATGTTAGAATAAGAAAACCATTAACTTTTTTGTTTATAAATAAATGAGTTTCCGTATTTTACCTTCCACGATCTAATTTAACACATTTAAGTGGACCTCTAGCGACACAGGTTGCTGCACGTGGTCTATCCAATAAAAGAGCAATTTCACCGAAATAATCGCTTGGACCTAAACGTCCAACTTCAGCCGCTTCTTCACCCTAAAAAATATATAAACAATTAATTTAATATTTTCGCCAATTAATATTTTTCTCACCTCAGCCTTCTGTTGTAAAACTACAGCACATCCTTCAACAATTATATAGAAATCATCACCAGGTTCACCTTGTTTAACAATTGTATCACCATCTTCAAAAGTGACCGGTTCTAATGAGTCAGCAACAGTTAATCGTTCCCATTTGTCCAAACTCTCTGTTAAATGATTGTTTGAAAAAAAGAAGAAGAAGAAAACCAATGAAAGCAATAAAAACAAAAATTTATAAAAAAAACAAGAATATTACCAAGAATAGAAACACGCGATAAAAATTCTTCATACATTTTCCTTTTACGTATAGTTGATCCCATCAAAATTCTTCTATATGAATCTCTATCAATTCCCCAGAGTTTAACATCGGTCTTTGCACAAACAGTTGCCGCTCTGGGTGTTCCATAAATCAATGCTAATTCACCAAAACTTCCACCTTCACCAATTGTCGTAACACTTACTGAATTTACAAATACCTGAAGCAGAAAAGAAATACACTAAATAAATAAATAAAACAAAAGGATACAAAAAAGAAGAAATTTCCAGAATATTATTAAATTTTTTTATAAAATATTTTATTTTAATAATAAATAATGGTTTCTTTTTACCTCAACTTCGCCTTGATCAATGACGTAGAAATTATCACCTTCCCCGCCTTGTTGAATAATTGTTTCACCAGGTAAACAATTTACTGGAAACATTGCGTCAAATATATCTGACCTTTCGTTCTCATCCAAGTGTGAGAATAATACATTTTTAGCAATTGCTTTTGATAATGCTGCCATTGTTTTATAGTCCTTAGGAACGACCTTTATCCGTTGAAATTGAATAATAAAAACAAATTTTTATTTTGTTCAATAGAAATAAATTGATTTAACAATTTTTTGTTAATGATAACTAACCTTTTTTACATAACTAGTTGCATCCTCTTCAGTAACAGGTTCTGCTGAGATACCACCACGCCTTCGTACTGGTGGTACCGTTGTTTGTGGCATCGGACTGAGATCATCACAATCTTCAGGACTTTGTGCCTGTTTGCTAACATCTAATTTTGCTTGTTCCTATAATAAGATACAAAAAAAAAAGATTTAATTATAAAAATTAAATTAAGTTGTTTATTTTATGTTTCTTAAGATTTGTAAGATTTGTAAGATTAAAAAAAAGCACATTTTCAAATAAAGAAATAGAAAAAAAAGTAGCATAGAACAACATTGCTTAATGAAAACCTAATTAAGTGTTAACCTTTTAATTATTTAATGATTGAATAATTTTAATCACCTTAAATATAAATGGAAATAAATTTTCTTAAATAAATCAATTATTCAAAAGAAACAAAACAAACCAAAAAAAAAAAAAACAAAAAAAACAAAACAAAATGTAATAATAATTAACTAGTAAAATAAATTAAATCAAATCAAAATTTTAACGAGCTCACGCTGACTAGGCTTTCATGATTTTTCTATCAATTTTTTTTTTCAACTCATTTTTATTTCTATTAAAACATATTTATTTATTTATTTTAACTTCATTAATTGGCTAACTGGATCTGTATTTATGGTTAAAGCTCATAAAACTTTTTTTTTCTCTTCAATTATTCAGAAAAAGAATTAAATATACTAATGAGAGTGTGAACGAGAAAGAACGAGATAGACGAAGTTTAAAATATATTAAAGGTAAAGTAAATAATACAAAATTAACACCTTGATGTCTGTTTTACTTCTTTACTACTTTTTTTTTCTTGTCTTGTCTCTGACCATTTTTGTATTTTCAATTTCTTGTGTTTTTTTTTTTTTTTTCATAAATTATTTATGTTAGTTTTTTTGCACAACCATTTTTGTTTTTCTCTCTCTTATCAACATTTTTAATCAATTTAGCACAATGAAAATCACGAATTTCAAAAGAATATATTAATTGTAAATTTTATTATTTTATTAATGCAAAGAAATCTATCGGGACTATAATGGGATAATAACAATTAGTTATAACTAAATATTGGAAAACAAAAATTAAATTGATTTTCTATTGGGAATAAAAATTATTTTTGTCTTCTGTAAAATTTAAAGAAATTTTAATTTATAATTTTTTTAATAAATTATTTCATTATTCCTTCCAAATAATTAAATTATAAATTTTTCTTTGACTTTCATAAAAAATGAGGAATTTTATTTAAATATTTGTTTTTGTTGTATAAAGAAAAAAACCAAAATTTATAAGATGAGAAATTCCGAGAAATTTAAAACAAATTGCATATTTTATATTTAATTAATCATTTTGAAACAAATTGATTTTTATTATTAGAATAAAATGTAAAATTGAAACTTTAATTTCAAATTTAATGAAATCCTGTCATCAAATATTGAAGTAAAAATCCATTGAAATATTAACGGGTGACTTATCATTAATTTCATTTTAATTAAGAAATTAAACAAATAAAAATATAAATAAGTCTATTAGACTGATTTGGCATTTCGAGGTTGTAGGGTATGTCTGGTATGAAAAGGTGGACGTTAAATAAATTAAATAGAAAATCTTTTAAACTGATTATACATTATCCGAGTTCCGAGGAATCTTATTTACTTAATTTAATAATTCGTTTGAACTGCTACTAAATAATACAACAACCACAAAATCATATCCGTCATTTTGTAGTTCCCATAAGACCGTACTTCTATAAATTTGGACAAAGATCCGTTGATTAACCCATAACGACATTTAATGATTGAAAAACAATACATTAAAAATCATTCATAATTTATGATTTCATTCGAAAATAATTCCAACAAAACTAAAAAAAAAAAAATTCGATCAATTTAAATCAGAATAAGTCAATACAGTTGTTTTTTTTTTGTTGTTGAAGAAATCATGATTGTTTGGTTGGTCTACTGACACTTATAATGGCTTTTTGATTATTGATTGACGTCAAACTTATTTTTATTTTGATAGCCAATAAATAATATTCAAAATTCGTACAAATTGATAGCAATTAATTAAGAGAAAATCAATTTTTTTTTTATTATTACTGTTTATTAGTAAACAAATAAATTGAAAAATAATGAAAGCAAATTGTTTTTTTTTTGGTTTTATTTTAATTACTGTTTATTAGTAAACAAATAAATTGAAAAATAATGAAAGCAAATTGTTTTTTTTTGGTTTTAATATAAAAAAAAAAAATTGACATTTTACAGAATTTTATTTTATTTTTTTGTTAAAAAAAAAATTCTGCACAAAAATTATGAGCCCTGAGGGTTTTAACGTTATGTTTTTTTTAATGTCACATCACAAATCTGTGAACGATAAACAAGAAGAAAAAGGAAATACAGGAAGAGTTTTCTGTTTCTGATTAGTTACATTTTAATGAAGGACTTTGTTAAATAAATTAAAGAGAAAATTTGAAAATTTTGTTTGTAAAGAAATTTAATTAGATTTAATAAAATTATAATTTTTCGTGTTATTATGTTTTGTTTTTTTTATTGTAGCCTAAAGCAAATCACGTTTAATTGATCAAAAATTGTTAATTACAACATTTTAATTGACGGATTCTGTTTCTTTCATCTTTCATCTTTTAGAGAAATATTTAAGGTACACACAGAACGTAAATAATGTTAAGTTGACGTCATGAATATTAAATGGTGAATTATTAATTATAATTCTATAAGAAGAATTTCTATAAGTAATTTAACTTATTAATGAAAAGACCAGCATGGTGATTTATTGCTGGAATAGATTTGAACACAAAAATTACTTTATAAATAATTTCCTCTGTAACTTTTAATTAGGTAAAAAATTATTGATCACAACCGAGATTTGAACATGGAGGGAATACCAGCAAGAAAATAAAAAGTGAAATCTCTAAATAAAATTCACAATTCAAAATAACTGACCTTATCAATTCATATTTCATATTAGCATAAATTCAATTTTATTTAGACAAACAAAACAAAATTCTTACAATCGAAAAAAAAAAAGAGTTTCCATTTGTTAAACACAAATAACAGAAAAATCAATACAAATAAATTAAAATAACAAATTTTCAATTCCCATTTGTGTAATTTAACGATTTCATTTGAAGAATTATGAACTTGTTTTATGGTGCGGTTGTTTCTTTTTTCTTTTTTCTTTTACATTTTTCCTTGTTCTTTTTGTGATTTAAGAAGAAAAGAAAAAACATTAATTGTCTATCAATAATAATAAATAATAAATTTAAAAAAAAAAAAATAAAATACAAGAAAAGAAAAGAAAAATTCGTTCTCATGGGATTTTTCCTTAAACCCTTTTCTTCTGTGTCGTCTGTACGTCTTTATATTTATCTTTTGCTCTCTTTTTTTTTCTTTTTTAACTTTTCAACAAGCAAATTGAATTAATTTCCTTCTTATATTTTAAAAATAATAAAGTTTTATATTTTTCTTCTTAAATAAAATTGTAATGAAAAGAGAAAAAGGCAAAAACAGCAAAAGTACTTACATAACCAATAAATAAGAGAATTTGTTGAAAAATAAAAAGATGAAGAAGAAAAAAAATAAAAAACAGAAATTGTACAAGAATAAAAAAGATTCAGATCACGTCTTGAATTTTTCTTTAAAATTGGTTTGTCCAATTCATATTTACATTTCTGTACAAATAAAATGGAAAGAAAAAAATCAAACTAGTTTCAATTATCTCTTAACTCTTTTTTTTTATAAATTACATTTTTTACTTTGTGTGTGTGTGTGTGTGTTTTTTATTTTTTTTATTTTGTTTCTTTGAAAAGAAACAAGCAAACTTAAAAACCAATAAATGGAAATGTGTTTTTTTATTTTTTTTGTTTTAATAAATCAGTATTTTTGCTCATTTTTGAATTTTTTATTGACTAAAAGGAATTGAGGAAATGAAAGAGAAGAAAATACTTCATGTGCGGCATATTTTCTTAAGACAAATTTTATGTAACATTTGTAAAAATTTTTTGTAAAAATGGTAAAAAAAAAAAACAAAAACAAATTTCTGACAATTTAAGAATTGATTTGTTACGACATTTTCTTCTATTTTCCTAAAGACTTTTCTAATAAAATAACATTTTTAAAAGTTAATAAAAAAAAAAATAATTGGATAAAATACAAAATAAATACTTTTAACAATTTTATCGTATGTCGGAGTTTTCATAAAATTTGTTAAGTGTGGCTTGTTAAATATTTTTTCTCTCTTGTGTATTATTTTCTTTCATATTAATTTTTCTCATTCCTTTCTAATTAAAAGTCACTTAAAAAATTGTTTAAAAAAAAACTTGAAATAAGAAATAACAAATGCAATGAAATAAATAATGATTTGGTACAAGTGTACAGGAATTATAAATAAATCTTTTCTTATAAAAATTATAAATTAACAAAGGGATCTAATTTCACAACACACACACATACAGACACACACACACACAATTATCTAATTTTAATCCGTAAAATATAAAATAAATTATAATTGAATTTTGATTAATAAAAATCTGATTTGAATTAGAATAACATAAATTATAATGTTTTGTCATTTGAAATCTTGTTTTACTTTTGTTCAAAAGAAACAAGAATAAAAAATGAGAGAAAAACTGACAACATTTAATATAAATTTAATAAAATGACAATTTTGTTTATAAAAATGACTGATTGTTTATTGTGTTACGTCTTACGTCTTACAACATTATATTTCTTATATTATGTTACTCTTATTTTAAATTTATTCTGTCTGTTTTTATTCTTATACATTTTTTTGTTTCTCTCTCTTGGTACCAATATTCATTCATTCCATCATAAGATTAATTATTACAATCATGTTTAATTTATAAATCGATCAATTTAAATTTTTCCAAATGATTGATAATAAAAAAAAAAATAACGGTTATGAAAGATTCGGAATTGATGGAAAAATAGTTCAGGTAGACGATAATTCTCGTGTGAAAAACAAACAAAAAAAATGATATCATTTCAGAATTTGTAATTTTTATTCTTTGTTGTTGTTGTTGTTATTATTGTTGTTGTTGTCGTATAACATTCGTGGTTTTAAGAGTTTTCATTTTAAGAACTGAACCAAATGAGGTTAATATGAATAATAATAATATTATGGATAATAATCGTGTTCATATCTTATCGTCAATGTTGTGTCGTTAAAAGACAAAGAACAAAAAAAGACATCATTTGATCTTCTCTCTCTCTCTCACTCTCTATACTTAAAATATGTCAACCATTTACTTTATTATGATATTTTAATATATTTTACTTTTTTTAATAAAATTTATTCAGCACACGAAAAATTTTTGTCTCTCTAATTTTTTATATATTTTTTTTTAATTTAAAAGCTTCTAAAAATCCACCACAAAAAATTTTCATATTTATTTTCTCTCATTTTTTTCTTTTCACTTTATTATCCCAATTAAATAATAAAACCCAAAAAAAAAATAAAATATAATAGTGAATAATGATACAGATTTTCCATATGTGCTTTAAAATCATCAGTACCTAAAACTAAATTACACAAAATGAAGGCAGAGGTGATCGCTAGAGAGAAAGAGAGAGAAAGAGAGAGATATTTGAAATGAGTGTAGTAGAGATGAGAAGTGAAGAAGAATATAAAGTTTAAATGAAATAACATTTTTATTATATACGCAAAAATAACGTTATTTTTTTTTTCTCTGTTTTTATAAATTCGTCGAAATTGTAATTTTTTTTTTTGGTTGGTTTTTTATTTCAAGGGAAAAAAAATTGTTAGAATTTTAATTTTCTACACTAAAAAAAAAAGAAGAAAGACAAAAACCACCATATTGAACTATTTAAAGAGTAACTGATGATGATGATGGGTTTCATAAAAGCTATTAAAAAAAAAGTGTATATGCACACACACACACACACCTACACACAGAAAATATATAAACATTTACATTAACTGATTTCATAATATCCTGATGGAATAATTTTATATTTAAATTTTAAAGTGAAAAATGTTAAAGAAAAAAAAAAAGTAAATTAAAATAAATTTCTATCACACTTAATAAAATTATTGTTTGCGTTCATTTTAATTTAATTTTCTTCACTAAAAATATGTAAATATATTCGTAAAATGTGAAAATTTCATCAACTAACAAAAACAACAAAAATACAAAAAAAAAAAAAAAAGATCCACTACAGAACAATTTTTTTTCTCTTCCTGAGTTAAAATAAATTTTATAGAAATTTTCCATCATAATTTTTCATTAGTTTTAAATAAAAATTCAAATTTAAATAAATTTAAATGAGAATTTATTTAAAAATGATAACAGAAAGAAAAATGAATTGTCTGCGAAATTTTTTAATAATAATAATAAATTATGTTGATTTAATTATGAGATGATATAAATTAAAGTCAATTATAAAATTAACATAAAATTTCTATTTATCTTCAATAATACCAACATATATTCTGATACAATTTTCAATTAAAATAAAACAATGTAATTGTACCACACCCGCACCTCTAACCATCTAATAACTTCCCACAATTATTATTAGTCCACTATATACCCATTTCCATATTTCCATATATCCATTTACACATTTTATATTTATTTTATCATAATTTTTACCTCAACTTTATTATTATTCGTGTAACATTAGACATTTAGACTTATAAAACCGTCAATGCATTATTGTGCTTTTAGAAATGAACAAAGAAATATTTATAAAATATTTGATTTTAGGTAAAAAAAATTTTTTTTGACAAAATCAGTGGATTAATATTTTTGATGTTTTATTCTTTAAAAAAAAAAAAAAAATGAGAGACGACAAACATTTCAAAAGTGCTTTCAACTGTGCGCGTGCATATGGTTTGTGGTGTATAAAATTGTATATTTTTAGAAATTCATTGTGGCTTAAAAAATTATTCCAAGTAAAAAAAAATAAAAAAATATTAACTTTACAACAGAAATCGATAATGATTTTTACCACAAATTATTTTATTTTAAAATAAAACCGACTATAATAGAAAATATTATCGTATCTATAAAAATATAATAAAACAATTTAATACAATAAATCAATTATAAATAATTTTCTATCTCTATAATATTGTATTAATTAAAAGTTAAAAGCTATCGAATTAAAATGTAAATAATTGAATATAATGTTGTTTTTTTTTTTGTTCTTAATTTCAGTAAAATAAAACAATCAACCAACCACATAAAATTATTTATTTTAATTTGAAATTAAAGTTGGATAGAATAGGAATGAATCTCTAAGTCAATAGAAATTTTCGAGTACAAAGTACTGACATGTAAACATTTACAATAATTTTCTGGTCTCATTCGATTATTTATTTGTTTATTTATTCTACATTTTTATGATCCAACCATTAAAATAAACAGAGTATAAAAGAAAATTATTGAAATTAAAGAAAGAAGAATAAAATTTGATTGTTTCTAATTAAATTTGAAAGAAAATAAAAAATAAAAACGTCACAATTGAGAAACTGTTTATTTGTTTTTCTCGGTTTTATTGAATTTCATTTTCTTAATTAATTTGATAAGAATGAAAAAAAAACGAAAAAAATGATTCACTTATTTTGTTGTTCGTTCACTCTTAATTTTCTCTTCACTCTATTACATAGAAGAATTATTAATCACAAGAATAATGTACGCTCGTGTATTTGAATTAAATAATTAATTCACTTGTTTTATGTTTGACTCTTAACTTAAGTTGTTAACTTCACAACTTTTGGATTATAAATTAAATAATTTGTCCTGGGCTTTCGTACCAACTTTTTATGCTTTTTTTTTGTTTTTTTTTTTCTTGTTTCTTCCGGTTTTTTTTTTTTGTATAAAATGAAATATTGGTCAACAGAGAAAACCAAGAGGATAAAAACAATCCAATTTTCTTTAACAAAATATATTTACAATATAAATAATAATAAATAATACAACAAAAACATAATTGACAATTTATAAATATATTTATAATTTTCCGACGGACACGGACAAGGGTTGCATCTTAATTAAGAGTAACAATCCAAAGTTAAATTAATAAAATACATAAAATGGGTTACTAAATAACAGCAAAAATGTAGACAAAATAAAAAAAAAAACGGGGGTCAAATGAGATGTCACAGATTGAATGACTTGATATATTTTCTGTGCAAAAATTTCTCTTACTTTTTCTTAGAAAGACACAAAAAAAAAACAGATACAAAATTTTTACACGCGCTTAGTAAATGACACAAGAAGATGACACAAAAGAAAAAATAAGATGTAAAATGGAAAGAATTTGGTGACAAATTGTCTAACTTGAAGACAAAATATTCTACTTCTTTTTTTTTCATCAATTCCAAAATGTCTACCGATGAAAATCGATTTTTCTTTCTGTTAGTTCTGATTTCTAATAAAAATAAAAACATATTCTATCGTCTAATATATTCTAATCCCTTTTATTTCTTAATCTTTAATTCATTTTAATCAATTTAACTTAATTAAATATTCAATTGTGTGTTAGTTTCTTTTCTTTTATTTTTTCCTTTTTGTTTTGTTTCTTGATTTTCTTTCGTAACAATAATTTAATACAATAATTTGAGTTATTATGCGACATTTGAGTTATAATATTTATGATCTGATTTTATTTTTTTATTATTTATTGAGTTATGCTGTTTGCGTGACAGTAACAAACTTATAAAAATATTAGAAATATATTATTGAGAAAAAATTTTTTTTTCTGTATTTTGTATTTCGGCGGATGTCTAAACAAGTTATCAGTTTAACTTTATTCATTTTTATTTTATTACAGTGATATTATCAGAATAATAATAAATAATAAAAAAAAAGGCTCAACCACACAAGTTAAAAAATAAATGAAAGAGGTTGAACGTGTTTTGGGGTGTTAGAACTCAATTTAAAATCAATTTAAACAAAAATTATGTTTTATATTTATTACACTTTTTAAAACAAAAAATAAAACAGCGACAACAACAAAATTTTAAAGAAAAAATACATAAAATTTTAATTCGCATATTTTATTTATTGTAGTAAATGCATCATGATCGAGCTTTTATACTTTGTGTGTGTGTGTGTGTGTGTTTATATTTTTAAACCTTTTATTTGTTCTTTTATTTTCTTTTGTTTTTATTCCACGAAATAATCCAAAAGAAAAAATAATAAAATAAAATCGAATAAAAATTCAAGAACAAGAACTTTTTTTATATTTATTAAAAAGATTAAAGAAATTTATACTTGTTGCGTTTCACTCCGTTTATATTTTTATTGAGTAAACAATTTTTGAAATTTGTTCATTTGCTATATTTTCTTTTCGTATATATTTAGAATTTAATCGTATTTTTTTTGATTATCACGCAATATTGCATTTTTATAAAACAGAAAAAAAAAAAATTTGGAATGAAACGATCAACCACAAAGGCGGCATTTTAACAAAAAAAAAATAAAAACAAAATTCTTTAAAACAAATGGGAGTCAATAACATGTATCAATATCTTTCTCTTAATCGTTAATTCTTCATAAGATGATTCACTCAGATCATCGAGTTCAGAGCAAAAGGGTAAGAGAAACAAATTTTTTTTTATATGTTTTCCTCACTTCTCAATTACAAGATATACATTACAAACATTTACTATTTATATCTTTCTTCATTTATGTCTACGTCTAATGTATATAAAACCCATATGTCTATATACTATCAACTACTTATCTATAATATATTATTTTCAATTCACATTCAATCTTCACTCGCCTTGCCTTTTGTTTGTATTAAAGTAGAAGAACAAAAAAAAATCACATTTACTAAATGACTGAATCTGAGAAAATTGTATGGATTAAATTAAAGAATGAAAAAGGATAAAAAGATAAATTGGGTTCAGTAAGAAAATTTCGTAACAAAAAAATTAAATATATTTTCTTTCGTCTTTTGTTATTCAAAGCTTTAATTTTCATTTGTTACAATACGAAAATAATGGTTAGAAATAGAAAAATCAACAAATTTTATTTCTTTTTATTGTCGTATACTGACCGAGAATTGACTAAATAATCCAAATCATTTAATTCCATGACTAATTTAATTAAATAATAATAAGAAAATCCGAATTGATTTTCATGCTTTATTTTTTATTTTCATTTTCACTTTTCATTTATTTTTCTACATTTTTTTTTTGTCAAATAAACACAAATGAACAAACTTTATTCATGCGATGTCATAAAATAAATAAGTTTAAGTAAAATTAAAAAGAATGAATTTACAGGAATTAAGAAATAAAAGTTTTTTCTTTTGAAACTAAAAACAATTAATTCATTGTCATCACATTTTGTTTTTCCCTTTCATTTTTCTCTTCTTAATCAATTATAAAAATTCAACATATAAAAAATCAATCAAAATTCCCAATAGAGAAATAAAAATTTTCATAGTTGTAGTTTTGATGTTGTCAAAATATGAATAGATTTTTTTTTTTTTATGTAGAGAGAAAATAAAAACTTTGATTAAAAGAATTCCCAAGTGACAACGAGAAACAACAGGAAAATGTATAGGAGAACTGAAAAAGGAAGAGAAGTAACAAAAAAAAAGGGCAAACGGAAGCAATATAAACGACCCGTCGGACAAATTAAAACATTCTGAATGTCCATTTAGTTTTGTCCCTTCTTGTTTATTTTTTCTTTTTTCATTATTTGAGTTTTCATTTTATCCCTTTTATTTATTCTCGTTTTTTTACGCGCGAAAATTTAAATTATTCAAATAAAATTATTCATTAAAAATTCAAAGGTTGACAATATTTTTTTTAATTATAAATTCCTGTTTTAATAATATTTCCAAAACCGCACAAAATTGGTATGGTTGTTGTTGTTCTTGTGTTCGTACATTTTTTTTTTTTTTTCTTTTAAT
Organism: Pedicia rivosa; assembly: GCA_963082725.1. NCBI lineage: Eukaryota > Metazoa > Arthropoda > Insecta > Diptera > Pediciidae > Pedicia > Pedicia rivosa. Next base: position 12,424,907 of record OY720155.1, read on the forward strand.
ATTTTCTGTTCCTGTCACATCATTGTGACTTTTCACAAAAAAAAAAAACTGAACGAAAGAAAAAGAAAAAATAAAACGAAATAAACGAAAATAAAATAACAATTAAAAGAAAAATTATTGCGAAATGTTTCCCGACCTACCTCAATCTACAATTACTTTTCACACATTTTCTTTTCACAATTTTCTATGTAAAATGATAAGTTTTTCTTCTGTTCATTCATTTTCTTCATTTTTCTTCTTTTAATCTCTTTTTTATTCATATTTTTGTCATCATCAGATGATGATGATCATCATTTAACGTTGGGTAAAGTAGGGTAGTGTTAAGTAAAAATATGAAAAATTATGTAGAAAACTTTGTGGTTGAAGTAGAATGGAATAACACAAGAAAAAAAAAGATCTCTAAAGGGAAATGCTGAAAATGCGATTCATTTCTTTTCTTTCCTTATCATTTTTTATTGAAAAATTGTAAGTTAAATATATACTGATACTGACGTATATTTTATTATTTGAGGAAGTTGCATTTTTTTAGATGGGAAGAAGAAATAAATTAGATTTCAATTTTATATAAAAACATTTTTTTATTTCTTAGGGTTGTAAATTTGACTATTAGTATTGAAAGCAGACACAAGCAATTTCTTTCTTTATATACAATTTTGTTGTTGTTGTTGTTATTCAATTTCATTTCAAAATAACCCATTCTATCCCTCACTCTTTTTCTTTTTCTATTGAAATTGTATTATAACAAAATGGAATTGTAACAAATTCTTCAAATGAATAAAGAAAAAAAAAATATACTTTCGGGTCTAACTATGTAGTTTGTGCTAAAAATTATTATGTGATAAAAGTTTCTATTATTGGATTATTATACGAAGGGATAAAATTACAAATTAAGTTTTATTCAAGTAGAATTTTAGTTTTGGGCAAATAACAATAAGGAAAGAAAAAGTCACAAAAACATTTAATTTTGGTAGGACGTGATCTCACTGACATTACCGGAAAATTGTCTTTGTTATTCTTATGTATGTAGAATTTTCCTTTATTTATTAAATAAATTTATTGCCTCAATATTTTGAGGTCAATTTACAAAAAGATTTATTTCATTCATTATATTAAGTAAACAATGAAATGTGAACAGATGATCAGACGAAGTTTATTAAAATTGAAAATTAAATGTCAAGTGTATTCGAGACTTTCATGCTTACGATAAAAATTTTTTTTAGTGAAATTTGAATAGAACAACTTTTTAAATGTATATTTGCATGTAAATTAAGTATAATTGAAAATACTTAAACATTTGTGATATGACTTTAGCTTTTTATGAATAATTTATTTTTTCGTGGAAGCAACTTAAAAGTTTACTTTGCCAATGTTTTCACTTTTTTTATTTCAATTAAAAACACATCGTTTGACAAAATAAAAGATAAATAAAAAGAATAAATATTCTTTTTTCTTGAAAAATAAATAATAAGGAAAATGTTAAGTAGAATCTTTAAAAATGTATAATAAAGGCGGTGTTTCATTTATTTAATTTAGAAGAACGAAAGAAGCAAAACAAATAACAATTAAATTTATGAAAAGAATGAAAAAAAACAAATTTTCTTTCATTTTTATTACAATTTAGAATTTTAGACTTTTCCGTAAAAGTAAAACAAAACAAATGAAAAAAAGGTATAAATAAGAAAATTGGGTTGAACAGAAATTATTCAACAAAAGTCAGATTCAAGAGATTTCTAAAAGGCAAAAAACAGCGCTGGAAAAAAATTAATATGACACTTGAATTATGCATAAAATAATGTTTATGTTTATTTTTAGAAATTGAGATCAAAATATTTAAAGAAATTAAAGCCATATATAATAGATGATTATTACTGATGAATGATTAAGAGTATTTGATGAATAACATCTGGCATTATCATCATATCTTACTTTCCCTCTCTCTCTCTCGCTATAATTAAATGAGAAATCAATAAAATTTATATAGAACAGAGAAATGGCATTTATTTTTATAATAAAAAATTGTACATATGGATGATAGAGATAACAAAATAGAATACCATTCATACTTTAAGTAAGGAATGTACCAAGTATTTTTTAATTTTCTAATACGAAATAATATTTTTAACGAATTGAATTTATTTTCTAAAAAAAAAAAACAAATCAAATGCAAGAAAATCACCCACATGTCCCACAATAGAGGAAAAAAATCCAAATATAACAACAATAAGTTTTATATAAATAATAATTGTAACAACAATAAATATTGTCACCCACAGAGATATTCCACCCTCAACAATTGCAACAAATACGACAATTGGAAATCAACAAAACACATTTAACAAAACAAGAACATTTAGAAACGTAAAACTCAAGAAAAAGATTTTTGTATTTATAAAAAAAATTATAATTTGAATTTCATATTTATTTATGAGACGACAAAATTTTAAAAATCCAGATGCACAATTTAATAGGAACAAAAGAAAAATATAATTGCGTTGGCAAACCAGAATTCATTTTTCAATAAATTATTTGACTAATTTGGAAGACGATTCAAATATCATCGTTGTGTCGAGTTTTATAACAATTTTAAAGTTAACTTAAATTATAGTTTTTTTCCCCTCCTACATCTTCTTGTGTTCTCTCTTTTACTTAAGAAACATTTAAAATTATTGTGAAATCCGATTTAAAAGAATATCGGACAGATATTGATAAATTTATATACAAAATTTTATCGAAGAAAAGAAATAAAATATGGCGAAAATATCGGTTGGAAGAGTTACATTCACTTTATTTATGCACGCATTTTTTTGTTGGTTTTATAATTCAACGTGTTGTTGCCGTTGACGTTCTTAATGTTATTTTTATTGAAAGGTTTTTCTGTTAAAATCGCGTGTTTTACGATTATATGTTATGTTTTTCCTTAATCCATTTTTTTTTCTCTCTTGAATTGGATCATTTTCTTATAATAAATTATATTCATCGGTACAAGAATTAATTCTTAAATAAATATAAATAAGTTTTTGTAGATTTTTTTCTGTTTTTTTTTTTTATTCTTTTAAGTTTTAGCGATTGAGATTATTAAATCAATGTAAATTTACTTTAATAAAGTCAAGGTAAAAATTGTTTTTAATGAATGTTTTCTTTCTTTTATATTTTTTATTTTCATATGTCAAATTATCCTCAAGAATGTTTACTTGAGATTTAATTAAGAAACTTTTAAAAATTAATCTTTGAGGCGGTTTAAATTACACTATAGAAACAAAACACAAAATATTAAATGGTTTATTTCTTGTTTGATGTTGTACAAAACAAAAGTTTAGTTATTTGTGTAGTTATTTGAGTTAGCGAAAAAAAAAAGGTTTTTTTGGATTGGGTGGAGAGATTGTTTTAACTAAATGATAAACTATAAATCTTGACTTTGTGTTAAATATTTATAATAAAAGGTACATAAAATATTTTATAAGACAAACAAATATTTAAAAATTTATTGAAAATCCTTATTTAATCTTTATTTTACACTGAAATTTCTTAGGTTAATTTTTTTTATAAAGATTTAGTTTATATTAGAAATTCTGGGATAATCCTAGCAACCTGGAACCAAGGCTCAATTCGAATATTGTTTGTATAATATAAGATGGGATCATCTGGTTTTACGAAGTAACTTGAAATAATAGTCCAATTCTTATAATGTTTCATTTAGATAGATAGATAAAATTTCCAAAAATATGTTGTCTTACAAACACTTTAAAAGATAAGACGAGATTCAACTAGATAGGTTTTAATATATAAAATATTCTTAATTCATTTGTCAGATTTTAAATTCAAAATAATTAAGTAAAATTTAAGTAAAGATTTTTTTCTCTCTCTCTTTCTGGTTAATATGTGTAGATTAAGACATTGCAAATTATAAAAAACTCTCATTAATATAATGTGTGTGCGTGTGTATATTTGTAGCACACAAAACTCAAGTAAAATCAATAGAATAAAATTAAGCGAAACCTTTATGGATTTAACAATTAAATATGACGTAAAACGTGAATAAATAATTAAAATTTAAGAAGAAAAATATAAATTATTTATATAAACACACAAAATAAAGAAGGCAATAAATAATTAACAAGATTTTATTGAATCAACATTTTTATTCAATTATAGTGGACAATTCATTTATTTTTTGTACTTTAAGTTTAAAGAGAATAAAAGATACAAAATTATACCTTATTTTTTATTTTTGTTTTGAATTTGAAAATAAACACAAAATTTTATCAATAAATGAATTAAATTAAATTGAGGTTCAATGTTTTCATAAAAATATAAAATCAAAAGAATAATTAATATTTTGTACCTAAAGAGAAATTTTACAACAGTCTGATAAGAATTAATTTTTCTTTATCAAAAAAACAAACAATAATAAAAATTAGAATAAATTTTTGGGAGTTTCAACATAATTTCAAGACGCGCTTAAATAATGGAGATCAAGTTAAAATAAAATCATTCTAAAATTACGATTATTAAATACAATTGCAATTTGATTACTGTCAAATATTAGTCTAGTAGCAAGTAGTCTAATACAAATATTACTGTCATTTCCAGAATGTTATAGTGAAACTTTTGATTATAAATAATATCTTCACATAAATAGAATATTATAAAATATCTAGACAATATTTTCTTTTTTTAATACAAATATTATCTGTAAATCTGTTATTTGTCTAAAGTCTAAAAGAATTTTTTTAAAACATCAAAAATTTTAATCACACTTTATAGCACGGGACATAATAAATTTATTGTAATAGAATAAATGAAGCATTACTCACACATTTATACACACATACACACACGCAATATACAATTGACGTCAATTTTTAATAATCTAATAGAATATGTATCAGTAAATTAAGTCATCTTGAAAGGTTATTTGCTTGATTATTTCAGTTATTATTTAATACAAAAGTTTAAAATATTTTTTGTTGTTTCCTTTTTTTTTTTGATATTTTTTTTTTGAAAATCTTTTTATTTTTTATTTATTTTTCTTTCCTGTTTTTTAGAAAATATTATATTTTTTTATCGGGGTAAGAAAAAATCAGTTTTCTATAAATAAAGCGACGATTCTATTAATAAATTAAAAAAAAAAAAAGAGATAAAAACAAAAACAAATTTTCTATCGTATTAAAAAAAAAAAAAGCGTCCCTCAAATGACCTTTGAATTTATATATTTTTTTACGCGATTTTTCTAATTTATAATTTTTTATTTTCTTCTTTTATTTTTGATTAAAAAAAAAAAAAAGAATTCATTTTCATTTTAATTTTTTATTCTTTAAGTTCTAATAAATTAAATAACGGGCGGTGCTGATACCAATCGTGTAATTATATTTGATCTAATGACAGAAATAGAATATTGTTGTTGTTTTTCTTTTTTTCGTTTATTAAAAGCATATTTTGTTAATTAAAGACCGCAATAGTAGTTGAGTAGAATTAATTATCAATTTTTTTATTTGTTGTTCGTCTATTATGTTGTAACGTCACAAAACTCTTAACGTCAAAATTAGTATCTATCCGTATTTTGTTTTTTTTTTTTTGTTTTTTTATTAATATTTTTCTGTTCTTGGTTCGTTTGATCTCAGAGACAAAAATAAAAAATTCACACCTTTTTTTTCTTTCTGCTTTTATAAAAAATAAAAGATGAAGAAAATATTTCATCTGAAATTTAGTTTAGGAACGTGAACGCAAAAAAATAAATAGAAGAGTTTTAATATTTTATGAAGATAAGAAGAAAAAAAAAAGAACAAAATTGTGAAAGAATATAAATAAAAAAAACATCAGTCGTTCGTTTGCCAAATTCAATCTATCAAGATCAAGACAACACTCGTTACATTTTGTGACAGAATACATCGTACTCGTTATATGATCTTTTTCTTTCTTCATCATCATCTTCATATTATTAATATTATTAATATTGGTATTTCGATTCTATCTATCCCTTTAAACCAAGTAACTTTACGATGAAAAAACAAAAAATAAATAAATCAATTTCAGCGGAAATAAAATAAAATAAAAACAACAAAAAAATAAACAAAGAGAGAGAAAAAAAAATTGATTTCATTTTCAGTCAACTCAATTTAACAAATAAAAAAATGAAATATATAAAAAAAATTGTCTTCTCATCAAATGAATCTAAAAACAAAAAAAAAAAAATCTCAACCGATCTCAAACTCGGGAGACATCATCAACAGAATAATTTAGAAATAGAGAGAAAGATAGAGCGAAAGAGAGAGAGAGAGACATAGAGAATGAAAGAACAAAATTAATTAATGACAAAACCTAAAAAAAAAAAATAAAACAAAACAAAATAAAAAACAATCAGAATAATAGCGTAGGTTTTTTTTTTTCTTTCTTTTGTATATTTTATTATTTTTAACGACGGTATTACACGAGAAATAAAAGAAGAAAAAAAACTTATGACGTACTCACACACACACTCGTGAACACGTCAAATAGAGAAGAAACAAAAAAAAAAAAAAAACGTATTCTAAATAAACCGAGCAGAAAAAAAAAAAGAAACAATAAATTTATAAATTTTACTTTCGTTCAACTTTAATTAAACTTAAAATTATTAATTAAAATCAAAACTTTTAAACTGAAAAAAAAAAAAAATTATTTATAGAAAAAGAAAACCAAAATTAAAAAAAAAAAAAAAAAAACAAAAAAATATAAATTCAAACGGAAATAGATATAGAACTTTTTTTTTTCTTTTATATAATCGTGATCTAGGAATAGGAATAGAAATAGGAAAATAGGAATCAAAATAAAATTATATAGAAAAAAAAGTGTGCACAGAGGCACACACAAACACACACACCTTGCTCATTTTGAACTTCTTAGTTTTATTTTTTTGTTAATTCTTTAAATTTCTTATAAGAATTTTTGTTTTTTTTTTACAGCTGAAAGAAGATAAAATAATCCAAAACGAAAAAAAAAAATAATAATTAATTATTTTTTATTTTTTTGTTCTTTACGAAGTTCACTATTTTTTACTCTTTTTTTTTTGTTTTGTTTTTTTTTTAATCACTTAAAATCTCTCATTAAACACGTTAATCACCACTAAAAGTATATCTCACTATTTTAATTACAAGTAATAAAAATAACAACAACAACAAAATGAAAACACGAGGGAAAGAAATTTTTTTTTGTAAACTTTTTTTTTTTTCTTTCTTTCCAGAATTAATAAGTATAATGAAGAAGAAGAAGAAGAAGAAGAAATGTAAGTAAAATATATAAAATCTTCTTATTAATTATAATAGAAAGAAAAGAAGAAAAAAAAAAGAATTAAACAGAAAAAACTTTAAATTTAAAACTGTTGCTTTGTTTTTAATTTAAAGTTAAAACAAGTCAAAATCAAAGAAATAATAAAAAAAAAAAAATATTACACCAAATTTATTAATTTGCTTTCATTTTTTCTTTTCGCTTCTTCATTAAATTATGTAATTCTAGAAAATTAATTTTTTCCCCATTTTCTGTTTGTAACAGAAAAACTTACAAAAAAAAAAAAAAATAATAATAAAAATTCCAATAATCGGATACACTTTGACCCGTACCGTACAAATATAAGCGCGAAACTAAAAGTCCAAGCAAAATTTTTTTTTTCTTAAAGTAAAAAGAGAACAACAAAAAAAAAATCACCAGAAGAAAAAAATAATTTTTAAAAAAAGCGCAGAGAAGAGAAGAAAAGAAAAAACAAAACAAATAATAATAAAAACAGTCGTTACGAATAGTTAGATACTATTTTGGATCCCCGTCGTGTGTATTTGTTGGATTTTTTCCAAGACTCGAGTTTAAATTTTTTTATTTTGATTTTCATTTTATTTTCTTCAATTTTTCAGTTTTTTTTTTCTTCTCATTTTTTGATTTTTGTTAATATGGGAAGAGTACATATCAAAAATATGTTGTTTTCTTCTTTTTTTTTTTTTATTCAAAGATTTATATAAAACAATATTATACACACATCCATACATACACACACACATACATACATTCATACAACATACATATAAAAATAAATAGTTACGACTTTATATAAACCAGTGTTGGCGTAAGACAAGACGATCGTTCTTATTCAGATAAATATAAAGTATAAGACATGTTTCTTGAACATGCTTTCTATATACAATTTATCATAATATTTATTTATATAAAAAAAAAAGGTTAAAGGATCGAAACATAAATTGTAAGTAATCTTATTCAAGAATGTTTTGTATATATAAAGTCCTGCGGGAGATAAATCCTTATGGTTTAGTTTCTTTATTTTTTTTCTTCTTCTTTTCTTTTTGGTACATATACAAATAAGAAGAACGTAAATCTTTTATGAAAATGATTGTTCACTACTTCATATATGATCCGATCCAATAAATATTATGTATTGTTGTGTTGTAACATCGAAAGTAACTTTATATAAGTTAAGTACTGGTACATAATTTTCAATTTTGATTTAATTTATAAGAGAATATTGAACGGAAGATCAGAGACGTTAAAATTTATGGAATACAAATATAAATAAAATTTAAATTTAAAGTGATTGTTATTATTTTGTGTCGACATAAATTCATTTTTTCTTTAATTTTTTAAACAAATAAATTACCTGCCGACACTAACAATACAAGAAAAAGAAGAAAAAAAATATTATTAGAGACAATAAATTAACAATATAATATGTTCGATGAGAAAATGTCTCTCAGCTTTTATATTACATTTTTTATAAAAAAAAACCTAAATCAGAAAAAAAAACACAGAAAAGAAAAAAGAGAAAAAATTTATATTTCTTGTTTTTCTTTATTTTCTATTTTATTTGAACAAAAATAATAAAATTGTTTTCACATTTTCTCTGACTTTCTGTAAATGTGGATCGAAACAGATTTTTTTGGAACATTAGATAGATTTTTTTAAATATTCTACAGAATGTAACATTTTCGTTTAATTTCATAATAGAACGTCAAATTAAATAACAAATAAAATAAAAATGTAGAATGTTTCAAAGAAAATGTCGAAAGACAAGAGTTAAATGAAATTTTTTTTAATAAAACATCAAATCATCAGAGAATTCTAAATAATTAGACATACCAAAACATATGACTTTGTTTTTACATAACATAATATTGTATCAATATAATAAATATTTTTCCTATTAATTTTTAATATAGAGAAATATTGTTTATATTCATGAATAGAATTATATTAGATAGAATAGACATTAGGGTATATAGGAAAATAAAGTAAATAATGTATAATAAACCATTAAGAAATATTATTTATATTTTAAATTTATTCATTGAACTTCCAACCACTGAATTTGTATATTATAATGTTACTTGTCTCTACGGGAAATACCATCATCATCAAATCATATATTGTATAAAATTATGTGACAAAGAACAAAACCCACATAAACAGAATATTTAAATAAAAAAATAAAAACACGAAGAATAAAACTTTAGCATAAACCCACTAAAGAAAAAAAAATACATTTTTTTTTCTACTGTATAATTGTGTAGATTGAATCGCAACTCTTATAAACCACATGAAGTACTGAATATGCATAAGTACATTACAAGTATGTACATGTAAAATGTAAACCAGAGTTAAGTATTATTTCAAAAAATATATGTTTACATTTAATTCAATACTAGGACAGGTATAATGTTTATTCATAGAAAAAGAAAGAAAAAAATGTCGAAAAGCCATACAATGTAAAGCCATAAACAAAAAAAAAATTTATATTAAATAAGAACTAAACGATATAATAAAATAATGTGAAATTGTTGAAAAATACAAATACAGTTTGTATAACATTTTTATAATGCAAGACTAAACAATATCGGATATGATGAGTGGTTTTATTCTATAGACTTAAATATCGTCGCGATTTTGTATTTCAAAAATGGTGAAAGATAAAACAATTTTTTAAAAATATATATAAAAAAAAATGAACTACAAAATATTTTCTCACTTTAGTTCAATCGATGACAGACAATACGTCATTCACAGTTCCATTATTTTTTTTTTTTTTTTGATATTTTGGAAATTCGTTGTTAGGAAGGAGAAGACCACAATCTCCTCATACCACTTCTTTCATTTATTATTATTATTTTAAAGTAAAGTCTTAAAATAGCATCGTTTTTTGTGTTAAACAAAAAAAAAATGAAATGATTTAAATTTATAAATTGTAATAAACATAAACATAGACTTGTCTAATGTATAAATAATAGAAACATAGATTTTTCACATATAGAAAGAAAAACGAAAACTAAAAGAATAAAAGAAAATTTATTCATAAATATTTCATTAATTTTATTCAAACTCCTTATCGTCGTCTCTTTTATGTTTTTATTTTAAGTTTTTTCACTTATTTGTAAAAAAAAAAAAATACGATGACTCAAGAAGAAGAAGAAGAATAAGACGAAATGGTTTCTTTTATTTAGAAAAGTATAAAAATATTGCATAAGATGTGATGTTGGATAATTAATTAAAATGTAAAAAAAAGCACTTACAAAGACGAAAACAGAAAAAAAAACAACATTATTAACCGTGGAAATTTTTTCCGTTTTATTTATTTATATTTTTTTTTTTTTTTTGTCGGCGGTGCGGCCAACTGGAATTTGTTACTATTTTTATTTTTTTTAACTTTTATGTCTTTTGAGAATTATTTATTATGGACTTAAGTACACCATATGTGCGTGTGTGTGTGTGTTTATGTGTCTGTTTAATTAATTGAAATTACGATAAATCAAAAATGTCTTGATAGTTTTATATTTTGTAATGCAATAATTTTTCCAACTTTAAACCATTTCGTCAACATTCTCTATCGCAAATTATGAAAGAAAGAAAACAAAAAAAAAAAGAAAAGAAACAAAAAACAATCATCAATCAGATACAAATTTATTATGAAATTTCAATCTAAATACTTTAAATAAAATTCATTATTTTAATTAGAAGAAAATTATGTTCCTTTTGTCTACTCTTTGATTGATTGATTAACAAAAAAAAAAAAAAAAATAGAAGTAAATCAAAAAAGTGCCAAAAGAAAAATTTAATAATCATCAAATTAATTGGAAAAAAAAGAAAAGACTGAAATTGAGTATAAAAGAGAAAATTACTAAAGAATGAATGTAAAAAAAAAAATCGGAAAAGAAAAACTCTTTTATCATAAAAATAAAAATAATAAAAAAAAAATGACGAGAAGAAGAAGAGAAAACATAACAATATTTTCGTCAAGCGCGTCAAAAATAGCATTTTATGAAAAAGAAAAAACAAAAAAATGATGATTTTTTTTTTTTTTTAAATTTTGTAAATTTTGAACTCGACAAAAGCGACCAGTGCCAAAAAAAAAATCTTATTTTTGTGTTTATTTTCGTCTTGTTTGGAATGTGAAGAGAGAAGCAGCAGAAAAGCAAGAAAAAAAAAATAAATAAAAAGAAAAAGAAAAAAGCACAAAAAGAAAATATTGCTATTAATAATTTCTAATAAAAATATAATAAATATATTTTTGATTAGAAAAATATTAATAACATTTTTTTTTTGTACAATAATAAAAGGGATTGAAATATTGCGTAACGTATAAGCAACATAAACACAAATAATCCTACTTTATTGACACTGACGGACAGAGTCTGACGCACTAAAGATATAAAAATTTCAAGTGATAGAAAGAGGAATCAAAACAATTTTTACGTTAAATTTAAGAGAGAAATAAGGAAAAAAAAAACGAATTGCTTTAATACATTAAATAAACAATAAGCAACATTCACAAGAGTATCATGAACTATAATGAATGACAATCTAATAAATCATTGTATTATTATTAACGACACACAATTACTTTCGATGTCTCTGTCTTAACAGATTAATTTTAATTTTTAATTTTTTACAATTTGTGTGTTAAGAAATGAAAAAATGAAAATATGTAACTTTTTAATGAATTGAAAAGAAGAAGAAGAAGAAGAGGTTTTTTTTAAGTAAAATTCAAATAAATAGAAAAAAATTAGTACAGAAACAGAGCTGATACATTTTATTCGTATATACATATAATTTGGTGTTCATATATTCAATTCTATTTGAGGTGTGATCACAATTTTTTTGGCATTAATCCACTAAAACTCTTACGTAGATGTAAAGAATTTTAGAATTTTATTATAAATTATTACACATTTTCATTTTTCAATGTAATGATTTTCCATTTAATTTTATCAAATTTGTAGAATTTATAATTCGATTTTATATGTTACTACACTCATCTGTTCGTACATCGATTCTACAAACCACAAAAAAAAAGAAATTTTAATTTTAACAAATTTAATTTGTGTTAAATTTAAAAATTTTTAAGCATCAAAAATTCTAAAATCAAAAAACTTAAAATATTTTTATTTTTATTAAAGTATTTTTAAGGAAAAATTGATTGACTGAAAAAACCTTCTTATGCCACAACATAAGCGAGACTTGAACTCGGAACATTTCAGTATCCGGGTGACTCAGCAGCAGTGTCAGTCGAAAGTTATCATTTCAAAGAATTTCACCTTAATTTTTTATTAACAATTAAATACTCTAAGTAATTCACAAATCTAATATTTGTATTATTTTATTTTACAAAATATTATACTGTACAGAGAGAGACAAACGTTTAATTATATTTTCTATAGAATACTTACCAACGGAAGATTTAATGAATTTGTTGTCGTCATTTTATTTTAATTTTGTTTTGATTCTTTTCCCTTTATTTTTCTTTTATTTAAGAAGATTTCTGTTTATATTCTAAATTCTGTCTCGTTCTTTTTGTTTTACTATAAAATTTTTTATTTCATTTATTTTTTTTATTAAGAAAAAAATTACATTCAATTTTAATGATTTTGAAGAATAAAAAAAAAATGTACATAAATTTTTTGTATCATACTGAATAGTTTATTGTTCATTTGTGAGGTCTTTATTTAAAGGAAGAGAAAAGAAAACAAAAGAAAACTCAAGAGAACAAGAGAAAAACAATAAAACAAGAACAAAATTAAGACAATAAAAGATTCAATTTTCTTCTTTTTTTTTAAACCATCATTTTAATGTCACTGATTTCATAACATTTTATGGTTTGTATTATGAAGACGTGGTATTAAATTATAAGACGACATCTTCTGTAATTGTAAATGACATGACCATGATACTGATTTTTAAGAGATAACTTATAATACCAATTACCAGACTTAATAATAATAATAATAAAAGAAAGAAAAAATAAAATCAAACGTCATCATCTAGAATTTTTTACAAGAAAGATTTAAAATGTGGGGTGGAGAGAATCTAGTCAAAAGTTGGGATGTATAAATTATTTCAAACGACTAGTTTTCTACTTTACATCGCTTTCTTTTTTATTACAATAATTTACACAAAAACTCCATTACACATTTACAACGGAATATTTGGAGTAAAAGGAAAAGGTTTTGTATTTGCGATTCCCTAGAGAAGTTATTTGCCATTGCCGGCAGTGAATCATAAAAAGGATTCTTATTTTTCGTTTTTTTTTTGACATACAAATTTTTATGTCTTAGGATTAGATTGAAAATAAAGTAAAGTGTATTAAATTTTCACTTTGATCTTTAATTTTCCTTTTGAAATTTGAAGTTAAATTATTTATATTTATTAATTTTTAAGATTTTCATTCATTCAGAATCGGTAATCAATATGAATAAATTAAATTCACCAAAAACAAATTTCAACTTTAACATATAAATACTTTAATTAAATATAAAAGTTTATATCAAATTCATGAAAGGATTATTGCATTTATACGAAGGAAAACTTTCTAAGCCATTTTCTATCAAACATACAAAGCGATTTATTACAATTGTTAAAATAACATCGCCACCTCCACAATCCACATTCCTGGATAAAAGTGAGAAAAAAAAATACTGCTTGAAGCAGAAAGAATAATATAAGAACTGACCTGTTGAACTAATAAATCACTATGCTTATGTCAACGAGGCAATATAAATTGCAATAAACTCTAAAAGACATAGGTAGGTACAAATAAGAGCTTAACAAAACATTGATTTACACAAACGTGACAAAACATTTGTGTTTAACTTTAACTTATAACGTTTTAAGAATAGAAGAATAAAAAATCAAATATTTCTACATTCTACATATATATCCATCTTTGATGGAATGAAAATCATGTGCCATATGTTTGATTTTAGAAATAAAGCTAAACAAAAAAAAAAAAAGCGCACGCACCAGAATAATCAATTGACATTATTATTTTGTTGATTTATTATGTTTTTTGCTCTGGTATATAAAATTTATAACAAAAAAAAAGTTTCTTGACTTTGACCTTTTCATACAAATTATTAAAATCTTTCTCTGCATAGAATTAGTTTCTCTTTAAGACCGCAGCTTTAAAAGGTAAAAGATATTTAAAATAAAATACTTGTACAGTTTGAAACAAACAACAATAAAACTATTCTATTTAAAAATAAAGAAAAATTATAAAATTTCGTTTGTAAAAGTTTTAATTTTATTTCTTAAAACAAAATAAAACAAAACGAAGTTAAATAACCAACAATTAAAATATAATATTACGTGTTAAGGTGTATAAATTCTATATTTGTCAATTTTTTATTTATAATAAAAATATAAAAATAAAACAACAAGAACAAAAAATAAAACAAAAGTAACAAATACAGAATAAGAAATTTTATTTGAGTTTTATTTGTTTTTCAGAACAAAAAAAAAAAAAAATCAAATAAAAAAGTACAAAACGACTCTATTAATATATTTTTTTATTATATTCAAATTAAACAGAAATGCCATATAAGATACAATAATAGAAAACGACAAAAGGTAAGAAAAGTACGCATTTTATATGATTCTTAAATGGTAGCACACGGCACATACCAAAATATTTATATATGTACGAAAATACATTAAATTTATAAGGGAAAAGTAAAATAAAATACCTCATCCCATTCTACCACATAATTTCTATTATTATATTTAATTTAATCACAAATTAATTATAAAACCAATTTCTGAATAAATAATAAAATAAAAGTTTTATTTTTGTTGTGAAAAATCTAAAATTGTATTCATTACATTTTTTTTGCTAGGTGATTTGATTTGACTTTTAAAAATATACAAAACTGGTATTATTTCACCCTTTTATTTTATAAAATAATTTTATTATGAAAATAATCTACGCCTAATCCTAAACAATATTCTTAATCAAATTAAAAATAATGCAGTTAAGCTCTCCCCCTTTTTCTATAGAATATAATTATAATTATATAACTAAGCCAGTTAAATTTAGAATCTAACCGCGTAAGAACAAAAACTATGTACGATACAATTTTGAGTCGTTTACTATTTTGATTAAAATAACTACAAATTAAGGTTTAAAAAGGTAACAATTTCTTATGATATAAATTATTTATAAACCAAAAATATAGTCCCAACATTTTTATTGTCAAATATATATAATTATGTTCATATGTAGTAATAAAGAACTAGTACAAACACCTAAAATATTTTTATATATATTTACAAAAATTAAAAGCATTTTGATTCTCTTATGTAATTATAAAATGGTCTACATTTTTAATCAATTCTTTTTAGTTCCTATATAAATATTTTTGTTTTTATTTCCTATAATTAACTCATAATAAAAATATAATGTTGGGTGTAAAAATAAGTGAAGAGTGAAAATAGTGAAAGAAAAAAAGAAAAAAGTCCAACCTTCTAGCATATACTTAAACACAGTAAGAGTGTTATAGAAAAGTACGCGTGTGAAAATTGTATTAACGGTCGGTTTACTTTTACTAATAAATTAACTAACATCAAAAGGATTAAATTACGATTTTATTTTATAAAATGGAAAATTTTATTAGATGACGATAAATAAATAATCTTTATAAATTTATGATATATAAGTGTAAATACTTCATCTTTTAATTTCTCTTTCTCTCTCATACAATTTGCTGTTGTTTATTAATTTTAAGTGCGCATATAATTCAACGGAAAAAGTTTAATATTTAAATGAAGCTTTTGCGAAATATTTTTTTTTTTTTTTGCAATATTTTAATTCTCTTCGTTTTATTTTGTATTAATTAATTAATTTTGCATAATTCTATAAAAATAATTTATTTTCAATTGGATGAAAATCAAGGGTGAAAAAAATTCATTATCAAGTTGACGTTTAATAAAATTAATTAGAATTAATTAAGGACATTTTATTCAATAGAAAAATTATGTTAAAAATTAGAAGTTAAATTTAACAAGAAAATTGAATGACAGAATAAATAATGATGGAATTTTTTCTTATTTTTTTTTTAAAGAAAAAAAAAAGGACAAATCCATTTAAATTTAATATTCATAATCAGCAAGAAAGGTATATTCCCATCGATATAGAATTATTATTTTATCAAACAATTTTCAAAGGCAAGACTCAATAGTACATAATTTAATTATAAAAAAGAAAAAGGAAAATGGAAAAAAAAACAACAACAACAAAATTTATTTGAGAGAGACAACGATCGAGACACAGATAGAGAGAGAGAAATAGAGAAACATTGTAATAAAAATATCTAAAAATAAGTACATTAAAAGGAATTAATAATTTATTTATATTCATGTGAAATTATGTACTAAATTGAGAAATATTTTCAAGCATTTATTATAAGTGAGTATACGTGTATGTATACATGTCTGTATGTCATTCTAAAAAAAAAATATGTAATGTAGTTACTAAATTAAAATAAATCGTCTTTATAGTATTTATTTAAATGAAAAGAAAGGAAGGAAGGAAGTACGTTTTATATGGAACCATTTGTTTCATTTTATTTTATTTCAAACTATTTCACCATTACCGCACGCATATATTTCATAACTTAGGCGCACACACACACACACACACACACTAACACAAACAAAATACAAAAAAATAAATTTTTAATAAAAACGAAAACAAAAAAAAAAGAAGGTCAAGGTGCGGTCTGACTTTACTTTTACCTTGTTTTTCTTACATAAAACAAAAAAAAAATTATACAAAAAATAAACTCTTGAACAGCCTCATTCCTCAAGATCTAAACTAACTAAAACGAACCTTTTCTGGTGTTTACAATGCTTTTATGTCATTTTATTCTCATTTTTTTTCTTTTTGTAAATTTTCCTTTATTTGTTTTATTTTTTGTTATCGTTTTCCTTTATTCCTTATTTTTGTTGTTGTTTTAGATTTCCATAATTTTTCTGTTGTTTTTATTCTTCTTTTGCAAAAAAAAAAAAAAAATAAGAAAAACAAACCGAGAACGAAATAAACTTCATACAGACAAATTTATTCATTATTTTCCTTTATTCTTCATTTTTTTAAAAGTTAAAAATTCAACTTTTTTCTATCTTCCATTTTTTATTCACAATATCCTTCCCATATCATCTTTATATTATAACAAAGAAAAAAAAATCCTTACTCTAGGAATAATTGGAATATTTAAATTAAAATAAAATCAATAAAATATTATTTTATAATGTTTGTAATAAAGTTCTTATTCCTAAGAAGTCTACCTGCATTTGCATATATTATTTTATATACTTAATAAAAATGTCATTCATTAATTATTCTATATTCAATAGAAATTATTTCATCAATTAGAAACAATCAGATATACCTATATACATATTTTTATGTACATGGACACAATTTACTTTATCGCATAATAAGATCAATTTTGAGTTAGGTTTATTCTCTACAGTTTTTTATTCCTATTATCGAATAATCTTTCATATTTTATATATACCTAAAAAAACAGAAACAAAGAGGAGAGCGAGAGAGATAGAGAAAGAGACAAAGAAAGAGAATTTTTAATCATAAAAATCATGTATTAAATATATAAATATTTTTCATTTCATTTCACTGTTTTGTAGGTGTGTGTGCGTGTATAAAAAATAATTTCATTTTCATTCATTCATATATTCAACCCTCACTAAACTCTACCCGTTCTTCTATTAAATTATAAAGGAATTCTAGGCCATACAACACAACAACAATACCAACAATAATATAATCGAAACGTAACTATTTTTAACCTTAAATGTGTGAGCTGAACATTAATATTATATCTTTTAAATGAAACGAAAAATAAGAAATAAAGTCAGTGATGTAATAAGTGACTGCTGACATTGACATTTTCTTTATATAAAACAAGAAAGGTAAATTTGGAACAGTTATTTAGGATTACGCATTCAAGTAAAATTTGAATAGAACTTAATGATCTTTAAACAAAAATTGTATAATTTAAATAAAGAAAATTTCAAATATTAAATTATCTAAAATAAATCAAATGAAAAATGTAATCGATTGTAAAGATTTTTTTCAGTCAGCTCTGACTTTCTATGGAAAAATAGAAAAACAAATACTATATGTAAAATTTTGTTTAGAGGGGAAAAATAATTCACGACCGAGAAATATTTTATAACAAGATTTTAATTAACCAAAGAGGAAATTTGGTCTTCATCCAATTTATAATTTTCACGGACATTTTATTTCCCAAAATAAGAAAATATTTGAAAATTTGAAGATTTTATTTATTATGATTAATTTCATAAAATATTGACTTATATTTATAAGAAAACAAAATCAAATACAAATGAAATTGAGTTGGACAATTTCTTATTATTTAAAAATCGGATGTTTGACCTTATTCTTATCGATTAAAATAGAAGGGAACAAGTTCAAATATAACAACAACAAAAAAATAAATTGTATTTATTGTAAATAAATATGCTGCGTATAAGAAAATCCATTCAAAAATCTTTTTTTATACGCGTGTATAGATATAGAATTTTTTTTTATGTCATCAAAGTTTTTCCACATGAAAAGAATGACATAAAGTCGTGGTACAACAAAAAAAAAAAAAGAAGAAAAATATTAAAGAAGAAGAATAAAGAGACGAAAAAAAATTGATGGTGATGATAATGATGACGATGATCATCATCTCTTCCTTTATTATAATATAATATCGACTTCTTATATATAGAAAAAACGTAAATAAAGTACGTTGGGTATCATCCTCTTGTATGTTTTTCTGTTCTTGCTCTTATATTATTGTTATCGTATTTGTTGTTGTTGTTGTTGTGTTGTTGTTATTATTTGTGTGTTATTATAATAAAAGACGAAGGTGACAGAATGATAAGACTTTTTCTTACATATTTTTTTTTTCTGTTTGAAAAACTTTTCTTCTTCTTTTTCTTTCTTTTTACTCTGGTAAATATTTGACTTTTTTATGATGACGACAAAAAGAAAATATGATTTTTTTTTTCTTCTTCTTTTTCTTCTTCCATCAAATACATCAAAAATTTACGGATCAGAATATAAATAAAGATAAATAAATAAAATTGTCATCTGATTGAATTGGTTTTTATTTCTTTCCATTTCTTTTTCTTTGGGATGATCGGTGAAAAATCGTGAAAAATACACCTATACAGAAAATTGAGAAGAAAACAAAAAGGTGAAATGAAATTGGAAATGATGTCCCATTTTCTCTTCTTATTGTTTTTTGTTTATTTATTTTTAATTTTCTACCTTTTTAAATTTTCAGTATTGACACAAAAGGAAACCCTTCCCAAATCAGACCACTGATACATTTTTTATAAATATACAGAAGTAAATTATTTAAATGTCCGATGAAGTTAGTAAATTATAGGTCATTTTAAAGAGGTTTTTTGTATTAATAATTTCAGGTTTCTTCTTCTTCTTTTTTTTTTTTTAAACTTTAAATATGAAATTTTTTTTTTATTAAATGACTTTGGAAAAATACAACAAGGCATATTATACCTTATCTATCTTTAACAAAAACTGAATTTAAAATATAGAACAGCAGTAAACCACTTTATCGTACATCCCCTTCATAAATAATTCAAATCTTCTAAATAATTCAAAATAAAAGAAAAAGAATAAAAGGAAAGGAAAAAAAAAAGGAAATTCAAATGAAGAAAAAAAAAATCAGCTTGATTATAAAAGATTTCGATTTCAAAGAAATCAGTAAATATTAAAATAAATTATTGTTGAAGTAGGTGCTACCTACTTGTATAAATATTCGCAATTGCCTCTATAGCCTGTCTAAATATCTAAATAAAAATATAACAAAAGAACAGAATCATTTGTTTGTGTTAAAAATACGTTTGATTGATTTTTCTTTCTTTTTTTTTTTCTATTTTGAATATAAAATAAGAATCTGTGGGTGTTACTTAATTGATTTTAGAAGCGTGAACGAAAAATAATAATCTACTCGACTTTAACAAATTAATAAAAAAAAAATAAAATAAATTTAATTAAAAGAAAAAAACAGAACGAAAATCTTTCAACATTAAATAATAATAAAAGGAAATTTTATTTAAATTCAACAAAACCAAAACAACAAAACGTAAAATTGTATTCATGTTATTTATTAATGAACGTAATGAAGGTAAGATACATTTAGAAAAGAAAGTTCGAAGAATTAGGTTGTACATTTTTCTTTTCTTTTTTTCCTTTTGTTCCTTGATGTTGATGTTTTTAAATGTTTACGTAGGATCAGATGATTTGTTGATGTTGTTTTTTTTTTGTTGTTGTCAAAATATCAACAAATAAGAATATCTATAAAGCAAATACATAGAAAAAAGAAAAAAAAAAGGAAACAAAATACACAAAAGACTTTTCTTTCGATTTTTCTATATAAATATGTAAAAGAAAATATAATGGCTTTGGTATAAGTAAACAATGTAATGTGTCGGGTGTTCGGGTTAAATATATTCGATTAGATGTCCATGTCACACAACAATAAAAACAACAACAATAAAAACCTATAAACAAAACGACGTGACACTTTAATACTTAGGTAAAAGAAAATATAAAGAAAAAAAAAAACGTTTCGAATTCATCAAATTATAAATAAATATAAACAAGAAAAAAAAAATATTAAATGGTATATCCTTCAATATCATTTATATAAAGTTGACATTTATATTTAGGTATGACAAGATATAAATATAATTTTGGCCTTTTAAATAGAATATGAAACACTTGAACGCGTCGTAGATGACAACAAATTTTCACCATTTGAAAAGGTTTTATTATATACTGACGTCAATTGTTGAGTTAATTAATTAAACATCATCATATAGAACTAAAAAACCAACCAACCAATCAACAAACAACAGTATAGCTATTCTCTATGATAAAGTCAAATATTAGATGATCCTAATTAATATTTCTTATGTTACAAGAAATACAAAAAAACCAAACCATATTTTTGTCTCTAAAAAAAAAGGCAATATTTGTGGCAAAACTTTTTTTTTTAAGCGACAATCACTTTATTATTAAAAGAGCAAAAACCACAAATTCTTATGGAAATCAACAAAAAAAAAATAAAACGATCAATTTATAAAATTTAAAACAAAAGAACACTAAAAGAGTGTAAAGAGATAAGTGTGCGGTTAATTTGCATATTATCGATTATTTTTTTCATACATATATTGAATTAGTAATTAGGGAAACAAAGGCAGATGGCAGAATATAAACAGAAACACAGCACCTGGCATAAAACTTTTTTTTTTTGTTCTTTCTTTAAAAACAAAACAAAACAAAAATTTGTCATTTTGAAAAAAAAAAATACAGAAAAAATTAAAGCAGAAAAAACAAACTTTTGCACTAAAAACTTTAATTAAAACTTTCTTTACAAATAATTTAATAATTTCTTCAAAAAAAAAAAACATTCAGATCAAAAATTATTGTAAATTTTCAAAAAACCAAAACAAACAGAAAAAAAATTGTAAATTTTCACGCAAAATTATTAAAACACGCAAAAACAAATTCAATAAATAAGAATCTATTAGAAGAGTAGAAAGAAATAATATTGTAGAAAATATAGAAATTGATTCACTTCAAAAAAAAAATGATAGAAAAAAAAAACAAAAGTGTAAATGAATTAAAAACACGTTACTCCCCACTGGGTATAAATAAATATAAACAATATAAATCTCTCCTCACCATAAACTCAATAATAATATTAATTAGAAATGTTTATATATTTAAAACCGTAACGAACACAAAAAAAGTCAACAAAACAAATTAACCAACGAAATTTAGTCAACAGAAGTTATTTTTTTTTAACTAGAAATCAATTCACCTCACAACAAACACCCGGTGATAACTGAACAGCCAACTGATTTTTGTCGACCTTCGAACCGTCAAGAGCATACACTTTGGCGTCACTGAGTCGTGCGAGCTAAAATATGAAATAAAAAAGAAAAGAAAAAAGAACAAAATGAAAGAAAGAAAGAAACGGAAAAAAAAAATTGGACCATCCATATAAACTTAGGGGTAATATTTACCCCTCTTGAACGAGAGAGAAAGAGAGTTTTTTCCGCGAATGAGAAAACTCTGTGCGAGCACAAGAATAGGAAAAAAGAGAAAATTTAGGAAAAAAGGAAAAACTTTCACATATACTTAAAGAAGGCGAATATTTCAATCAAAACTTTATATTTCCTTCAAAGTTGAGTATGCGTACGTGTGTATGTGGCGTGTATGTTTGAATAAGGAAAATCATTTTAAACTTTGGTTTATTAAAGACGTAAAGACGTCAATATAAGGATGGAAAGAAAAAGAACTATAAATTTCGGGTACATTTTATTTCAGATTTTACGAGTCGTTCGTACGTAAACTGTCTGTATCTACAACACATCAAAAAGAAAACTTCACATATTTCACAGTATAAAAAAAAACAACAACCTATAAAACCAAATTCAAGTAAGACAATATTTACGTTAACATTCATTTTTTTGTTTCCTGTTTCCTGTTCCCTTTTACTTTTTTTTTTCTTGTTGTTATTTATTTATAAATTATTTGAAGGTTTTATGTGCGTGAATATTATTTTTCGTTGTTGGAATGATGTTTTCCCGTGTTTTCCTTTGCAGGTAGGTCCCATAGGATTTAAAAAAATAGAAAAATTTTAAACAATAAACAAAAAATTAAATAAATTTTTCACAAAATTTGAAACTGTAAAAGTTGAGTTTTCTTTTCGTATGATTTTAATTCTACTTAAATTAATTCGCTGTATTGGACACCAGCATGAATAAATTTTATAGGTGCGAGTGGGTTGAAAAATAAAAGATGAATGGTAAAAATTTCTATGATATTTACGGAATATTTAAAAGCTCGTGACTTTGCATTATAATAAATAATTATTATATTATATTAAATTGTTTTGTCATTTAATAATATTATTAAATTTTTCAATGGCAAAAATATTCTAGGCTTTAATTAATCTTTGTAGATTTTTTCTCAAAATTAAAACAAAAAAAGTGAACAAACAGAGAAAGGAAAAAAAAGACATCTTTGATTTAATATTACAACACAAATACAAAATACAAACAAAAAAGAAAAGAGTAAAATTAATCTTATAGAGTTGAGTCCCCTTTAATTCCTATTAAATAACCTACGGTAAAAAAAAAAGAGTAATCTATCACACAGTTTCAGTTTTCTTGATATAAATGTTACACACTTTTTATTCTATTTTCTTATTCAATATAAACACAACGTACAAAGTCTAATACACTCTTATTCCGTTCCCTTAGATTGAGAGATGAAATTCGGAAATATTTTTTCTTCTTATAGTTTTCATTTTACTTAATACCGGATAAAGTTGTTGGTTTGTCATTAATTTATATTTAGAGAAAAAGAAAAATGAAACACAAATATAGTTTAGATTAAGTTACGAATATGTTGTTTTTTTTATGTATTAAGAATATTTAAGATTTATTGAAGAAAATATTAAATTCAAAAGAAATACAAAATTGTGTAAATTTGTAAAAGATAAAAAGAAAAAAAACTCATTAAAATTGAATGAACATGAGAAATACAGTTGATTCAGCATTTTGTTATAAGAATGTTATATTGAAGATAAATAAATATATGTAGCGAAAGCTCTTTAATTGAATATTCTGAAGAAGAGAATAAAGAAAAAAAAATACGACGAGAGAAATAAAAGTTTTGTCACTCATGTAACAGTCGTATCAAAAAATAAAAAAAATAAAAACATTTAAATTTGCATTTTATTGAATATCTTTCGATGTTTTTTTTTTTCTTTAAACACGCAGAAAAGATTGTTTCATACATATTTTCTGATATAAATTGAGAAATTGAATATTTTTCTCCATTTAACGAAGCGTAAGTAAAAAAAAAAAACGAAGGACTTACAAGATACAAATCAACATAAAAAAAAACTGTTTGTGTATTTAAGACATGACGACGAATGGAAAATAAGATGTCGCCTACAAAAAAAATATAAATTAAAAAAAAAAATACAGAAATATGGTTTATCATTTTTGCTTCTTCTTTTCTTTTTTTTTTTTGTTAAAAAATGTAAAAAGAAAAAAAGTTTGAATAATAACGTAAAAGAAAGAAAAATGGAACACCAACAAAAAAAAATGATCCCAACAAAACATTAAAAAAGTTGTTTTTTTTCTCTCATTTTTTTTTGCGTATTTTTTACTTCTGTTTATCATAGGAAAATATACATGAAAATTTATCAGCATAGAATTTTTCAACTGTTTTTTTTTCCTGTTAAAGAGTTTAGGAATTTTCTATCTGTGTCATATACAGGGAAATTTTAAGAGAAGGGAGAAAAAGTGAGAGAGTGTCAGAGAGAAAAATAGAGAGAATTGGAGAATATGACGACGTATATAGTGTAACCGTGGAAACAAAGGCGTGGTTTAATAAAAATCTCTCAAAATCAAATGACGTCATACAGAAAAATATTATATAGGTAGATTTAGGTAATATGGGTTCTTTTTTTCGGCAAAAAATATATCGTGCAACATTCTTCGTTAAGTAAAAGTATGAGAGGTGAAAGGAATAAATATTTTCTTTAGATATGAAATGATGGCAAAATTTCTATGAAAAAAAAAAAACAAACAGATTTAATTTTCCAAGGTCCAAGAGGAGACAGACAGAAGAGCGCCATTATAATCCAAAAAGAATAATTTTTTTGAACAATAAGAGGAAAAACAAGAAGAAATTGAATGAATCATTACATTTTTTATCCGTAAATATTTTATCTAAATTATTTCAATGTAAAAAGAAGAAAAAGAAGAAAAGAATAAGAAGGAAAACCACAAAGAAAATATATAATTTCATCTGGACCAAAAAAAAATGTTTCTTTTGTGTTCCCTCTTTTAATAATTTACGATTTTTTATTGTATGGAATTTTTCCAACCATAACTCATTCTAATAGTCTTGTACTTTACTTTGAGTGAAGTTATATATAAAATACAGAAATTACCCAAATAATTTATATAAAATGAGAAGAAAAAAAAAGTAGAAAATTGATAATCTTGGGGAAATAATTCTTCTTATATAAACTTATTAAAAGAAGAATTTCTTTTTTTTATTAAAATTATAGATCTACGTACCTAATGACTACCAAATACCATACATTTATATATTTAATTAATGTTATAAAGAAATAATAAGAGCTTTAATCATTGAATTGAATGACACAAATCTGTCATATTATTAAAGATTGATAAGAAAATTACGGTTGGTATGTGGTAAGAAAATATTAAGAGATTATTTTTATATAGCGATAACTTTTTTTTTCATCAGCTTTAAAAGAATTTTATACATTTTTAATACATGCAATGAATTTATCTCTCCATTTCTTTCCCCTTTATTCTTATTCCAATAATCATCTTTTTTTTTCACAATAAAAATAATAAAAGCTTTTCATTATGAATGAAATTGTATGGCAATTCATTACAAGATAATAATTAGGTAGAATTTATGAAAAAATAAAATGATGACTTGATAACTTAATTTATTTTAAGTTAGAAATTGACATTTTTACATTTATATCAATATTGAAGTCAATTAAAGATAATTACTGTCTCAATTTATCAAAATACAATACGGTACCAATAAATAAAATCAAATGAAATGAAAATAAAAAGGAATGTATTGAGAACCCATAATATAATAAAGAAAAAAAAAACAAATATACAAATCAGTCATCATTCAGTTCAAATGAAAGATTTATAACTTTCATATAATATAAGATTCAGGAAGGATAAAGGTAAAAGTACAAATATTATTTATATAAATTTGACACAATTGAATAATCATACAATAAAAAATTAATTTATATAATTCTTAAAATCAAATGATTGATAAGAAAAAAAAAAGTTTGTTAGATTGAAAAGGAAATGTTTATATTAAAGTGAAGGTTGACATATAAATAGCTCATTAAAATTCTATGAAAGACCAACAACAAAATATAAGAAAAGTTAAAAAGAAAAAAAGAAAAGTAAAAAGCTTTGTCATTTTTCTTTTTCTAAAAAGCTATGACCCAATTTTAAAATAAATTTAATGATGAATGAAATTAGTAAAATAAGAGAGAGATATTGAAAATCATGGTGTACGCTTTAAGCAATTTTTTTTACTTTCTTTTTGCTTATCTTCCATTTTCGGTCTAATTTAATACTTTCTTTTTCAAAATAAAGTAAAAAGTATTAAAGAAAATAATAAAAAGGTTCGTGAATTGTGAATAATCATAGCCCTAATTGAAATTGTGGTTTTCATTTATGATTAGAAAAAAAAGGGAAGTTTTAATGTTTAATGTGATTATTATTATGAAATAGGAAGTTGAAATTCAAAAAAAAAATAACAAATATAAATTTATAAAAGAAAGAAAAAAAAGGGATCACACACATAAGAATCTTTTAAGATTCAAGAAAATATTCAACGTAATAATTTAGAATTAAGTAAGTATCCATTTACCAGTTAACCCTTATTGAGTTATATTGTATAAATTATATATACGTACACTATTAATTTGTGTTAAAATTCTACGAATGTCTATCGATTAAATTTTATGTTTATTATGTTATGTTTACATAAGAAATCTTATGTATAATTAGTTAATAATAATTAATTCCTTTTATCTATGCATTTTAGATTATATCTTTTATCAACTCAGTACATAAATAATTTATGCATTATAGAATCGACTTACAACATATTTTAAGAATTAAAATCTAAAATGATAAGCCATTATTTAAACAGAATTTTAAACAAGAGCAAGTGTGTGTGAGGTGAGTGAGAGAGAGAAAAAGAATTAATTATAAAATATGATGAAGAATAACGTCAATAAAAATAATTTTGTCAAAATTGAAAAAATAATTATTAATTTGTTCTAGATCTCTATAGTATTGATGTCATTTTATATAATTCTAGGACTATGTACAATTGTAATGAAATTCAAAACATTTTTTTCTATCATATTCATGACCCTGAACCTAAAAATGAAATTTGGACTTGGACAAATACTCAATAAGCGTTATTCAATATTCAACAAAAATAAAAAAAATAAATAAACGCTTCATATTTCAATCCGATTATTATAATGGTACATTCATAAAAGATAAGAGGGAGATTCATATATAAACCCATCGAAAACAGAACAAAATTGTTCTTATCAATAAATCATTCTCTTTTATTGTATTTTTTTTTGTCGATTTATTTTATAAAAAAAAAACTGTTTGTTCTTCTTCTACAAAAATATTAAAATTTGCCCCTTTACAAAGAAACACAAACACCATCAGAATGCCCCTATCACATATGTATTTGTGATATAGGGTCAAAATTGTGTAGTAGTGAAAAAAAATTAAATTTTTAGAAATTCGAGATAAAAGATTACGAAAAAAAAAAATTACTGCGGCAAAACTAAAAGCTAAAATCTTTTGTGTAATTCTGTAGAATTTTTCAATGTCAAAACTTTTCTTGTTGTGACGTTTTAAATAAAATTTTAAGATATCTTATCATAAAACAAGATTCTAGACTCTAGAGTCAAGAAGATATTAGGTGTGTTCTATGAGAAAATAGCGCTACGCTAGCGTAGGGTAATTATACTATTTTTCATAAAAAAATTTCACTGAAAAGACTATAGTTACGCCAATCATTACACCACCTATTTACTTGGCGTAAGCAATTGGATCTTTCCGCTAGGTTCGCAAAATCGTTTTATTGCAGATTTTACAAAATGAACGAATCCTTTTTTGACATTTTGACAATTAATTTGTTTGGTTTTTCGAAATTTTTACAAGTCGATTTTGTGTTTTTGGATTATTATTATATTATTATATTATTAAATCATGGATTTAGGAGAAAATTTAGAGCAATTGGAAGGCGATAAAAGGTAAACCAAGTTTTATTTAATATTGTACATTATTTATTTATTTAAATTAATTAATATAATTCATTATTTCCTATCAGAATTCTTCCGATGTTGCGGCGTCAGTGGAGTGAAGCCGAAACAAGGAAGTTTATTTATTATTACACGGCGAGAAAAGATGAGTTTTCTCATATCAAAAAGAGAAAAAATGCATGGGACAATATCTTTAATGATATGGAAGGAAGTGGAGTGCTAGTAAATATATTTTTTTAAATTCAATTTAATTTTTTTATTGACTTTAATTTTTTAATTTTAATAAATTTATAGTTGGGTCATTTAACTATTCAGCATATGAAGACCAAATTAAAAACTTTGGAGAGAAGCTTCAAACTGAATAAAGATCAGCAGCAGCACACAGGGGTTAATTACGTTCATTATCCCTTCATGGATGAGTTGGAAGAGCTATGGGGAACACGCCCTTGTAATAGCTCTTCAGCAGCAATACATGTCGGGTATGATGAACCAAACGCCAATCCATTGCCATCTGCAATTACAACAAATATTGATGCTCCTGAAATGGAATTAACAGTAACTGCACCAGAAACTCCCCAGTTACAAACTGCAGCAACTACATGTAGAATATATTGAGATTTATGAAACCATTGAAGCAACAATTTCTCTTTTTTTTTAGCACATAATAGCAGAAAAAGGTTAAGAGATTTCCTTACAAGAAATAAACCTTTGCGTGGTGCCAACGAGCAGAGGGAGCGTCACCACAAAGAAAAAATGGCGAAATTAAATGAAATGGAGGAAAATAAAGAAAAAAGACACAAGGAAAGGCTTGATCTCGAAAGAGAAAAACTTAATTTTTTAAAACAAATGTTTAAATGAAATTTTATTACAATATTACAATATATATATATATTAAACTTATATTAAATGTGTATTTATTAATTCTTCGAATAATTGTTGCCTTCTATCATTTCCAATTTGAGGTGGATTGTATTCGTTGTCTAAAAGATTTTCTTCATCCCTCTCTTCTGTCATGCCTACATCAGCCTCGTCATTTTGTAAAATACAAATGTTATGCAGAACACAACATGCTACAACTGTATTAACTACAAAACCTAAATTGGTATTTTCTGTAAAATGTAGTAATCGCCTAAATCTTCCCTTTAATAATCCGAAGGCATTTTCGACTTTAATTCTGGCAACGGAATGAATGTAGTTAAAATTTCTTTGGCTGTCAGATAAATTACCAGTATCTTTAAATGTTGGTACTAGCCAGTTTAATGATGGATAAGCAGAGTCTCCAAGTAAGAATGTATTATTTGGAAAGCAATCTTCTCCGTTTTCTTGGCCCCCCCAATATATTTTTGATCTGCGAAGAACTCTGGCATCGTGCATTGAACCTGGTTCACCACAGTAAACATCAGTAAATTTCTTCTCATGATCAACGACTGCTTGAAGTGTTATGCTATAAAATTTTTTTCTATTGAAATAGTCTTCTTTCATTGCCTGGGGTGCCTTTATTTTAATCATGGAACCATCAACTGCACCAATTACATTTTTCATGCCATTAATTGATTCAAATCCAGAAGATATTTTATGAATTTCAGATCCTCTTGGCCATACTATAAACTCCACACTAATACGAACAAGCCATCCGATGACACGATTTACCACATACCAGGCAGAGCTTCTTGCAACGTCAAACAAATTTCCTAACTGCCTAAAAGTTACAGTATTCCCCAAATACCATAACGTTATATAAATTTCCTTATCAGCTCCAATCTGTACCCTGCCTTTACTAGATTGTTTTGGCAGAACATCAGATTCTGCATACATTCCTAAAAATAAAAATGTGTGTTAAAAATTATTACTTGATTTTTTAAAATGGCCGAGAAAATATATTTACCGATCAAGAACAAAACAGTTGTTCTACCTAATCTAAAGTGCCTGCGAAAATCTTCGTCACTAAAATGCGTCACATCTTCCAAAAAGTTATTGACATTCTGGTGTTCTTCTCTTTCCTTAATTTCATCTTCAGTAAATGAATCTAAAAATGAGATATCATCTTCTGAAGACGAAGATTCAGTAGAAAAAAATATCATTTTTAATACTTCCTATAATAAAAAACAATAAAAAGTTATTAAATATTCTACTTTTCATATTCATATTAATTATTTGACATACAATGCTTTGTGTATCCATTTTACAATTGTTTATTAAAAATTCGGGTCAATAACAATTTTTTTATAAATCACAAAACTAAATGAGAACAAAATTTTAAACTTTTAATGAGAAATGTCAAATAAAATTTTTGACAGCTGCGCTTGCTACCGTTTGGCGTAAAATTCGTCGTTCTTTCAGTGACTCACCTGAAGTTGTCATTTTATTGTAAATTTACGCTACACTAGCGTAGCGCTATTTTCTCATAGAACACACCTATTAATAATTTCTATAACCAAAAACATTTTTAAATCAATTTCAATTTGTATCTTTTCTTGTTTTACAAATTGAAAATGCCACTCTAAACTTTATATAAAGAAAAATTGAAAACGACATGAAAAGACAACCTGTAATTGAGATCAAAAATAATGTTGCTATATTTTTGTACTTTTGGTTCGGTGACATTTTACATAATAATTATGAAATCATCATCCAAAAAAAGAAAGAAAACTTTGAACTTCTTTTAGAACAATTAGAACCGCAAAAAAAACATTTTTCTTAGAGAGAAAAAAAAATGAAAAGTTTAATTAAAAATTATTTGCAACAATAATTTAATGAAAAACAAAAATTTGATTATTAGAAAAGTTTCATGTTTTTTTTTTATTATTTTGAATTTTATCAAAAAAAAAAAAAAGAAGAAGAAAGTAATTGTGTTAAAAATTTTCAAAAGATGACAACAAATTTTAAAAATTAATATAAACAGAAAAAAAAAAACAAATCTTTAAAGAAAAGTTTTATTTGAATTTATTGACAGAAAAATCTGAAATCAAATCAAAAAAAAAAATAAACAGACAGATGTAATCAAAATAAAGAATAAAAACAATAATATTATTGTTTCTTCCTCTTACGATTTCAGATCAAATAAAACATTATGTGAAACTGTATCTGACAGTCCAAAGACATTTATACAATAATTTCAGTATAGCAGATTTGTTTAGTTTGAACATCAACAATAAACAATAAATTCAAATTTGATTTGATATATTTTCTATATATTTTGATAAGAAAATCTCAATCATATATTTATTCTGCTATCATATGTTTGAGGTATTACATACAAAGAAAAAAAAAACAAAAATCAAATAAACTTTTCTATAAAAATATAATTGTGAAGAATCAGTTTGGCCAAAAGTTAACAAAAATAAAGTTATTTTGAATCGAAAATATTGTATTTTATGTCAAACTTTCTCTCAAGGACCTAAAAAAAAACCTCTAACCAATAACTTTCATTCATATATTCGGATCAGGAAAAGAATCCAAAAAAAGGGGGGGGAGAGGAATAAATTTTTTTTTTATGAATGTACAAATAAAACAAAAAAGATCTTTATGTCAGAAACTAAAACTTAAGTCATTTTTTTTTCGCAAAAAGTAAAAAAAAATCTTTCATCTTAAAATTAAATTATCCCCTTGGCAACGGAACAATTTTTCTTTTCTTGTTATATTTTCAGTTTTTCCATGCAAAGTAAAGTGAACAAAATAAAACGTACACAATTGAATAGAAAACAAAAAGAAGAATAATAAACCAGAGAGCATATAGGGGGTCGTTTTATTGTATACCAGAAACATAAACATAAACATAACATTTTTACATGCTGCTTGATCTCACATTTACAAAATCGTTTACTAGCATTTTAAACAAATTATATATTTTGCTAATTGCAGACGAAATTTATGAATATTTGACTTTGGGAACATCATCAAAAAACATTCATTTAGAGTGAAGTCGGTTGCCAAGAAAATTAAAGTTTCCATAATAATTTATTTTCAAATTAAAGATCACGAAAAAATCGATATCTTTAATTTATCAATAGAAATTGGCTCTTATTATGCTCTAATTTAAATTGATGAAATAAATTATTGATATAAAATAGACAACAAAAGAGCACACAAGAGATTAGACAGCTTGTCACAAAATTTTTCACATTAAGCACTACGTAAAATTTCTATAAAATAATGTAATATAACCAAAGCCTCATAAAGAATTTGTTAAATATAATTAAATTATACAAATATAAAGAATTTGTACATATTTTCTTCCGTTTCACAATTTTATTGCATAAATTTTGTATTTATATCGTGTAGAGTAAAAACTATGAATATCTTGTAGAACTTTGTCCTCATGAAAACTTAATTATGAACAAACGACAGATGACAACAAAGAAAAGAAAAAAATACAAAAATAAAAACTGTATGAAAATGGAGAATATCTTCGTATATTTATAATGCAAAAGTATAATTTATATATATACGTGTTGTATATAGGTAGGTAGAAGTAATGCATTTTAAATGAAAATATGTATATTATAGGTTAACCGCAATGTTACTTACTAAGTTAAAGTGAATGCTTATTTGAACTAAATAAAATATCTCTGTAGAAATGTACCCACCTGATTAAATATATTTTTGGATGAACTGAAAGTAATAATATGATGAAGCTGGACCAAATTTATTATGATTAATATTTCACCATGGAATAAAGATTTTATTACGTATTTATAATAAAGCTAATTTAACGTCAAACGACACTATCTAGAAATACTTTCATTAACTCAACCTGAGCATCCACTTTAAGTAAGGCTTTAGTATATTACAGATTGGTTGTTAATGTAATCAGGTCATTTGTATATAAATATAAATAATCAACATAATTCAATTTTGAAACGGAAATTTTTTTTTTCTTACGCATATTTTCATTTTCATTTTCTCTTTTCTTTTATTTTTATAAGAAATTAATACGCGAAGTTTATAAATATTTTGTCAAATTATAACATTACAAATTCATATTTATTCTGTAAGAAAATACATAATTTTATAATCAGATTTTCTTCATTTGATAAACAGGAATGTTTCAATTTAGTTGTTTTGGTAATTATGTGAATTTTTTAAAGAAATAAATAAGGGAACACAAAAAAAAAAAATTACAAATCTTGTTGATTGTTCTGATTTTGATTTGAATATTTAAATAAAATATTTTAGTCTGTAGTCATTACTTAGTTCCGCGAAACACCATTAAATTTTAACATATTATCATAAAAATCATTCTAACATGAAATTGATGATTGAATGAATTTTCCATTTTTACTTTGCATATAAATTTCTTCCATCAACATTATTTCATTTTCCATTTTTCCATTTTTGTTTTAGAACTTATAGAAATTGAGTGAATTTATATTTATTAGATTATTTTATTATATTTTCGATAGAATTTAAAAAGCGATCAAATAAAAGGAAGATTAAAAGATTTTCAAGTTTCTTTTAAAAAAAATAGAAAAAAAAGTTCATATAAAATTTTATATCGGAAATTAAAATAAAATGTGAAAATCAAAACCGAAAAAATAGAGGGTGAAAGTGGAATGAGAGAGAAAGAAAAT
Organism: Pedicia rivosa; assembly: GCA_963082725.1. Classification (NCBI taxonomy): domain Eukaryota; kingdom Metazoa; phylum Arthropoda; class Insecta; order Diptera; family Pediciidae; genus Pedicia; species Pedicia rivosa. The sequence continues at coordinate 12,458,730 of OY720155.1, forward strand.
ACAAAAAAAAAGACCATAAATAAATAATGTATTTTAGCAAATGAAAATCCGAAAATAAAATTACGCATTCTTATCCATTATTATCTTTTTTGATGACAAATCAATCAATAATTTTATGCGAGTGGAGACGCCTAACTTGTTAGTATCATTACCAGACACAAACTAGAATTTTCTTTTTTTTTTTTGTTTTGTTCGCTTCCTTTTTTTTTTTTTTTTGATGACGTTTTTTATTAGATAAAATTTTCTTTTTTTTTAACCAATAAAAGAAAATATATATCGATTTTAGGTAAACATAAAAATTGTTTGAGATAAAAAGAAAAAAAAAAAGCCACTAGAGTCTGCAAAAAAATAAATAAAAATTTAATTGAAAAAAAAAAAACTTCACGTTGACAACTGCAATAATATTTTATTGATAAAAGTCGAACATTTTAATTAATCTCTTTCCCATTCTCTCTGGTTATAACCCTTTTTACCCTCCCGACAATAAACTTTCATGCAATCAACAATATATAGTAATTAATAAATTCAAATAAATTGCATATGCAGTGTTTTTTAGTATTGAATAAACAAAAATTCAAATGGGAAAACGTTAGATAAATATTTTGTTTCATTTAGTAAATTCTGTATTTAGCTACTCATGTATAAAATATGCAAAAATTGTTGTATTTTTGAAAATTACATAAACTACCGTGAGATTAGATTTAATTTAACCGATTATAAAACACGAACAGACTCAATACAGTTTAAGAAAAAACAAAAATTGAATCAGTCTGTTAAACGTTTCGTGAAACATAAATATTAAAAAATAGACGACCGAATAACATCAGTTAATAACATTAGGAGTCATATATATTCCATAACATTTAAGAATATTTCTTTAGATGATGGTAAAATTTTTGATGCAAATTTCTATCCCAATACTTACTTTGTTTAATGAATTTGTTTCTACTTTAATTTTTTTATTTCTTAATTTCATTAAAAATTTACTTTAATAAAATCCTTTACAACAAAAAAAAAACGACAAAATACGTTTCTTATTTCTCTTCAAATTTCAATTCTACAGCATGTACATAATTATAGACATTGGAATATATATTTAGTATCATGAATGAAAGAAGCTATTTTCGCAAGATCAAAAATTTGACCCCTACCACACCTCCGTAATTAACAATACGAACAATTTTATATAATCACGGAAGTACAAAGGAAACTTTTCGAAGTTACAAAAAAAAAACTTCTTTATCGCTTGATTCTATAGAATTGTATTTATTTATAAGTTAAGAATTTGTCTCTACTTTATATATTGTTAGTGACGACCGACATTAAGTTTAATCATTTGTAGGTAGGTACACATTTTTTTTTTCTTTTATGTTCTAAGATTAAAAACGAAAAGAAATTTTTTTTTATAAAGCTCCAATCAAATATTTAAAAACTTTTACAACCAAAAAAAATATATGTAAGTAAAGATAATAATTTTTTTTTTTAAATAAAATTATGGTCCACCATCATCATAATCAACATAATCATCATCATCATGACGATGATGATGATAATACTCTTAGGTCATATAAAAGCCGGAACCTCAATAAAAAAAAAAGCTCATTGAAAAGAAATTGTATATATTTAAATACAACAATAATAACGCACACACTACACCGCATAGACACAAACACACACACACACAATCGAAACAAACAAATAAAGTTTATATAAAATTTGCCTTTATTATTCCTTTTTTTTTCCTACCTTTTTTTATATATTTTTATTCTTTTGTTAAGAAATAAAAAAATAAATAAATAAAGAAAACAAAAAACAAAACAAAAATTTTTATAGAAAAGAAAATAAAAGAAAAATAAACGAAAAAAAAAAAAGAAAGTTATAAATAAAAATTATATAGAAAATAATCGAATTACCTTTGAGATACAATCATTAGACTCTAAATAGTCAGGTTGTTCTTTAATAAAATTTCCCAAATTATTCAATTGTGTTTTGTTATTTGTATCCTGTTTTATTGTTGAATAATTATGTTTTAAATTACTGTTTTTATTTTGTGTTAATGATAAATTTGTTGTCGTATCAGATTTAAAGAAATTTGAAAAGTTTTCACTAAATACATTTCTAAGACGTGTCACTAATTTATTACCCATTTTTTACTTAATTTTTATTAGTTATTTTTCTTAGAATTTTTCGTCGTTAATTCGTTAATTATACAACACTGCACTAAACAAATATTTAATAATTTTATTCTATCTAACGAATGTAAATTTAATTAAGTTAGTTAAAAATCACATTTCATCATTTAAAACTCTTTTCAATTTAAAACACAAAAAACAATAATTTGTTGGTAAGTACAATTTTTTTTTTGTTTATAACAAAAATAATATTTATAAATTTATAAATGTAAATTAAAAATTTAAATTTCTTTTAATCATTTTCAATTAAACGTCTAATAATTTAGAATTTGATTGAAATTTGATTCAATGTGAAATTTGTCAATTTTCAAATACTTAATTGCCAACTTTTATTATATTTTTCACATCAGAAAGTAAAACTTATTATCACCAAAATTTAATAAAAAATAAAAGAAATAAAAGAGAGGGAAATATAAAAATACAAAAAAAAAAAAAGAAACCGAAAATTGACAGAAAACAATTTATTTGGTATTTAATTATGATTTGAAATGTATTAGAGATGAATCAAATAGAGAAGAAAAAAAAGAATTGCGTGCGTAGGTGGTTTTACAATATAATCCGAATGAATATTAAATGCGTAATATTTAATTTTATATTTATATTTGAATGTCACTCCTTCCTTCCCTGCTTCTTCTTCCTCTTTTCTTTTTTTTTTATTCTTTTTTTTTTTTTTTTTGATAAATCAAATATTTGCTATTAACAATTTTTTTTTAAATAAAATAAATATGAGAAAAGATTTTCCGTATGTGTGTATCCTTGGGAACAGAATACAATATATGTAGTAGGTATATATAAAAAAAAACACGTAACTTATTACAAGAAAAAAAAAAGAAAACATCCAATTTTCACTTTTTTAGAATTTAGATTTTAGAAAGAAAAAAAAAATGTATTCTTTATTTATTTAGGAAAAAGAAGAATTTTTTTTCTTGATGTGATCAAACACAGATCATTATACTTGTTATGAAACTCATATAAACCCTGCAGTCATATTATACCGTTTTTTTTTTCATATTCTTCTTTTATTATTTTTTTTTGGTTTTGGTTTTGAAATCATTCAAGAGTTTAATTATTGTGCTTTTTGTTGCTATGGATACCATATCATCTTTTATCAGATAATATTTATTAAGGATTTATTGGTTTTAGATTGTATATATTGAATTTCTTTTATAATATTTATATTAATACATTTATTTATCATAGGTGTGTGCCTGTATGTATGTGTATGTGTGTGTGTGTGTGTTGTGTAAAATACTAAAGGGTAAATTCTGAAGTGAAATTTTGATTTGATTTTTATTATTATTAAATGTTTCTCTTTTTTTTTTGTTGCAGTTATATTATTATATTATTTATTTTATTGAATTCAATTGTATTTGATTACGTTTATGAGTAGTAAATGTCAGTATTTGACGTTTATTATATGAGTAAAATATATACATTGACAAAGAATGATGCAAATAAGAATTAAGATATAAGAATAAAGATTATATCTATACCTATACCACCTGACTGTGTATGTAAGTGCATTTGATTAAATAAATATATATTTATATAACATTATATACTTAGAAATATTTAGAAAAATGTAACAATATAAGTATAACAATGAATTTAAAGATTTTTTTCTTTGCTCTGCCATTAATAAAAAAAGCACGACGATTTTTTATATTTTCCTTGGGAAAAAAAAACAATAACAATATGTTTGAAAGCATATCGTATTTTATGCGTAATATTTAGAAAGAACAAAAACAAGTTTAATTAAATGTATAATTAATTACGAACATCAAAGTAGAAGGTATGTCCTTGAGAATCTACAAAATTCAATAAACTAAAAATTTAACATTTTTCACAATATTAACTTTCACGTTGTTTTTATCTAATTTACATAATCGGAATTTTAAAACTACTTATCTTTTTAGAACATATTCTGACTACATTTTGTAAATAAATATGGTTAATCATGAGATGATCATGTGCGACTGTTAACATACTACAATTACGGTAGAATTAATTACTTTTATATAGATTAAAGATTTCTAAGACATAAACATACATCTCTTAATGTAATCTTATCTGGCTCATTATTTAACTCGAAATAATAAGAAAAAGCAGACCTAGTCATCAGTAAATCTGTAATTCTTTGGACATATTTTAATCCCAATTAGTTTTTGACAATAATCAAAACAAAACTTATATTTTAGTTTAGTAATTAGATCCATTTTCTTTTAGTTAAGGTTAATTGTTTGTATTTCAATTCAAATTCAAACAATAATAATTGTAAATAAATCAACCCTAGAATAATTATGCGACACGCCATTCCCATATCTTTATTGTATTAAAATTTAGCGATGATTGATGGATATTATTATCGTTTTGTTCCGCATTTTACACAAAAACAAAATAAAAGGTAGGCAAAATTTATATAATATGTATAAAAGACAAACATAAAGATAAGAAAATAAAAATAAGATATCAAAAATAATTCGTACAATTTTCTTTAATTCAGCTAACGAAAATACAAATGAGAGATAATTTTTTTTTGAGCCTAATCCCTTAGAGGATAACAATTTGAAGAAAATTTGTACATTGAATTTTTGTTGGTTTTTTTTTTATTGAATTAAATTAGAAATTTTTTTTTATTTTATAATTTTGGTAATTAATCATGTCGAAATAAAAACTTCTCATTTGTAAAAAAAAATTTTATACGATCAAATTTAGGTCAACTCTTTTTGGTTTTTATATTCAATAAAATATAGGTAAAACGTAGGTAAGGTTTGTATCTTTTTTTTTTTTGTTCAGTCGAATACAGATGAAATTATATTGATTTATTTTGGGTTAAGTAAAATGGTGAGAAACTGTATATGTACATGTTATCGTTTGACTTTGATCAAATTAAAATGATACAGAATGAAAATCAATAAAAATAAATTTTTGTATTAATTTTATAAAAGTTGTTAAATACAAATAAGGTAATTTAAAAATCTGATGCATGTCAAGAAATTATATCTCAATTTAATTAAAAAGTATTCATGTCTCACTTTTAGATCAAATAAAAGAGAAACTCGTTTACACGGAATTTAGACTTTTTCAAGAAGAAAAATGTAGTTTATAATTTTGCAGTTATTAATAAAAAATGTATTTCTTTAGATAGACTTACTAAATAACTGAGAATAAAATTATATTTTAAATTCTAAAAACTTAAATTCTAAAAACGTAACTAGTTACTTACAGTAACATTATATTTAGGTAGTCAATTGAAATTTAAGAATCAATTGCATATGTTATATTAAATTTTGATTAAATATACAGGCCTTCAAATTTGGAGCCCCTGTTTTATTAAACAAATATATATTTAATAACATATATGTATTAAAAATATAGATTTACACATGCAAATATGTATGTATTATAAAAATTTACATAATAAGTGAAACACAAATATTTTATGCATATTTTTCTGAGAAATTACCAGCTAAAGTGTTTTGTAAACAAAATATAAAAATATTAGATTTTTATCACGTAGATAATTTGAATGTAAAATAATAATAAGCGTAAAGTAATTTTGTTATGCTAATGTTGGTATAGAAATTTTTTGACAGATGACAGAAGAAGAAACATTTTTTTTTTTTTGATAATAATAAAATAAATATAGAGCAAATTTTATTTGACTCACCCTTTCTAATTTTTGAAAATATTGTCTCAAAAATGTTATTGGATTTTCTGGTTTTTTCACACATAATTGTACAATGCAATCCTTAAATATTCGTTGTATTCTATGTGTTTGTATGTAATTATCACAATCACGAAGACTTTGTTCTTCTTCTGTCGCCATTTTAATATAATTAACACTCACTGTACCTATTATTTGATATTTTATACTATTTATTATTGTCTTAATACTATTAAACTTGTATTTATTTATTTTTTTGATATAAATTCTTTAGAATCAAATAATTTTTATTTTATTATTTTAGGGAATCAAATGATTAAAAATCTCACTTATGAAGTTTACGTCAATTTTTTTGCCAAATTTCAGTTCTACCAACATGCGAAAAAAAAATTATAAAAACACAATCAAATGCAATGTTGCCTTTTAATGTTTATTTTTCAACTTTATTATAAAATTAAAATAAATAAAATCGTTGAATTTAATAATTTAAATTTTATATAATGACAAAAATACACATAGAATGACTAGATAAATCACAAATATAATTATTACACAATTCGGGTGGTCAGTTTGTTATTCTACAAATTTTGTGTGAGTACATAACTCTACTAATATTTTTACACTAATTAATTATTTTAAAAGTGCACAAGATTTCTATATAAAATTCATTGAATCCACTATTTTCAATAAGTTGATGATGATACAATCTCAAAATTGAGATTCTTTTACATGTTTTTTTTAAGTAAAGCTAAAAATAAATAATAAAGTTTATAGAATCAATTTTTAAAATCAGCATATAGTTTAGGCAAATCAGACTCGAGTCTCAAAAGTTGAACATATGTAATTAATTTCCAGTCATTATCAGTGTCATCAGAACTAACAAAAGTTGAATAATATGAGACTAACTCTTGTGATCCATCATTATCTAGATCAGCGACTAATAAAGAATTTTCTTGATAATTTAAATCAGGTTGACAAAAAGATGTTCCATTTTCTTCACGACAAAATTGAATAATATTACTTTGACTTGTATTCACAATTCTTGTTTCAGTTGAATTAAAAACTATTAATACAATTGTTTCTTTTATGAGCCTCATTTTTGATTTCAAGAAATTATTGGTATAATTATCCTTTACATCACGTGATTTTCTAGACTTATTGTCATCAAATTTTTTTGGAAGCACCCAACGTTTTTTTCGTATCAAATATTTAGAAAAAATATTAAATTCTTCGTCTGTAGAACGCTTCAATCGGTCACTTTTATATTTATACTCTGTTTCATTTTGGTTCCATTCCCAGAATTTCATTACAAAACCATATTTTTTACTTGATTTATTAAACGATAATTTGGAAGGTACCATTCCATACATTAAATTACTTGTTATTATTTGCATGTAATCTTTACTATTTTTTTCATCGTATAAAAATACAGTAACATTACAATTTTCGGGACATTTTCCACGATTTTCGACAATCAATTGCTTTCCACTTACCGAATAAATATTCCTTTGACTTTCGGTGTTTTTACGTTGACCAAAGAATTTGTGTTGTTCACTTGCAGAAAATGGTAAATTTTGAACATCAAGTGTAAGATTAGATACGGCATTGTAAAGTTCAGAAAAAGGTTTAAATTTTTCTAATTCTGAATTTCGATTAACACAGTTGAAACTAATTGTAAACTTTATATCAATTTGAAGTTTATGAATATATCGGCATTCAGTTATTGCAAATGGTCTCCCAAACAATAACCCATTTGCTCCAGAGATAATTATAAGATTATTGTGTTGAATTCCGCCCATACTCGATGCCAAAAGTAATTCACTTACTCCATCTTTATTCAAATCCGGAAGTACTAAAGGAAAATCTAACAAATCACCTTTTTTACTACTATTTTCTGAATTATGAACGTGCCAAATCCAGGTACCTGAAATTGGATTAATACAACCTAACTGCCCGTACTCATCGGTAATTAAACAATCATTAAAACCATCTTTGTCTGCGTCTATAAGAGAACAATCTATACTTGATGGTTCATGAATCATTTCATCATACCAAGCTACTTCTCCGACACTCCCTACAAGGCAAATAATTCCACTTCTCTTAGGCTGCAATTCTTTCTTATCTGGAAATATTTTATCACCACGATACATAAACACTAGATTTTTACTTCTTCCTCTGATTCCGTCAACAATATTAATCATTCCTTTTAGTTCAACTTTCTCATATTCTCGAATCCATCTGTGTGTTTTAAGTCTTTCACTTGGAGCTGGACATGTTAAGTTATCTGAACAAGGCAATATCCAAATAAATAAAACAACAGTTAAAATACACACTTGTAAAGAGATAACGAAACAGCATTTTCTTAAAGGCGACATCGGCTCAACAGTTTTATGTAAAATAGCAACATTATCTGCATCTGAATACAATCCAATAAATCCATTATGTTCTTCACCATCACTGGTAATATGATTATGCATTGTAATTTCTGTTCCTTCACCGATAACAGATGAAAATTTGTTTGATTTAATATTTTGTGGATGTCGATTGGAATTTAGAATTTCTTCTTCACTTTCAGAATCTGTTAAATTTTGGGATAAGGGAGCATACAGTCCTCCTCCTCCTCCTTGGGGTGAATCACTATTTGGCATTGTAACTAAAAATGATAATACAAATGAAAATATTAAAAATGAAAAGTTCCTGAATTATTTATATGAAATATCGATTAATTTAAAGCAAACTTGCAGGTGGAAAACAAAACTTCATTCAACCAATTTTGCTTTACTAACCTTTTGGTACTTATTATAAACACAATTATTTAATAAATCACAGTAAATTTTTAATATTATTTGTATTTATTTATTCAATTTTTTTCTTGTTTCTTGACACATTGAAACATTGAACTGAAAAAAAATGTACGATGAACTCTAAAATAACAACATTGTGCTTACCCTACAAGCCAATCGATGATAACCCATTAGCAAAATGGTGAATATCTTATTAATAACGAGTTATCAAAAAAAGTTATACATAATAGTGGCGTTTTTTAATTCGACCGATTCTACAAAATTTTTGATTCTGCAGAATCAAACAAAAATTTTCATATAAAAATTTGATTCTGTACAAAAATAATTTAAAAAACATAATTAATTATGGATTAATAGAGATTTTTTTCATGCAATTTCAACTTTGAAGATTTATATAAATTCTGTTATCCAACTGATTTTTATTTACTAAATTTTTAAGTATGCTGATGTTTAAGTTAATGAATGGAATTTAATTTACTCTTCTTAATCAACAACATTTGGAATAATATTCGATTCCTAACTTCATTATTAATTATGTCATGTTTTTTTTTACAGTATTTTTCAAATTCTTATTATTGATGATATTTTTATTTCTATCTATGAAACCTCTTAAAGAAAACCTAAAAGAAAATATTAAACCAAAAATTTGACTGAATTGAAGAGCAAAATTAAAGCGAAATATTTTCTAAGTATTTTTATTATAAAGTTTAAAAATTATTTTCTATTTTGATGTTCTTTTTCTAAGTCTATCTATTTTCACTCCCTTATTTCTTCTGAATTCAAAATTTTTCTTATGAAATCTATTCAAAAGGATGAAGATGATTTTATCAATTTATCGATCATTATTTTATATTTTGGTAAATATTTAATTTTGTCATGATTGCAAAAATTTCAAATGAAACTTTCCATTTGATAAAAATTGGCTTCCATTCAATTTTGTTTTCGTTTGAAATAATTGTATTTATTGTCTGATGTTGATTATAAAAGTTCACCGATGGTCAAAGTTTAAATTTGTTTTCCTTGTACACAATTTTTTTGTGTCCCTTTTTTGTATGAAAAAACACGAAAGATCAATAAAAATCAAAAAATCTGAATATTCATTGAATTCTGAAATAAATTATTGGCAATTACATTTTTAACTTTGATTTTAAAATATCTTGGTATTTAATGAGTTTATTGGACCTTTCGTATATAAAGTAAAAAATTTATCTCTTTTGCAGTTAAAATATAGGTTCAATGTAAACATTGTTTAGTACAAAAGTGAAAATTAAATGGGACGAGAAAAACACTTTCATCTTTTCTCTAATGAAAATTGAAAAACAATAATCATTATTTACATCACAAAGAAATCCAAACAACTAAAAAAAATATAATAATGGTGAAACAAACACCATCATCTTCATCATATACGTTTTTATTATAAAACAAAAATAAGTATGAGGACTTAATTTGTGCAAAACTTTAATTTCACTTCTGAAATGAACATGAAATAAAATATTTCATCAAATATTTACAAATGCAAATGGCATTGGAATAGACAGAATGATAGCTTTAATTTAATGTATACGAGAAAAATAACATTTAATTAAACTTCTAATAGAAGAATAATTTTAGGTTTCATCTGTCTGAATTTAATTAATGTACGATAGATGAATTTACTTTTGAATTTTATTTGATTGAGTTGTTTTAAATTGAATCATCATCATAATTACTAACACTATCACTTGTACACTTCTTCAAATGTAAATGACATAATACCGTGATAAATTAGTTTTACAATTTTAAATAAGATTTATGTGACGAATATTAGTAATAAATCTAATACGAATAATATTTCTATTAAAAACAGATTAAATTTAAAATAAAAGCTCGTAAATTTTTTAATGAATAAATTAAAAAAAAACAAAAGCATATTTCATTAAAATTTTACTTATAGGAAATTTAATTAAAGTCATAACATTTTCAAGAAAATAAATAAAAATCATTGATAAGAATTGATAAAAGTTATGTAATTGATTCATAACAAATAAACCCTATTGAAATTTAAAAGTAAAAAAACTTAGTAATGCTTTTCGTAATAATGAAAATTTGTAGGTAGAATTATTAATTATTTTACTCGTGTTTCTCCAACTTGTAACTCATAATAATAATAATTTCATTAACAAAATAAAAACAAAATAAACTTTAATAAAATGAAATATTTAATCTTCCAAATTCATGTTTTAAATTTGTTGTATTGTATTAAATATACAATGTTAGACAACTAATAAGTATTTTCATCGCTTCTGTTTACAAACAAGTTCTGCTATAAACTTTAATATGATAACGTAAATTATCTTAACGCTACCTAAAACAATAAGTTGTAGGTAACATGAAGTAGGATTTCAAACAAATGGGTTTAATTGGGAGAGAATAAGTTGATTTGAATTGACCTATTAAAGGATTTTTAAAATTTTTGTTCTGTTTTTCTTGCAAATATTTCAGACCAAGTATAAATTATAATTAAATTTTTTAGAAATCATTCACAAACAAGATGTGGACAAGAAACTAAAAGTTCGTTAATAAATAGTATCGTTAACATTATTAGATATTGCAGATACGGATGTTTATGTTTATTTATTTATAATTTAGGGTTTAGACGCACGAGAATGTTCTCAACCGTCTAGTTCATTTTACAATTCAAAAATACAATATAAACAAATTTTTACAGTATACATTAATAATATTTCATGTCAATAATGATAATAACGATAATGATTGAGAACAGACAAACAGTATTTCAGAACCTATGCTCTAAACATAATTCAATTTTCATTATAATCAAAAAAAATTTAAAAGTACTTTTGAAGATTCTCAATACGCTTGTAACTCGTTCATTCTGACTCTACGTGCAATGGATCGTTATTGTGAAAACTGGACTGCGGGACTATAATTTAGATTTTACTAAGAAGAACAAAATGAAGTCGTCATCTTTTGTTTGGTTAAATTGTAATATTATACGTTAAATATTGTTGTTTGTTAGCACAAAAGTAATATATGAACTAATGGAAATATAATGGATTTCCACTTGAAATTTTATAACACTAATTAATATTTGGTATTTCATATTGATTTGGTAATAACTATTTTATTTTATAAATATTCAAATAAAAAATAATGATATGGTGTCCGTTGATTATTTTAAATACATTTGAAATTTTGAAAACATTTATACATACCGCAATTTATGGTTTATGAATAATATCACTCATTCCATAATGTCCCTCATTCAACCATCGACTAATTTTGTAATTTTAAAACAAAATAAAGATTATACTAAATAGATTGTAACTCAACACATAGTCTGTTTAAATTTATTTATTTTGTTAAAAAATATTATGTAACTTTTATTTATTTCTGTTTTTTACAAAAATGCATTCAACTAATGAAACATACAATTTTTCCGACAAAAATAATAACAACAAGTTTGGTCATCTATTTTTTAATCTATTTTCAATCATCAAATGTGCGGTAATATAATTGATAATTAATTGTTCATTTTTCATTGTTGATATTATTATAATAAATGATCTGTAAAAATTCCATAATGATTGAAAATAAATAATCAAAGGATAATGATTACAGTTTAAGAATAAAAATAGGATTTATACCATTTTATAGAAATATTTGATTGATGATGAATTATTTTGGAGTCAATATTATTTAACAAAAATCATAATTATTGATAAGAAATTTTTTATAAATAATTCACGATATATTTCAATTAATTTTAGATTTATAGTCCTTTCCAATCAAATAATATCCAACGTAAATTTGTAAAAATATTTATTCTAAACATAAAAATCTGAATATTTTCTATACAAGAATTAATAAGACAATTTAAATCTTTTAGCATACTGAAGATGAAATAAAGGACTGTAATGATGGATTTACTTTTAATTCAAAATTCACTGAAAATCAAAACCAATTTCAGTTTATAATTAAATTATGAAAGTATTTATAATTTGACTATAATTGAAAGATTAAATGATTTCTATTTTATAATTTTCTAATTTCATAAAATATTGGTCAAGTTTTTTTTAGGAATATAAATTAATCTTAGATGAATGTGAATCATATAATTCTGGATGCACAAAATAATAGAATAAAAAGGAATTGAGCCAAACATTTATAAAGATAATCGCTATAAATTACATATTTGAAAATAAAACCAAATTTATAAATATTTGCTTGAATTTTGAATTGAAAAAGTTAATTTCAATAAAAACATTTCTCAAAAACCATGGAAACCAAAACAAAACATTTACCGAATAAAAAAAAATAATGATGTCTTCAAACTGGATTATCAAAATGAAAATAAAAAGAAACAGAACATATTTATAGACTTCATATAAAAGCATAAACATTTAAAAGGGATTAATTCCAAATTTATACATATGTTGAGAAATGAGAATATTTTTGTTTTTATAAGGATAAAAGAAATAAAATTAACACATTTTTATTACACAAATGAATAAATAAAAAAACTTTCAATTATATTTTACATCGTTATGATTTTTTTTAAAGGAGAATATTTCTTAATTAATATTTCTTAATTTTGGAATTAATATTTAAGTAAAGAGTCTAATTATGATGGGTCTAACTCTACCATTGATCGTGTACTAATATACAGAAAGATAATAATTTCAATTAGGAATAAGAAAAAAATGCTGACAAATCACCTTTTACGACATTTCATAATTTCAATGCTTTAATTTAAATTCGAATTATCACAATTTGTTTCCAATTTGTCCAAATTTGTAAAATTTTAATTCTTTATTGTTTTACTTATTTAAAGTTCAGTTAAGTGTATTTATAAAGAACATGTAAAGTGAATAAACTTTTATTTCTTTGCATATTGTCAACTGTCATGATTTTTGATATTTTTTAATTTTTTTTGTAAAAAATGTTAAATTAAAGTTCACCTTCACATGAATGAATAAAATTTACTGTTGACAAAATACAGTGAACAAATGTCGTCAGTGTCTTTAAACTTTTGTTTGAGATTATAAGGGAAACATAAAGAAAAAACATTAAAGTGTGTTTTTTTTGTAATGACCTTTTATTACTTTTTTTTCTTTTAAACAAAAATATTTCAGTCACATAAATACATTTTTTTTTGTCTGCGAATGAATGGTTAAGAAAAAATGACATACGTAAATTTTGGTTTTCTCATTAAAATCAAACGTGAAGTTTTTTTTGTATCCAAACTTTAGTCATTCAAAGTATTATTAAGCTAAGCTTAAAAAACTGATCCTTTTTTAGGTTTAATACAAATAAAAAATAATTGAAAATATTAATAAATATTAAACACTTCTTAGAAATTGCTAAAAAGATAAAAAATATTAAATATGATTCACTACATATGTCATAGTTACCAACAACTTCAGGAGAATCACGGAATTTTCTAAGATGTATTTATGATACCCATAATTACTTTGAATATTGTACAGATCATAATTTATTTTCATGTTGCATGAAAACAAACTAAAAATAAAAGAACCAATCTAAATTCGATTTTAGAATCAAAGTTTTGATATAAATTATTCTATTTCGTGTGATAAGGATGATTGTTTTCTGAAAATGTTAAATTTATTCAATTTTAAAGTGCGTTAACCTCAATACAGTTTATCTTATATAACGAAATATTTTCATTCACTACACATATACTATATTCTTTTGAATAGATTTTACCAGACTGTTCAATACATAAATATATCAGAAAATTTTCACTCAAAAGGGGAAATACTCTTGTGAACGTAAATAAATTAAATAAATTAAATCGCAAGCGCATTAGAAAATTCTCTGTTTTGATAGAAAATTTCAGTGTCAAGTTTGTATAGAATAACATCAGTTCCGTGTAAGCTTTTACAGTAAACGGATGTTTCTAAAATCTTTAATTTAGTTTATAAGGAAATCATAAGGATTAAACGAACCCATTAATAATTGTAATTTTAATTAAGGAAGTATAAGAACGTGAACAAATGTTGAACAAATGTTGCAAATATTGTTTATTTTATTCTTATTGAAAAAAGTGAATTTTTTATTTAATTCTGTTAATTTGATAGAAATTATGAAATAAAACATACGGATGATTTAAGATTTAATATAAATGAAATACGAGAAAATGTTTTTATTATTTATTTGGTGTAAGAAACTATTTCTTGAATGAAGTGAAGTGAAAAAATTGGCAAGAATAAATTCCAATTAACGACAAAAAAAGAAAACTTTTTTAAAAGTACCACACACAAAAAAAACGGATAATGGCGATACTACACTCGTGTTGTTTTTGGAGATCAGTAAGAAAAGGAAGTTACGCGAGTTCTATATATACATTGGTAAGGTGGCTAACTAAATATTGTTGGAAGTAAATTGATTGTATTGTAATTTTATTTGTTCTCTAAATTCATAATAATTCTAATATGATTAATTCTGCTACAATAAATTTATAATCAATTGATGATAACAAAAGCTTAAAAAAAAGAATAGTTTAACGTAATTTATTAAAAGGCATTTGTTCGACAGCAATCATCAGCTATTTTTTTAAGAAAAAAGAACAATGATTGATAAAGATAAATTGTAATTCATTATCATATCTTATTTTTCTTGGGGGTTTTTTTTTTTTAGATAAATTACCGTTGACTGAATATTCTAGTAAACAAATCTTGAAAAAATATAGACGAATAAAACATCTTTAAATTTCCCTCTTAAATCATAAAATACAATATTTCGTCAACCGCTGTGATTACACGAAATCTGATGTAATAGTATAATTTTGTAGAATTTCCAAATAAAATGGCGACAAACAAGTGGAAAATTAAATTTAAGCAAAAAAATAAAATAATTAATATTTTGAAAAATGCGGAATGGGAAAAATTATTGTTTGGAAATTTTATAGTTTTCCCTTTGAAATATTTTGTTAATGCGGTATGCACAAAGTTGAATTTAATTTTAATTTAACACCACAGCAGAGTGTGTTTGTTTTAATTGTAATTGGGTCTCTAAAATGTTAAATTTTAATTAGTTTGTTAGTTATTTAATGAATTCAGTTTTGAATTAAATGGTGCGACATAATGAGACAGAATTATAAACTCATTTAAATGGTCTAGAAATACATTGAATATACTGTAAACTGTTAGTTATAATCGTTAATAGATAATGTGAGTTAATATATTGAATTTGTTGGTGTAATTTCTGATCAAACAACCCCTCTTATTTAAAACAGTCAAATTATTGAATTGATTCGATTCTTTAAGCTTTAATAAATTTAAAAGAAACATTCAAATAAATTATTTGAAGCATTTTATGTTTTGTCTATTACTTTGTCATTCATGAAAATTATATGTTAACGTTAGTTATGAATATAGAAGCAAAGAAGAATTTATACCTGTATCGTTTAAGATTTATCAATTTAATTTGAAGTTTTCTTAAAAAGATTTTAAAGCTTAAAAATTGGAACAAAAATTTGATCCTAAATTAAAATTTATTGTATTTATCAACATTCCAGCAAAACATATATTTGTTTATAAAATTTATTATGTAATATAAAGGGAAAATGAAAATTTGGAAACATTAACATTAGATTTGTATTCATGTGTGTATATATTTTTGGTGTGTGTGTGATTATCAATAAAATAAAACAATCAATAAAACAATCAATAAAATTTAATGTTTTTTTTTTATCCGTCATTTATTAAATTTACTTATTTAAAATTCCAATTTCACAAAAAAAAAAACATATAGAAATTTTTTCTTAACAAAACGTCTAGAAAATAATAACAAATATTTTTTTGTTGTCTGAGAATAAATTAAAATAATTTTTGTGAAAAAATGAAATGATCAATCAACAAAAAAGTAATAAATTTTCTATTAAATTACGAAACAAATTTATTTTCTGTCATTTTTCTGTTATCCGTGAAAACCAAAATTTCCTTTTTAATTTATGTCATATGCCCTTCTTCTTCATTTAACAATTTACATTTTTGATCAGGTATTTTGATAATGTCAATGTTTTCTTAGTTGACACATTGTATTAAAAGCTTTCAAAATTTTGTTTATAAGATAAAAATCTGATCAATCATAATCCATAAAAAGTTACAATATTGAAAAAAAAATAAAAATATTTTTTTATTTATAAAACGTCTTCACAATTTACATAGACGACATTGAAACAGTTTAAACAGTTTAGGGTGGAAATATGTTAGGTATGGTGAAAAAAATAAAAATAGTAAATAAAATTCAAAAGAAATAAAATTCATAATAATTTATGTTAACATTTATCGGAATTCCATCAAATGTATTGAGTGTTTATTATTGAAAAATTGTTGTTAATTATTTACCACACGCCACAATCGAAAACAGATTTCTAGTATTTTTCCTATTTTCTCCTTCTGGAAAAAAAAACATATAAATAAATCATAGAATAACAGAACAGACATAAAACGTTACAGTATATTTATTATTTATATTATTTTCAAGCGACAAACGATAACTCAAATGTAATGTGTAATCATATATATATAACACCTTCACACTCTTTGAACTGTGTTAACACTAAGAAACCTCACTCAATCATTTGTTTAGATTTTATATAATTTATCATCAGTTTAAAATCAAAATGCAAATACCAAAAATGGCAAACAATGTAAATAAGAGAAGCATCGTATTCAATAGAACCACATCATTAACCTGTCACTTTTTCTATTTTATTATACATTTTTCTTGTCGTCAAGGATAAATTTATGTGCCTGAAGTATCTTGTCATCTCCAATATCTTCATTCTATACGACGAATCCATACCCTTATTTTTGGATTATCTTGTCTCAATTGTAAATTATATAAAATAACATATTTTTGTGTAATGAAATAACTTCCACTTTTCTAGTTCGTTTTTTCAGTTGCACTTACAAGATTTATTTATAGGTTAGGTATGAGTTATCTTTTCTCACAACTTAGTTTTAAATCAAATCAATTTTCTAGAATCTATATTTGATTTTATTAGATTCCAATTTTTCTATAAATAGCAAAAAAAAATCTGTTAACTTGGAGACGAAGGTCAATATTTTCGTTTTATAAAAGATGACAAATATAAGAAAAATTGATCAGTGGGTGGAATTTGAATCGACTAATAATGTTGTGGAATATTTTATTGAAATAGTTTTGTTGGGAATTGGGTGCAAAAAAGTTGAAACATAAATCTTCTACCAATTCTACTTGAAATCTTTTAAAATAAGGATTCAAAGTTTGTCGAGCTGTCAAGAAATACGATTCATATATACCAACTCGTAAAAATTACAAATTATTAAATAAGAACAATGATTAATCGACACATTATTTATACAATCAACGATTCAATGAAAGATTTTACCTTAGTTTTACCTTTTCTGTATCTATTCATAACTTTTATGTATAACATATTTATGCTTTTAAGAAAATTCGAGGTTTTTAAAGAAACTTTACTAGTAACTTACTAAATCTTCATCAGAGTGACAACACGCCCAACTCCCATTAAACCTTATTGTGGAAGAAATTATGGAAAGGTTTTACATGATCCTGGCAGTTGATATAATACAGGTTAATATGTCCTAATTTATCTATCCTACCTATCTATAAAATAATAAAAACAAACAAAAATCAGTTTTTCAGAAAAGGAAAAACTTTATAATACAAAATTTTTTAAACCGTATTCGAATCTAATTAAATCAACATTAAAAAAATTGGGAATAAAAGTCAGTAAAATTCAAAATTTCAATTTCCCATATTTCAATGTGAATAAAAAAAATTAGAAAGCATTAACACTATGGTAGAAAATAATAAACGATGTTAAAGTCCTTTAAACAATCTTCATTTAAGAATCATCAGATAAACAATGGAACATTTTTGCGTCCTTGAGACTTTAATCTTGTGCGGCTTTCCAAAATAGTTAAGAACAAGAAAAAATGTTTCATTTCTCAACTAATGATTATTTTATCTTATGTTGTTATTTATTTATTTTTTTTTTTTGTTTGTTTTTAGAATCCTTTGTTATTTTTTGTCTCAAAAAGATTTCAACAAAGTATTAATAAGAAATAAAACTAAAAGCTAACAAAACTAAGCTACTTCTTTTATATATAAAATTCCATTGACAAAAAAAAGTTTTTATTTTTGGTGTAGAAAGATAGTTGTTGTTTATTTTTGTGATTGCATAGTTAGTGTCGGAAGTTGATAATGAAAGTGTTATTTCATGTACAGAATGATAAATGTTACTTACATTAAAAAGTTGAAATAAGACGATAATATAGGCTAGAATAGAGTTAAGTGATTTGTTATCAGAAAAACTGAATTAAGTATAAAGTATTATTTCACAAAACAAATACAATTCTCTTGGAATTTACAGTAAAATAATATTTAAATCAAGTAACTTTATCTAGTATAGATTTGTACTAAGAAAAATATTAAATTATGCGAATTTCAAAATAATACAAATACATTAAAGTATTTTAAATTCCAATTTGTTTTTACAAGAACTTAAGATTCGATCTAACTACACTAATTAGTAGCACGTTAAATGCCTAAAAATTTTAACCGCTGAATTGAAAAATGTTCAATAATATCCGTGGACAGAGCAACAAAATTTTTTCACACAAATGTATAAAGTGACTTTCAATAAAAAAAAATTCAAATTAATTTAATTGCGTATATTTTTATTGAACGTAAATAAAAGTTTTGTCGTTAAAATGTTTCAAAGATCCATTAAATTTTAAAACCAATTAATTTAATTTCAATTTGAATAATAATTATTTCCACATAGTTAATCAATTACTGAACATTTTTATTTCCACCCAAATTTTCATTTAATCGTGTAATCATTTTAATTTAAATGAAATTCTACGAATTTCATATTGGTTCTGTTTCACATAAATAATTGTTATTTACTATTAATTAATAATTTAGTTTAAAATTTTCATTATTTATTTTTATGAATGTTTTTTGTCGAGGTAAATATATATCCAAAATGTTGGTATAAAAGCACAACAAACAATTATATAAATATTTTTTAATTAAAACTTAATTATTAATGGCGAATATTTGTCTCATTATAATTGTAGTGTATGTAGTTCAATAATAATAATAATAATAATATTTGTGGGTGTGAGTATAGAATAACAAGAAAAGTAGGGATAGATTAGGAATAAAATATAATAATCTTGACATTGTTAATTGAGATCACAGTAGAGACTAACTAGTGAAAAATAAACAATAATATAAGAAATGCATATGAAGATGCAAGATGGTTCAAAGCCCACCTTTAAAAAAATAGTAGTATCTTGTCGCCCAGTTTTGTAGTATACAAGTACAAATAGATAAAAAAAAAACACTGATTATTGAAACATTTTTAATAAACATTACAATTAATTTTTTTATTGTTATTTATTATTCATTTTGCAATCACTTTAAGTTTTATAGTGACGTAATCAGGAACTAAATTATTTTGAAGAAAATGTTCATAATTTTTCATTTCCCAGTTTCTATAAAAATACGTTAGAATTGGTATCATTAAAATTTCAAGTACTATACAATCTTTCTAAGTAAATGAATTTAGTAGACTTATATAAATCCTAGAAATACTAAGAATAAATGATTGGTTTTCATCTGATTTAATGTTTTTTTTATTACTTGATTATTTTCATCATTAAATTTAGAAAATTGTGAGGGGGGGAATATATTTTGCATTGTTGGTTTGTTGTTTTTTTTTTTTTTTTTTTGTTATAAATATTCGACCTTGATGTCAGTTTATTGAACTTCTTATTCTATTTAATCGTGCAACACAAAACCACTTAAATAACTTTTCGTCCTATTAATGTGATTGATTGAAATCTTAGACAATAGAGTGTGTATTACATGCCACTTTACACAGTAATTTTATACCTAAACTCAACACGCTAAAATTGAAACAAAAGAATATAAATTGGAAAAAAAAGAACAAAACAGAATAAAAGTTCAAGAGAAGATATTTTAGAATTTATTTTTACCAAACACGAATTGTGTTCACAAGTAAAATTTCCAAGAATTTCCTTTTCGAGTGCATTAAATTTAATTCTTACAAAATCAAAAATAAAATTTTTCATTTTATTAAATCATTTTCAGTGAAGTTTTGGTTAAATCAAGAGCAAAAAGTTCAAAAAATAGACGACTTTAAACATTGGGCTTTAAAACCATTTGGGTTTTAAACATTTTGGTCGAATAATTAATGTAATCTTGTTAGAGGGAAAATATGAAAATAATGTATAATGATGTTATTGAAATTAATTAACTTTGAAAATAATTGCTTGATTTAATTTTAATATAAAATTTATAATTAGAAAAATGTTCACAAAAATATAAATTTAATTGAATAAAATACAAGAATATTTTTTGTAAATGTATTTTGGTAGTTTCAATGCAAATAATGTAAAATTTCTATTAAAATTATTTAATTAAAAATTACAAATAAAAACAATTGTAGAAATTTGTAAATAAATTTAATTGGATAAATATTCAATATAATTTCTTTAGATGTATTTTGGTACATCATGCATAATAGTGTCAATATTTTTGCACGAAGAACGACGATACTTATCAGGAGAAACAGAAAAGCCAGTTGGTGAAAGTTTTCTTGAAAAGGAAAAAATGTCATCAAGTAAGTGATTTTTTTTTATTCAATTTTTTTGTGACTTTTTTACAGTTTTTTCTTTCTTCAATTTTTACAGCAACTGTTATATTCAACATTCTTCTTCTTATATGTGCCGCCTGTGGGGTTATCGCATCAATTTTAGTGATTATTGGCCTTCGAACTGTAAGGAATATAAACAGATATCTTTTAATAAATAAGATATTTTCTCACTTTTTCTCTATTTTCTATTTTTATTCAAATAAATCACAAAAATATTTATACAAAAAGGATCAACGTGAACTTCTTCTGCCATGGATATTAATAATGATTGCTGATATTTTAGTTGAAATTTCACATTTCGTTTATCTAATTATATTAGAGACAGTTTAGTATTTGTTATGTTTTATTTGTTTGTATGAAGTAATTAACATTTTCTTTATTTAATTTTTCAGCTTGATTTTGAACCATTAACAGCAACTTTATTTACAATCGATTTCTTTATTATGTGTCTTAATGTAAGTCTTTCCATTTTTCTCTTTTTTCATTTATTAATTTGTTTTTTTTTTTTATTTAAAACAAAACTTTCAAAAATATTAAGTTTTTCTTTTAGTTAGAGATTTTCAAATGAATTTATTATTATTCCAGGAAAAATTGTATTCTGTTGGAACAACAAAATTTTTTAACCATAATTTTTTTTTTTGTATAAATTATTATGCACAATCATGAATTGTTTAAGGGGTGGAATAATAATTAGGTTTTTTCTTTTAACTCTTTTTTACTAAAAATAATTTTACAAAAGTAAAAAGAAAATAATGAAGGGAAAGACGGTTCAAATAAAAAAGCAACCAAAGCGAGTAACGGAAATGTGTAGTGCGGTAAACGCTGTTCCTGATAATAATCTTTAAAAACAAAATTACAAAATAAAATATTCGCACGAGTTTTCACAATTTAGTTAGTCATCATACGTCGTTTAAACTTAATAATTTTTTAAACATTTTAATTAAAATCACGTGAAGAATATTTATTCAAGTTAAATAATAAATCTTTAGAAAATATTCTTTATAATCCATTCGGTTAAAATAGCGTTTACTCATTTTTGAATTTATTTTCGTTTAGATTATGTAAATCTATGCATACTGTGGAATGAGGAAAATAACATCAAAACCAGCTATTGATTTCTTTGAATTACATTTTCATTCCCATATTTTTTATGATGGTAAAATAATTTAAACAATTTATATGCATGAACTTATAAAGAATATACGCATAGAGAACAAATAAAATATACAATGAATTCATGTTATAGGAAATTTTGTAAAAGGTCTAGGTCACGCTATTTTCTTTTTGGCGTGGCTTCCTTACTCAACAGTTTTACGTGATATAACTATAAATCTTTTACACAGAATTATGTGAAATTAGAATTACACCCATCAACATCAATTCGTACTGATTTATTTATGAACTAATTAAGGATTTTATTCGGTAGAAAAATTCATTGGTTTAGGTAATAATTTACCATGAAAAAAAAATGTAATTAAAGAAATTGAAAAACAAGCAATTACAAAAATAATATTAAACATGATATGAAATCGCCAATGACCTAGAGGAATCGCTTTTAATCTAAACATAAATCTTTGCCATCAATACATTCGAATGAAAATAATTCCATTGAATATAATTGATTTACACTGATCAATCACATTAACTTAATCTTTTAACTTCTTTATTAAAATTAACTTTGAACATCAATGAACGCAATAAACCAATAAATTAAATATTATATTTCCTACCAACCAGGAAATTTTTACTGTATTTTATTATTTTAGTATAATTGGATAATAAAAAGAATAAAATAATAAATGAGAATTAATTTCAGGTATATTGTCTTCTTTGTGTTCTTTCACAATACCAAGAATATAAAGTGGGTCGCGGTGTTTTGGTTTCCCACGTGAGTATATCTTTTTATTATTTCAATTAATTTTGTTTTCACAATCTATTATCCTACACATTATTTAAATAAACTTCCTGAATTATAGGAAATTATTTTATAAATCTTTGAAGGTATCTCGATTATCTCAAACATAATCTTATAGAAAATAAAGTAAAAAGATAGATGATGTTGTAAATTTTTATTGTTAAGATTTTCATGTTTTAATTAAATGAATATTTTATGCAAAAACAATTTATTTATTTTTAAATAATTATAAACACAGCAAAAATTATTCAAAAAATTTTAATTACTATTTATTATTCATAAATCGTATCAACACAAAATTCTATACCTTAAAACATTAAAATGCATATTATGGAGTTTCTATTAAATTTCATAACGTCAAAGAATTTTCTTTATTTAAGAATAAATTAAATAAATGGTAAAGTGGTTTTAACACGACCAAAATTGAATCTATTAAGATTAAAGTGCCTTCATTTTTCATTTGTTGTTACTTAAAATTTTATCACTTGCTTTTCACGGTTGAAATTCTCATTGAAAACTTTACATTTATTTACGAAATATAACTTTTCTAAAGTAAGGTGATTTTCAGTTACATTTTATAATTATAAATAAATTCCTATGAACAAGATTGAAAATAGTTAAGTTTATTAATTGGATTTCTCGCATCCATTTAGCATTGAAAATATCTGTTCTAGAAAATAGAATTAAATTGTTAATTTTTTTTTTAGACAATATTTACAGGATGATTGGAATTTGATTATTTTAAAAACATTTTTCAACCCATTCCTATGATTATTTTCAAAAGCAGATTATAGACTTTAAAGTACAATTTTCCTATATCCGCTTTTGACTTCAGATTTAAAGCTTTTTATAACATTCATCTAAACATAATTCTTCTGTTTTTTTTAAGAAACAAAAAAAAATCTCTATTCATACTAAAACTAATTTATTGAAATAGGCAGGAAATGTGCATTATATTGCACCATCATCAATAAATCCTTATTTGAATAATACACGACAAAGTAGATCAACTTCTATAAATACTGGACTTTGTCCTATTACAAATTGTCCATTACTACAAGAAGAAATACAAATAAATGGTAAATAATATTAAAATTAGTAAATTAATTACAAACAAATAAAACTTATATTGTTATTATTTCACATTTAATTCATTTGTTGTTATAATTTTATTATATAATTTAGTTGGAAATGGTTTTCAACGTAAAAATTCTAGTTTAATTAAAAAACATGTACAATTTCCTGATGAAATAAAATGTTGTACAGAAACATCTGTAATTGATGATCACAATGGTAATGGACAAATGGCTTTGATCAAAATATTACCAGGTAAATATTTTATTCCTAAAATTATTTTTTAATTTATTTCTAATTAAAAAAAAAAATTTTCATTTTTTTAATAGAATTTAACGAAAACATTTTATCCTGGCAAGAAACAAATAAAAAATAAAATCATTAAGAATTATAAATGTTTTTTGTATTTTAATTAGAGAATAAGAAAATTATCTGTTTATACAAAAAAAGTTTCTATTATAATTATGTAAATATAGTTAGACACAAGAAGGGAAATAGAATATGTTAAAATCAGTTTTATTTGTAAATAATCAAAGATATTTTTGACACGAAACAAAAAAAAAAAACAAAACATTTTAAATTATTTTCTGTTCTTTTTTTTCAAAATTAAAAACAAAAAATGAACGAATTATAAAAATTGATAAATATTAAAGATTGTGTTTGAATTGTGTTTTTAATAAGAATATTTTTATTTCATTATAAAATTGAATATTTAAAGGATTTCACTTATATGGTTGGTATTATATTTTTTATTTCAATATATGACTGTTCTGTGATTTATAAGGAATTTAATCATTTCTGGTACTTTCATTTATTTCCCTCCTTTAATAAGACAATTTGTTAATTAATCACAATTAATTTAATCTTGCAAATAATAATAAACCTTGGGAAAGGATAGAAATATTTTATTTGTTTAACCCATTTACTTTATTGTTTCGACAAATATAAATGAAAATAATTTAAGTCTTATAAGTAATTAGAACCGAAATCGTATCATAAAAGATTATGATAAGATTATGAAAAACAAACCCTTGCATGATCATTCATAATCTGTTCATAATCTGTCCGCTCTATAGAAATTACTTGACATTTGTCTTGTTTTACAACAATTATAAAGTCTATGAAATTTAATTTAATCCTTTTTTAAATCGATAATTCAATAAACCATTAAAATTATCAATAATTGAATTAATTCTTGAATTCTGAATAAATATAAATATTTTTCAATTTGTACTCATAGAACGACACATACGTTTATAGGTTTAAATGAAATTAAACATACCTATAAATAATAATAATAATTATTATAATTTAAATCACACAATTAAATTTAATTTATAGGATTATTCTTCCTTTCATGAAATTTGAAGATTTCATATATTGGGGATATAAAGCAAACTCTAAACAATTGTTAAATCTTCGTTTTGATAAGCACTTCAAATTTCCACAAAAATATTGTTTTCAAAAGATGAAAATATTGTAAATACTTATTATAAGTTTATAAACAAGACTATCTTCGTTATGTTATCTTTCCATTTCTCTGCATAAATTTAACTTAAGTATTCTATTTTATATTGAAAAACATAAAACCATAATACTTCTTGAAAAGTTGATTTGTTAGAATTTTGTGTTTCTAAATTCCAATATGTTTTGTTTATTGAAAAACTTTCTATATATTTAAAATAACTTAATATTCTCTATAAGCAATTCAACAACAACAGAGAACTTATAGTATTGAACCTTTTTAAAATTATTTGTGTGTTTTTATCTATTCCTATATATTTCCAAAGATTTTTCTTTTGGTCCATTTTGAATAAGCTATAAAATTTTATATCAACAAACCAACCACAAAATAAACCCATGTGACCAAAATTCATTTTAAATATTTATAGAATTTAATGTTTATAAATAAACTTCAAAATTGGTTTTATCAAAAGAATTGATTAACGTATGTGTTATAGGCCTTTTACCCTTTACAATACAGAAAATACTATAAAGTATGTTAAAGTTACTTCTTAACATAACAAAGATTAATTTTAAGTGGAAAATTACCACTGTGTATTCGAACGTGATACAATTTATGATTATATAGAAAACCAATGATAAATTGTCCCTGTTTCCTAACATACATGAATAATACTAAACCATCCTTTTTGTGTTGTGAAATTTATTCATAGGGTTACTTTTATTTTGGGTTATGAACCAACTTAACCCCACGTATTTTTTAAAAGAATCAAGTAATATTTATAAATAAGTATTATTCTCCTATTTTTGTCTCATACACAAGTTTTATACCATTAGAAAAAATTCTCGATTGGTTTCTGTTTAAATCTCACGGTGTAACTTTAAATTGAAAACCTTATTAGTTTTTTGCATACTATTTGATTGTAATTAACTAATACACTGGTAAGTTTATTTAATTAGTATGAATTTTTTAACTAAATTTCAGGTAATTAAGTTTAAATAGTTTCATAACTTTTTATTAAAGTATCGAAGTACTTTTCAAGAATTAAGCTCTCATCTTCAGGAATTGAACTATCTTATGTAAAAGCAGAATTGGGTGTATTTATATTTAATCGATTTTTTTTTCTTACTGACCTAAATTTAATTTAATTTCTATTTATGAACTATAGAGAATTTTTTTGAAATTATTCATGAATACTGTTTTATTATTTCTATCCTGATAACGTCTGAAATCTAATCAAAATAGACTGATGGACAAAATATTGTTTCTTATTACTAAAATTATATATTTAATTTTAGTTGATATGTATTGGTTCTACCAATAATTAATAAAATCTAATTCATATTGTTGATGTTTGGATTGATAGAAACATTGATGGGGTTTTAAAATAAATTTATATATCCGATTTATATTCATTTTTTTATTCTTTATTTTTTAACAATTACTGTAAAATTCCATTCCAATGAATGAATCAATTTAAATGTGATTTTTGTATGAAATTAATAATTTACTTTGATTATTTTAAATTTTAAATTATAAATTATTATCTTGAGGAAATAGAATTAGAGCAATTTACGATTCTATAATTATATAATCTTTAACATTTTATACATTGAATTAGAACGAATGATAACGCATGGGCATACATTTATATTTTCTTAAAAAAATTTTTTTCTGAATGAAATAAAAAGATGGAATCGATTTTACGCGTCAAATCAAGATATTTTTTTAAAGATGATATAAAATGTAACGATGGTTACAAAAACACATTCATACTAGGTCAACGTCACAATTTTAAATGGATATACAAAAATGAAAATTCACAACAATATTACAGCAAATAATAGGATTTTTTTTTAGAAAACAACGTTGGAGTGTAAAATTATTGTTTTCTCAGGTAATTTAAAAAAATAAAAATATAACAAATTACCTATTGAACCAAAAAAATAAATTAGAAAAATAATATCCTTATCAGGAGAAAATAAATGCATTTACAATAAAACATAATTAGAAAACAACTTTCACTGTCAAAACTTTCCTTTTAAAATAAATTAGTAACTATGTATCTATGTAATTTAAAATGAATTAGTAACACCTTAAACTACAATAATTGAAGTATTTGATTATAGATTGAATACGTGTGTTATATAAATGCTGCATTTTTCGTTATAAAAAAAAATCTATTAATGAAGAAAAATTTAATTTTCAATTGACAAAATAGAAGAGAATGGACAGTGATTTTTTTTTCGGAATTTAAAATGAAATGAAATGCATTTCATTGTATAATTTTTTAATTTTAATATCCGTCGCAATATTATTAATTATCGGGCGACTTATTACCAGTTGGCTTTAACTTCTATATAACTCCTTGAATAGAGTAAATTTATTTTGTTCTTTTGTGAATGAAACATTGGAATGGGTTTTCATTTCTTTTAAAACAAAAATTCAATTTACATATTTGATTTACTTTCTTCGTAAAGATATAAGGCGTGAACTGACAAATAAATAAGCCAAACAAATTATATAAAGAGCTGAGGCTTTCAATCGTAATTGTAAATAAAATTAAGCTTAAAAGTAAAAAAGTTTTACAGAAGAATTCTTAAAAAAAAAAATCAAATAAGAATCAAGAAAATGTTAATAAATTCTATAAAGAATCAAGAAAAATAAATAAATAAGTCGAATTATATAATAAAACATAAAAATAATATTTTAGCGACAGAATAAAAGTAGAACAGTGGAATGAGTAAATTCAAGTCACAATACTCTTCATCAAATTCTGTTAAACGAATTGAAATTTATGTATAAATTCTAATATATGTTGCGTAAATTCCTATACATGAATAATTCTATTCGCATTAAACATTGTCTATTTTTACGAGGCCTTGAATCATGCTAGCATCATAAATTCAGTTTTCATTTAATGAATGCGAACCAAAATATGTTTGTTCTTAAATTTTTTTAGTCTAAGAAAAAATTATTAGAAAATTGTGCCGTTGTGCCTATCTAAAAATTTTATAATGCTTTTCATAATCAAAGTCTACTCTTGTTAACATTATATTACTACTTTTTATGCAAAAATATAAATTAATTAACGATTTCTTAATAAAATCAAAATGTTCTAATAAAATTTTTTAATTTACGTTAAGGTGAAAAAATGGTCAGACTTTCAAATACTTTGACTTTTACCACAAACAAATCTAATATTACATTTTCTTTACATTTTCATAATATTCCGTGTATCTTCTGATCTTGACTTTCAATCTTAAATGAAGTCTTTTTGTTTTTTATCAAAATTAACAATATTTCCAGATTAGAATCAATAAATTTGTATTATTAGAGTTGTCAAAAGTTAAAAATTCTGCAGAATATTCTCAAAATTTACAATTTCTTTAAAATCAATATTTTTAGATTTCTGTTTAAAAGTTTTAAAATTAAATTATAAATGAAACATAAAATTTTGTGACGTTCATTTAATTTATTTATAATTTTATATCTTGCTTTTAAAACAAAATTCAACAGGCTGCTCTATTGTGACGAGATCTTTTTTTATTCATTTTAAAATTGTAATCATATTTATGGATCCTTTTTTCTGTTCTATAAAAAATTGTTTCCTTTTATAATATTTATTTAAAGAAAGATGAGTGTGTATTTTTTTTTTTTTTGTTATAAATTGTGGTGAATAAATCATGAAAAATTAAAGAAGAAAATGTCATCAGTTATTATACAAAATGTAACAAAATATATAACAAAAAAACGGACATTTTAAAAGTAATTGGACAATTTTTTAAAAGGAATTTAACGTTCCTCATTTGACTGGATAACATTAAACATTGAGTCGGCTTTCGAAATAATTACTCTTCATTTAAATGAAAATTGAAATCAATTTGAGGAGAACTTTTTTAATTGGGCAAATATTAAATTGATTAGTATTAGATTTTTCTCTTTTATTTTGTTGAGTATTTATTTGTTCCTTATTTAATTGTACTTTGTGCTTTCTATAAATACAAATTAAAATCTCAATGAACTCCTATAATTTATACTAATTTGATTGGTATCTAATGGTAGGTATGTAGTTTTGAATTAATCAACAACATATTTATTCGTACTGTGAAACGAAAAACATGAAAATAATGTGATCATGATTAAAATGGAATTCAAAACCATTTTTTTTTCACATATTGAGGTGTGAACCTATAATAACAGAGTTTCCACTCAGCAACAGAGTAAATTATTATTAAAATTATCGCCAGACATCGATTAAGAAAAGAGGTACAGTAATGCTTTACATGTCTATACAAATCTTTTGTTCTGCAAAACCGTTAGCTAGAAGATAATTGGGAAATATTTCAAACAATTTGATCATATAAAACGTATTAAAATATACGGGACAAACCCCAGTTAAACCTTCATAAATATATATAACAGTGACCAACTGGTCCATAATTTTCTTTAGAAATTAACACATTTATTAAATCGTTTTATTCAAGGAATTCGATTATAAAACACTGTCATAAAAAATAAAATCATACTTTGGACAATTGAACTGATGAATTCAAATTATAAAATAGGTAATTTTTTCAATATACTTTTTACCTGTCTCTTGAATAAAGAACTCTATTGTTTATTTAATTACCTGGCATCTATTTATCTCCGTCTTTTAAACAAAAGCAATTATAATCAACCTGAAAACTCCATACTAATACCAATATTTAAACAAAATTTGAACTCTTTATTCTGATTGGTTTAAATTGAAAAATAACCATTATATTTTGAACAAATCAAAATGAAGGAAAATCGGCTTAACTGAAAATATAATTCCAAATTTGAAAATATAAACGTTTAATATTTAGTCTTGATCTGTCTTTGACCAGTGTACGACAAAACTTGTGAAAATAATAATATAATTAAATAAATTATTGTTAATATTTTGAGTGACAAAATGAAAATGTAAGTTTTTAAATAATTTAAATATGTATATTTAATTAATTTGTATTTCTACAAAATAAAATATTTATTTTTCCCTGAAATTGAATTCAGTTACCGTGAAAGTAAATTCTATTAAATGGTTTTATTATGTTTCTGCAAACAGCAATTATAATAATAATATTTTTAATTAATAAAAAATGAATTTAGTTATTACATAACTCTAATTAACTTTAATTAAATCAGAACTAACTAAAACTAATTAAATTTTTCTTGCAGACAAATAATCTGGTTATTCTTCATAATCTACCAAATCCAAACAATTTTTTCTTGGGATTGCAATGAAGATTACTGGGATTCTGAGTGTACACTAAATGCAGTGGAGATGAGATCTCGATCTGACGTGTATATATCCTCAGATGGATCTTCTAAATTAATCATGAAATTCACAAACTCATTTATGGCATATTTCCCAGCTAACATTTTTAAAGATTATAAGAATTTAAGAATTCTTGACATTTCTAATTGTAGCATAAACGAAATAGATGATGATTCTTTCATTGGTGCTGTAAGATTGGAAACTATAGATTTATCTCTGAACAATATTACTTTACTGCAAGAAAATTTATTTTTCGAAGCTGTCAATCTTATATCAATAAATTTAACTTATAATAATATAGAAACAATTCAAGATAACGCATTTAAATCTTTAATTAATTTAAAATCATTATTTCTATCGAATAACAAAATTAAAACAATAAATGAACAAATAATGTCAACAATTCCCCTCATTCAAGAGCTCACATTAAATCAAAATAAAATAGAACTGATTAACGATATTTTCACGAATAATCTATATCTTGAAGATCTTAATTTAAGTAATAACAACATAAGTATTGTTGATAGCTTATCTTTAGCAAGTTTAATTAATTTAAATATTTCATTCAATAATGTGGAGGATATTATATTATATAATTACCAATCAATAATTAATAATAACAATAACATAAAACTATTGTATGTGACCAAATCAGTTGTTCTATTAGAAGCTTCCAATAATTTATTATCAAACTTGTATACTGACGAACGTGGTATGGACATTACAAAGTTGATATTGTCAAATAATACATTCACCGATATTGAATTTATTCAAGAAATGCCTTATTTGACTGAATTAGATTTCACATTTAATAAAATTCATTTAAATTTGATGTCGTTCTCTGTATTAGAAAATTTACAAAGTTTAAAATTAAGATCATGTGGTTTGACAATATTATTAAAAGGAGTATTTTTTAATCAAACAAATTTAGAAGTTCTTGATCTTTCTTATAATAATTTGTCAAAAATTGAAAATGGGACATTCACAAATGTTAAAAGTTTAAAAATTCTTAATATTTCTTATAATAATTTAACACAAATTGTAATGGGAACTTTCTCAGACCAAACTAATTTAGAAGTACTTAATATTTCTTCTAATAATTTATTGAAATTAGATCTCGCCATTTTTACAAATAACATTTTGATGACAGAATTATTTATTGACGGAAATAATTTAATTGAATTATTGTCAGTTAAAGAAAGTATTTCTGTTCTTCAAAATTTAAGAACTTTTGATATCAGTAATAATCATTGGAATTGTACTTATTTAATTAAATTGATACGTAACTTATATAATATAAAATTAAATACAAATCATAGACACTTGAAAGTTAAAGGGAAAAGAAGTATTGGTGGGATTTCATGTGTGGAAAATAATAAATATTTAAATGAAGTAAAACAAAAAAAAATTGAATCATTTCCAAAAATTTCTAATACATCAAATATTGAAAATGGCCAAATTGAATTACAAGAAAATGAACAATTGGATCTAGAAGCAATTCATCATGATCAAGTTCACTCGAGACAATTAGATACAGAAGAAAATGATTCAATTAAAGAAATAGAAAATAATGAAAATCTAATAAAAAAAAATGTAGAACTTCTTGATGAAGCAAGTAGTGTTTTGTTAAATATTATTGGTAGAAATAAGAAAAAAAGAGTATCGATTTTTATGATAAATGTATTTGATGATGTATCAGTTTAATCAGAAAGCAAATGAAATAATTCTCAATATTGTATAATTTTATATTTAGAATAAGATTTAATATGTAAAATATTTCTTTTCTTGTTTTTAAAATTACTAATTAAATAATTAGATTAGATTAAGAATATTTGTTGATGTCATTAATTCATGAATAACTTTGTCCTCAATATTTTAATAAATAAAAAGTATAAACAAAATGATTCTCAATTATTCGAATTTCCTACAAAATTATGAACCATCCATTTTTATATTTTTTCGATGTTTCAACTGGTTCAGTGATTCTGTTCTAAACCATTTTTTAAATCTCTGATATTTTTATTATAGAATCAACAATGAAACCAAATCATAAAAAGTCCCAGTTTTTGTACCGATTTAAAAATACAAAATATAAGCTCGATAAGAATAAGTAAAACAAATATACAGCAAGGGGTAAACATGAATCAAAATAAAATCTTATGACATAAAGTTTTCTCCTTTAAAAAGTCTCAAAAGTTTTTCTTAAAATAAATATGTCATTTTATAACGACCTTTTATATTCACGTAAAACATGAAGTCATCCCAATGAATAATCAACACGTTTTGGGAAATCAAAATCATTCACTTGAGAATATTACTTAAAAAAACTTTTGTTTAACTATACAATCTTCTACAATCGTATTTTATTGTTATAATACAACTTTTATCTCCTAAAGGAAATAAAAATTTAACCAAAAATATATTTGGATATTTTAAAAGAAATGTTTTTGTACTGAATAATTATAAACTTTTGTTGGCTGATCGCCAAAAAAAGAAAAAAAAACGAACAATAATTAAAATGATGAACAAAAATATGTTATTAAATTCTTATGAATACATTTCATCACTTTTTATAAAAAGGAAACAACACATTCTGTTAATATTTATTCAATAATTTCTAATTATAATCAACGTAATATATTTTTGTTTTAGCCAAGTAAACAAATTTTACCAATATTCCCAATAAAAACTCTAGAAATCATTTAGTCTAATAAAGTGTTCATAAATAGATATGTAAATATCTCTAAAGTCAACATTACATTTTCGTTCAATAACTAATAAAAAGAAAAGTTTTATAAACAACTTGTTCACTAAAATCTTAAAGTGTTTGCTTATGAGGACACAATCAACAGAGAGAATTAAATAACTGATGTAAAACTTTTGAAGTATTTTCAATAAAAATTAAACAATAATAAATTTTCCTACTTGAACATTTTCATCTTTTAACTTTATTCACATAAGAATATGGTAAAGTAATATAAATAAAATATCTTATCTCAAAGTTATAAAAATTCTTCAAGTAATTTTTTTTTTTATCTATTTCAATATCTTCCCATAACATTAAGATTAATATGAACAACAACAACAATAACCACATCAACAACAACAATCTATAGTCTTCCGAATAAATATTTTGTTATTGTTATTATTTTTACAAAACATAATAATATAAAAAGCTCTATCCAACCCAATCAGAGATTTGTTAGTATTTTTAATATCATTTTTCATTAATAAATTCCATAAAAATTAATTTATAAATTTTCTCGGAAATAATTATATTTTCTTTATATTAAAATTTGAAAATATTTTCTAAAAAAAAAATAATGTAAACAGGAAAATTTGTTTTTAAAAAAGTAACAACAATATTTCTCTATTTATTAATTTCGATCGAAATACAAAAAAAAAAACTAATTAGGTGTGGTATTTGTGTTTGTGGTATTTATTTTTTTTTACTCAAATATTGATAAAATGCCAAATAAATATTTCCTTTTTATATTTATAAATTAATTTTAAAATAAGATAGAATGGGGGAGACACAAAAAATAATATGGAATTTTAACATTTTTCTAACAAGACAAATTTCTATTTGAGTTAAACAAAAAAAAAAAAAAAAAGGAAAGAAATTCTTGAAAGATTTGACAATTATTAAGATCAAAATATAAAAAATATATCGATGTTTGTTTAAGATTTAAATTGAAACTTTAAAAATGAAGAAAATAATAAATTTTATTTCTTTTAATTAATATTTGTATTATGTATTGATTGACGTAGGTAATTAATACTATTTCCATGGATAATTAGATAATTATATATTTTTAATAATTCCAGTTGTTTTTATGTAAAGTCATTATTTTTCCTATTCCTGTGTTTTCAAGGCAATTTTCAATTGTTGAGGGTATTTTATGTTGTTATCTTTGTTTGGCATATTTTTGTACATTTGCTAAGGATGTGTTCCATACAAATTTAAATGATTTATTTAATATTTTTTGTCTCTGTCTTATTTTTCATTTAACATAAACTTTACATCTAAAATAATTAGCATCCTTCACGAATCAATATTTTATATTTTGTATTTGTGTTATTTGGGAATAAAACAATAATTCCATTAGATTAAAATTAGAAGGGAATATAATAAGGTTATTTTTATTCCTTATAAATATTTATCAAGTTTTTTTTTTTGTTTTTCTTTAATTATAGAAAAAATCACATAAAGTGAAATTTTTTACTTTAAAGTAGATTGACTGTTTCATTCTTTTTTTTTTTCAAAAGAATTCTTAAAATAACATGTTTCTTTTATATTTATATCAGAAGACTTTTTCCATATTTTTAAAGAATTTCTTTTAAATAAATTTCTTTTTAAAAGACGCAAGCGTCTTTATTGTTTTTGAATCGAAAATGTTACAAAGAGCTTTTTATTGTATTAGTTAATATTACAAATTACGAAAGATGAGTATTATTTTTTTTTCTCTGTATTAATATTTCTAACAAAAGACAAATTTATTGAATTGAATTGCTTTTAAAAATTTCTTTTACCATTCCTCTGTCTTATTGTTTGTCCAATTTCCGGTATATTAAGTGCTGTTCAATAATTTTATTGTTTTTACGATTTATTATGATCAATTTCTTCTTTTCTTTAAATTCTTAAGAAAAAGGAAATTATTGTAAAATATTTGTAATAAAATTTATTAAAAGATTCTTCTAAAAAATATCTATAAATTCTTTCTTAAAATTCGTTGAATAAAAATAACAATCATTTACCAATATTAAATTAATTTGAATGATTCTTTTCCGTTTAAGGATTTTCTCAGAAATGAGTTATAAGAATTTGACGAATTTGATGAATTTATTGGTTCATTGAACAGAAGTGAATATAAAAAAATTAAGACTATTACAATTAAATACTTTTTATAGACCCAAATTGACGATACATCTGAGTCAAAGGAAATATCGAAATTGAAATGATAAGCTGTATGGTTTTGGAGTTTCTTAAGACCATTTAAATAATGTATCAAGACCTTAATTATAATTATAAATAATTTACATAAAATAGATAAAAATAAATGGATAAAGTCTTAGTAAAGTATATTCAAATATAAATTCCTAAATCCACTCATTGTATGTAAATTATGCCAGAATGGAAATTAATCAGATTTTAATTTTAATTTTTGTTCATAGAAATTTCTAAGAAATAATTTAAACAAAAGGTTAACTTGGATTGTATCGATATTAAATTTAAACCAATAACTTAATAAAGTTGTATTCAATAGACAATTTATATAAACTGGGTAAGGTATTGAAGAACCAAACTTTTTAATAAAAATCTTATTTTTTGTTATTTTAAATTTCCTCCTTCATATTTTTTCCAATTGACAGAAAAGTAACAAAAAAAATTTACCATTTATTGATATACCGACAATTTTTCTATATTTGAACAAATCAAAAAAAAAATCCAAAAAAACGACTCCTATTTAATAAAATAATTGGCACCCAAGTATTGAGCTTCTATAAGCCTTCAACCTGAGTTTCTCACATTCATATTTTTTTTGTACATTTTTTATACAAATAATTCTCATTAAATTTTCATAAAGAAAATTCAAATATCTCATCAACATTATCTGAAACTTTTTTAACACAAGAATACGGAATTTCTATTATTAGACGTTCGAAAATTAAATTAATAAAAAGAAACAAATTACGTACATAACCCATTTTATATAATTAATAATAATAATGATTCATGCATCACAAAAAATAATTGTGTTAAAAAAAAATTTTAATCTGAAGTCTGAACTCAGTCCATTCGAGAAAAAGTGAATATTATAACCTGTTTGAAATCTAAACAAAATTCTTGTACGTTCTGATATTATGCTTTTATCATTCCATCAATTTTCACTTAACAAAATAAATGCATCCAATTTAATTTATCCTTTAAAGATTTTTTTTTATAGAAAATGTTCCACTCCAATTAAGATTAAATTTATGTCCAGAAGGAAAATGAAATTTTTCTGTTGAATAAAAAGTTTAAATTGAAATTTTAAATTCTATTTATCAATTCAATCAAATCTTTATTGAGTAAATTATATATAATAAAATATTGTATTTTACTATTTGCAGACAGAAGTGCTTAAACTTTTAAACAATCATAAATGTACGTAGTCAATAGAAGTGAAATTTAAACATTTACAAAATGAAAATAATATTTACCATCGTGCAACTATTTTTTTTTGTTCAATATTACGTGTCGTTTCCTGAACACAGTAATATAAATAAACCATGTAAGTTGAACAAAACTATGTCTGTCAATTATAGAATTTAGAATTCAATAAAATGAGAGCTTTACCATTCGTTGTTTAATACTTTATTGTAAACACGTATACAAGAGAAATTTTCCATCCTGCATTTATCTTTGTTAGAAGTTTTGAGTTTTGACTTAAACTCAATATTATTTAGGTAAAAACTGTAGGTAAATTTTATAAATTAAAATCTGAAAATATTTGATGAAATAATTTAGTTGTAAGTGCGATAAGTTAAGATGTTTCATCATTTAAAAAGTAATTAGCTAATTAACACCTGGATTGAAATACTTCGGGAATTCCATCATGATTGTCATCCGATCCGAGAACTTTTGTAACAATAGAAGTCATCGATATCTTTTGTGTAAATTTTTTAGTATCAAATTTTGTTTTTTAGATCGAAATTTCCCATTTATGTTTTAATTGTCGTGTGTCTCTAATTTTACCTTTTGATATTTTCTTTCTGTTGGAAAATTATTCTAGGTGACGTACAAAAGGTTAAAAAATTATTATTCTACTCCTACGTTTCATGATTGTCCATAATAAATTATAAAAATATTCATGAGGGAATTTCATTTAATTCTGGTATATAATACAATTTTTATAGAATTATAAATGATAAGAGTAAATAAACAAACAATATGTTAATATAGTTATATGTTTATAAATGAATAATAAAATAAAAGAAAATTCTACACAAAACAAAAGAAAATGCTACACATGATAATATATTGATTCTAAATAAAATGATTGAAAATAAAACGGTAAACTTATAAGAAATATATTTCTGTCCCCACATTTAATTAGATAAATGGAATATCTTCTTAAATATCATCAATTATTATTATTATTTAGCAGAAGTTATTCTCTTTTATTCCATTATTTTTGTAATTTATTCAAGAAAGAAAATATGTTTTAGTTTTATTTGAAAACATAAATAATAAAATCATGTCTTATACATTGTTCGTAGACAAATAATCAACTAAATTGAATAGGCAACGACAGAATATTACAGTTGCATTAACATGAATGTTTGAAGAAAATAAAAGAAAAGGAGAATTTCATGTAAAAGCATTTACTTAATATGAGTCATCATCTATTCAACTGTAATCACTGGCAGATTTTATAGTAGCCGTGTTTTATAATTCGAATTCTATATAAAAATATTTTGCAATTTAAAAGCACTGAAAAATTCTGTATACATAATTTCCCAATTGACCAACCTACAGATATAAAAAATATACTGAAAAAATACTAACGGCAACATCTAATTTTGAGCTCGGTAATTAGAATGTATATCCCTGGATAATTCATTTTTGCATGTGAAATAATCAAGAGAAAATAACACTGTATAGAATTTAAATTAAAAAACGCGACTAGTATATTTTCTCTGGCCTTCAACTTGAACTAAATTTGCAAAATAATATTTCTTAATTATTGTTACGCTTTTTTGTTCCACAGCACAAAAATATAATAACGGTTTAAACATTTTTTTAAATAAAACAATCCATAAATAATAATTATTTAATTCATATTTTAGTTGTTCCAATCCTCAGTTTTTAGTCCCTCTAATACTAAGTCTGATAAAATACTTCACAGAGCAAACTAACAAAATAATAAAAAACATTTAATTTAAATTTATTATTATTGAAAAATATTTAAAAATTATTTATTCAAAATTAATATTCTGATGTTATGTCAATTTTAGGATTTTAATTAAAAATATTAGAATTCAATTAAATTCTATATTTAAATATGTTAGAATAACATAAAAAATATGTAACCGTAATTAAATTTTTGAATTATAAAATTTAATTAATTTTGTCAAAACTTTCGAAACAAAAATTAATTAATTACTTTGACTAAAAAATTACAATAAAATTTTTTTCCCATTTAATATTTATAAAAATTATTAAATTCTTTCAAAACAAAATGTCTCAACAGTTGATACATTTTCTGATATTGAAATATGCTTTGAATCGTTATTGAAAATTTTATAAACCAAAGTTTTTAAGCAAAATTAATATACATATTTTGAATGCATTTAGTTTTTCAAGCTTACAATAAAGAAACTATTTGACTCTTTTATACCAATTCTATATATCTGAGTAGCTTAAAAGTTAAAGTTTAAAATATTTTAAGAAATAGATAGAATCGACTAGAACTAGAACTAATTTTCTTATATATGAAATGAAACTAAGTTTGATAATAATACACTTAATTTGAAAACAAATTAACAAATAAATAGAATATTGATATGGCTGGCATTGTCATTGACTATAACAGAATTATTTGATTGACACAAAATCTTTTTAATAATGGAATTCGTCCCATTTCACATATTTCTAACAAGCGTTGAGACTCACAACCATAATATTTGTGTATTCATGGAAACGTTGATTGCGATACCAAAATAACATAAATTATTTTCAAAGTAATTTTTTGACGTTATAATAATAATCAAAAAAAAATAGTCAAAATAAGAAAAAAATATGTCAATCTGTGATATTATTGATTTTTTGAAGGACGTAGAAATTTGTGATGGGAATGGAAATTTTGTTTGAATAATTTTTCCTGCTAAAAATTTATTTAAGATTTAATGTGAAGAAACATATGCCTCTCTATTTATTATTCAAATAATAAAATATTTATTCACATCTAAAATTATTTTCTAACTTCTATACTTTGAAGTTTTTAATTTTCAAAATATAAATACAAAAGAAATTTTAAATTTTCAATAGAAAAAGAGGTAAGTCTACCTCAAACCTGAGTGTGGTACAAATAATGGTTTCGCCTAAATGTTAAATCAAATTATGCATAAAAGATTAGTCATGGTACAGCATATAAATTATAACTCCACAATATTCATTTAGGAAATGTGATTGCACAATAATAATAAAATATTTAAACACAATTTATGAAAATTTTGTGCATCCATATGCACTCATTCTTACGGGAATGAAACGGACTATTAATTAATAAACAGTTGCATTTAATTATAAATGATAACCCAAAAAATAATCAACTGTTTTTCTTTCCAATATTTTAATACATTTTTTTGTTATCCCTTCCTTTGTCTTAATATTTCTTTCAAATCTTTTATTACATTTTTTTGTATTCCTTTCTTTTGTCTTAATATTATTTTTCATAATCCTAATAATCAAGTTTTAGTTAAAATAACAGACACAACGACATTCTATACGCATAAATTGTTCATTCGATTTAAAAAATAAACAAAAGAAAAATTAATTATTTTTTGTATTGTAAGAGTTTGGTAATTTTTCTTTGAAATCATTTAAAAAAAAAGAACAAAAATGGGAAAAAAAGGGAAAAAGAACAACACCAAAAAAAATCTCATTATATGAAAGATGAGATTTTCTTTTTTAGTCTTATTTTTTTATATTTTTTTTCAAAGTCAAAAGATCATAATCTCTTCTTCAACACTTTGAGTTCTTTAAAAAAAATTTTATCTTCTAATCAGTTTTCTGTTGACTATAGGATAAATTTGAATTTCATTTTCTTCTTTTATTTCCAAATAATCCAATTAAATAAGAACGAAAATTTCCATACCAAATAAAATGATAAATTTAAAATAAATATTTTGAAAAGATAAATTTGTACATAATATTTTGATTCAGAAATTTTATTTAATTTACAAGCGTTCGTAATTTAATATTTTCAAAATTTATTCGCAGTCTACAATCATATAATTGGGATTACACTGTGATTCTTCTTCTTATTATTTTGTTATTACTTTTATATTCTGTCATTACAGCAATTGTTATTCTTATTCCAGTTGTCTCGTCTTATTTATTTTTTGAAGAAATTATTTATTTGTAGTATTTTTTTTGAAACACTTGTTTTTTTTTTAAACCTGAAGCTGAACTTGAGCATTATTATTGAGTTGTTATAAACCATTGAAAAAAATGTGTGTTTTAAATCTTTGAATTTCATTTAAAATTATTGTGGGAAATTCAACATAAATAAAAATGTAATAAATTTGTAAATTATGAATTCCACAATACTTAATGTAACTAATTAATTTTATAACATCCTAATCTCTCTCTTATGAATAAAATTTAAGTAATGTAATAAAAACATACAAGACTATCCTACATAAAAATCATAAAAATCATAAAAATATTTTATAATGAAAAGTTGTACGCATATCCAGTTTCATTTCATTTCTATGCAATCATAAAATTTTTCATCCTTTTTAAGAATTTTGGACTTTAGAATTTGAGATTCTAATTTTACATTTATATGATTTTTATTTTTTATTTAAGGATATGCAAATCTTCTGCCTGAGCTTTTTTTTTTATTGTATTTTCTTGTTAAACCTTGCCAATTAATCATTGTGTTTGTACTTTAGAATTTAATGATTTCATAATTCTAGTCTAGACAAAATTTTTACAGATTTTTTTTAATTGTATAAGATTATCTTGCGATATCTGTCTGATGATATCTGTCGATAAATAGAATTTAAAGTCCGAGTTTAAATAAAACTATTTGAATGAAATACTAGGCGCCTCCACCTAAAATGTTTTAATTTAATATCCGATTGAAATTTTACACAATTCAATTTTCTTTTTCTGTTCAAAAATTATTGACGTAAGAATAATAAATTTCTTTAGTTAAATGACTGCTTAACTAAAGGTTTACAATTTCATACGATTGATTGAAGGAAGAAATATGCCAATATTAAAATATTTTATCGGCTTTAAATCTGTGAAATAGAAAATCAATGTGATAAACTTTATTTTTCTCTTACGCTAAACCGGAAAAGAAAAGTAAAACAAAAGATTGGGATAAGAATTGCAAAACAAAAAAATAGTAAAATTTGATTTATTCTTTTGTTTTTTATTAAAGAAATAAATTTTGTTGTTTGAATTAAACGGACATCGAACTCTTTGATTTTATCATTTTGTTTGTTTTCTTCCCGAATACCAAAGTTATCTCTAGATATACCATAAATCGTTACACTACCGTTTGCTTTTTAAAAGAGCACGTAACATTATCATTGAAGCGTGTAATTGTGTGAGCACAGTTGTAACATAGTTTCTTTTCAATTTTTATTATTATTTTTAAAATATAAAAAAATTCAGACATTAAATACATTAGATAATATGGATATGATGCTGACATTATTTAACTGTAATTTTTATAAAAAAAAAAACTAATGTAATAAAAAATCACATGACGTCTAAGACATGTGTACAGAAAATCTCCTGTTCTGTCATGTGAGTGGCCTTACGTAATTAAATCAAAAATATATTCTTGAATAAAATTTCATTTGTAATTTAAATTATACGAATAATGTTCGTTGTTTCATTTTTCTATAAATTAATAATATGTGACAATTCAAATTAAAAGTTAATAGAATTAAAATTAGAAAAAAATTCAACAATAATTAAATTGTTTACAATATTGTGTTTCATTTTATAAAACATTAAATGCAAGTAATAATATTGGCAAAACATAAAATATATTTTTCATTCCCTATAATTCTATTTTAAATATTTAAAGAGATCAATAAATTTTTCCACAATAAATCATTTTCTACTTAAAAATTAATGCAAAATAAAATAAATAATATTTCAAAAGTTGAACGATAGTGACATCAACTAGGTTTCACCGAAGAAGCTTAACTTTTCAATCTTTAGAGATATATTATTTATTTTGTCTATAATATATAACTAATTCTAAAATCCTACTATTAGTACTACTACTATTACTTCTCAATTATTCTACTGTTCCTCTCAGACAATAAACCTTCTGTATTAAAAACATAAAATTTCGGAGGAAACTAACTTAAAACATAATATTATATTTTCTAATTCGTTTTAATGATAAACGATGACCATACATTACACTTCTTATAAACATCTGATAACTGTAATATTTTACATCAAACTAAATTGTTAAAGAACTTGACATTGAAATTTTCATTGAAAACAGAGAAAATTTTAATACGCCTGCGTTTTCTCTATTTTCCTTTTTTGTTATATTTTGAGAGAGAATTTCCCCTTTTGAGTGAAACTTTTCTTTATTCTTGTGTGTATTTATATAATTTAAATAAAATACAAATTAAATTGAGATTAAAACAATTTAAACCTTTATAATTTAGAAAGGAACTTATGTTATTTTCTTTCAAATATTCTAACAAAAACAAAATCTTCATGAAATTCAATAACACCAGAATGTTGTCAATGCAACTTCTATTGAATATGGAAGGTTACACTAAAATACACAAAAAATAATATTTGTTGAACAAGGA
Organism: Pedicia rivosa; assembly: GCA_963082725.1. Classification (NCBI taxonomy): domain Eukaryota; kingdom Metazoa; phylum Arthropoda; class Insecta; order Diptera; family Pediciidae; genus Pedicia; species Pedicia rivosa. The sequence continues at coordinate 12,502,449 of OY720155.1, forward strand.
AACATCGAGACAAACATCATCTTTACAGTAAAATGTAACATTCTATATATTTACAGAGTCTTACTTTGTTGAATATGCTGTTTGCATTAATATAACAAATATTCTCCAAAGTTGAAATTATATTTAAATGTAAACAAGTAAATGCACGAGTTACTATATAGAGACGTCCTACTAAATTTTTAAAATTGTTCAGACGAAAATTTCGAAAAACAAAAAGTGAATAAAATCAGAATTCAAAGTCATACTCGAATTTAAGAACTTTATTATATTGAATTTTTGTTCTGCCAATTTTAATGTATTTCGGAATTAAAACTTTTATTTACAGTCAGTAATCGCTTTATTCGTTATTAGCGTTGTAACAAACTTATATCTAATTTTCATAAACCTTCCATTTGCGATTTTCCGTATGAATTCCCCATTGAATCATTAAAGTAGTTTGCCCATGCATAATACAAAATTCATTTATGAACGAACAATCAATCTCTTGATTTAAGTCTTACCTATTCAAAATATAAATTAATATCAAAATTCATATTAATCAAACAACAGTCAAGTGTATAATTTTTTTTTTCTTTGAAATTTAATCAATGTGATGTATAAAAATAAATTCCTATAATAAAATGTTGTCACGTGTACATAAATAAAGAAGATTGTTACTAAAATTGTAACAACGACAAAAATAATTTTAAAAAATATTATATTAAAAAAATATTTGATAATATAGGAAATTATGTACATGTCTATTTATAAAATTAATTAATTAATGTAAAAGTAATTACAATACTGGTACATTATTTTATTAAATATATTTACTTTCATAAACATATTTATGTATGTATGTTGTATGTAAATTTTTATCAGATATTTAAATAACTTTTTGTGTTGTGTTATTATAATTGAATTAATAAATTTTATTAAATAATTCTGTAAACATTAAATCAAAAATAGTTTGCAGAAAAGTTGGATCTTAAAGAAAAGTTTACATGCGAGTCAAGTACAAAATAATTAAATATTAAATTCTTACATATGTAAATTCTTATAAATATTGACGTTGACTGAATAAATTTTATTAAAATAACATAAAATGTGTTAGACTTTTTTTTTGTATTATTTCGTTTTTATTAAAAAATTTTTAATTGCTGAATCTACAAATATAACTTTATCTTGGATAAATAATTAATTTAGGCAAATATTTTAAAGAATTCAAAAAAAAATATTTTAAAGTCTAAATTAAAAAATTCTTTTAGTGAACAAAATGATAAAATAGTAAATTAACTTATTCATTCTAGCATTAAATTTCTTTATCGAATATTAGTCAGATAATTTTGATTAAAATGTCAAACGTTGTCTTGGTTACGATTATTTTTGGAATCCAAAAGATTATTTGGAATTCTATTTTATATTAGAATTTTGAATAATTATTAAATGTCCTTCGATCTTAAAGTCAATATATTCTGTATTATTTTGTCACCACAATGTACAACCCACGTCTAATGAAAATCTGTAGGTTTTTGTTTTGATGTGAAATAAAAGTAAGGTTGTGAAATTGTTACAACAAAGCTATACAATTTAAATACAATAAAATCAATGACATTGAAAATGTGTAGACAAAGTTTAAAAAAAAATTATCAGCCTGCTTCGAAATATTTTAATTAAAAATCGAATGAAAATCGAAAAAAAAGAACAAAAGATCTTCTTACAAATTTGGTAATTAATAATATGTTTTTTAATCTCTGTTCAGTGTTACAGGTAGGAAGCGTCATAGAAGAAATTTTAATTTTAATTGTAAAGTATTTTGAATGCCTAATTACGTTGGGATCTGTAGTAAAATTATTAATCACTTTTTATTATTTATAATATAACAAAATTTTTTAATAAATCAAAATACTCTTTGAAACGTAGCTATCTATAAAAATATACTGTAACATCAATTTCATGAATTTAAAATTATTATTTCTCCCTAATTTTGGAATAAAATCAAACAAATATTAGCCGAAAATAATTACAATCGGTGAAATTAATTACATACAAATTTACAAATTTACAAATTTCAACGAATTTTAAATGAACGGAGAAAAACATAATTAAATGACAAACAAGTTAAATTAATTTTTTTGCCCGTACTAATCTATTGCTTTGACTAAAATTATGATTCACGTTACACATAATAACCACTAATTTCTGAATAAAATATTAAAAATATCCTGTTCGTCCTTTACACATTTTTACTTTAAATCTCACGGGAATTAACCTGAATCGATAAATTGAGTACATGTTTTTTTATATAGAGTTTATAAATGAACATTCAGTGTACCATCATGAGAAAAGTATTATAGGAAGTCAATCTCGAGGAGAATTTTATATTTATATTTTCTAAAGTTTAATAATTTAAAGTATACGTACCAACGTACCAAGAGAAACAAAATTTTGTCATTTTCTTGTTAACTTTTTTTTCTTTGTAAAAAATGTGATTCAATTCATGCAGAACCAAGAAACTTTAAATATAATTTCTATGGAATTCAATTAAATCTAATTCGTTGTTTTATTCAATAAATTTTCGTTATCAATGGTACTCATTTATTTATCTAAAATGCCACAATTATTGATTTATTTACAAAATATGGATAAACGTTTAAAATTGAAATTGAAAAAAAAAATATATGAAAACGCGATAAATTATAATCAATCATGGAAACGATAAAATGGATCAATGGCTTATTGGAGAATCTCAAGCAAATGGTACCCTGATTGTTATATGTAATTTATTTATTTGTTTGTCTAAACTTAAATTTCCATACATATAAAGCTCTCTTAAAAGAAAAATTATAAAGTCTCAACGTAATAAAAAAGAAACGATTATTGTATTAATCCAAAAATGTACAATTTTATTTTCATTTCGCTGACATCATCAATAAACTCATGCATCCAAAATCTTAGAAAAAGAAAAGTCTTGTACTTTAATTTTGACCTAACACAACAAAAAGTTTCATATTTTTTTAGATGTTTCTTTAATTCTAAAAAAAGATAAATTCTTGATATATTTTGATTTGACCAGTTTTTAATTTTTCAAATTTCAATTAAAAATTAACTCAAAAATATAAATTTAAATCTGAATTAATTTACAAGATTTACAAATTATTAATTTTTTACAGTTTCATTTTGTGTTTATTAAAAGAAGTTATATTTTAAAAATGTCTTAACATTAATTGATTTAATAATTACAGAATGAAATTTAATATTCCACCGAAAATCGTGTTCAATTTTCGGTTGTAAATTTTGATAAACATTTAATGTTCTTAACATGAAAATAATGAAGTATGAAAATGTCATGTTGTTAGATTGATCTTGTATCCATTAGAATGTGTTTTTTTCTTTAATTATAGGGAGATTTTCCAAACACAACCGTTACACACACCACCATTGCTTTCTGTTAAAACAAAACGCCATTTTGGATAGCCCTTATCCTTGTATCCTACTTTGATGGACAAGTACTCATTATTTTTAAAATTTCTTATTTTGTAGTTAGTAGTTCTTGGAACTGGCTCAATTATCCATTGTTGTGCTTCAAAATTTTCGTTGTTGTCCGGTCCAATAACAGCTCTCTGATTATGTGAATATATAGATTGATTGTAATTAATATGTAATAATTCAACAGTGTCTCCATTAACACTCAAATTAATATTCCATCTACCACAATTATAATCCCAATTTTTACACTGTGGGATTGTGGTGGTGTAAACGTCATTATTCCATACACCTAATCTTTCATTGAACCTAACATTTGTTATGGCAACATTTTTTAAATACGGTGGTAAAGCATATGGGTATGGCTTTTTTACAACTGGTGCACTCGTTACTGGGATCATTGTGGATGTAGTAAGTGCTTGTTGTGTAATGACTTCAGTTACTGTAGTTGTTTCATGTGATTGTTGATCAGGCCTATTACGTTCAAATACATCAGAATCTTTCTGACTCGGCTGTGTTGTAGTTCTCATATCAATATTTTTAGTAATTGTTTCAGTCAAATTGTTTTGAAAATTAATAAGGCATAACTGAGATTGCTTAAGCGATTCTTTAGAGATATTGTCGACCGTATTGGATAAATTAGAGAAGTGTTCTAATAAATTTTCCTTAATATTATACGTCGATTCAGTTAATTGAGACACCTGTTCGAGGATATCTGTTATTGAAACTGATAGTGATGTAATTTCTTCTTCTTGTCGGATTGTGTATTTTTCAAGAGTTTCACGTAAAACTTCTTGCATTGTCATTATTAATTCAGATTTGATTTTTTCCGTTGACATTTTAACAGTTTTTTCAATTATTTCCACGATATTTTTATCCATTAATTGAGATTGATGATGAACTTCATGCACCTGCTGATGATATTGAATATTTTCATTTGTCTCAATGCGAAGATTATGATCATATTGAGTCCATTCCTTTACTGTTAAACAGAAGGGTAATTTCTTCTGAATTTCACACTTCATAAACATTGAATTTGGAAATCGTTGAACAATTTCAGCCATATAATGACTGTAATTATATGGAATAAAATCACAATCTATTTGTAGATCATTTTCGTCTGATGATTTTCCACGAACCAACACAATAGAAATTACAAATAAAATTACTTTTATAAAATATTCCATTTTTTCAAACACAAAAGTTAATAAATATAAATTTCTAATTAATAAAATAAGCCGATAAACAACTTAACGGACTGACTAAAATTAAAAATTGAATGCAACGTATTTTATATAAAATTATTATCAATATTTATTTTCAACTCCGACTTCTAACCGATAACAATTATTTCCTTATAATTTTGTATTTACTTTATTCTTGGAAATACGAGTTAATAAGTCAAAAGAAACTCATATAAATGATTGAAATGCTTTCTTATACCAACAAAAAATTTAATAAACATCCGATTGTTTTTGTAGATTAATTCAAATTAATAATTTCACAATTCATAAATTTGATCCATGGTGACTAACATATTTTTTACTTTTTACTGATGTTCTATTTCAGATACGGAAGCGATATATTGTTAAATGTATGTCGTGTTAGAAATTAGTTTATCGTGAATTAAGTAAATTATTGTGCCTTTGTTGATCAAAATAGAGGTGAACAATTTGGCCATTTTATTTAATTTATTCTCTTATCGTATACAGAGATTGACTTATCGGAATAGGAATTTATTTTTTTCTAACAAAATGTTTCAATTAACATTTCAGTTACGTTAAATGGATATAAATTAACGAATTAAATTTATTTTATATTCAGCTAAAAAGTGAATTAAGTAAAATTAAGTTATACGAAATTGGATCATCTATGAATAAAAACGGGGTTGTTCAACTTTTAACTTTATTTTTCTAGAATTGTCATATGAAAATATTCCTACAAAAACAATCTAATATTATGCAATTATTTTTTAATATTATGAAATTATTTTTTAATTATATTTTTGATTAATAAAAATAAAAACAAAACACGAAAGATAAGAGAAAAAAATTAATTAAAACAACTCAAAAATCTTTATGTCGTCTCAATTAAAGTTCAATTAAAGTTCATTTTAATTCTTAGTAAATTTTTTTTGATATTGTAAAACATTTCTATTTATCGCTTTCCTATTTTTAGAACTTTTTCATGTACTGTATAATTGATTTGTTTTTACAAATTTTAAAGAATTTCAATTTATGTTGAAAAATTAAGATAAACTTATTATGAATAATAAAAAGAAAAAAGAAAAGAGAATTCGATTCAATTATTGAATTATTTATGTGTTCGTGCCACACTCATACGTTTTTGTTTGAACAATGTACCTGTAAAAATATAAAATCCTATGATGGTGCAAATAAATATTAATTTTTGTTTTTGGTATTGAATTTGATGTCCCAAGGAAAAACGCAAAATATCCTTACATGCATGAACAATGTAAGAACAATAACAACAACAAGAAAAAAGAGGTTGAAATAATAAAATATGTCTATTTGTGATTGGAATTCTTAATGTTATTTCATGCTTCTTTTTTTGGACTTTTGTAAAATGTAAAATAAGCGTTATTCGTAGTATCTATTTTTTTTCTTGCTTCTTCATAAATAGAATAAAAGATTTATCAATAGAATAATGGAACAAATTTATTTACAAAATAATAGTAGATTCTACATTGATTTTTATTCTGTGCTTTCTTACGAATAATCCATAAATTGTTAATTAAATGTTAATACAGAAATTTGATGTAAAGATGATGTCTTAAAATTTCAAAAACATGACATATTTGTCATCCGATCTAATCAACTAGAAACTAATTTTAAATTTTTCGATTAGGGATCATTAGTTATTCTACAAAATTTATAGAGGCATCATTATAAATATAAATAAATAAAATCATTACCATGATTGTATTTTCTTATCATTGGAAGAAACATGAAGATAATATGAAAAGGTTTAAATAACGGATTAATGTCACAATCTTACTTAAATAATTTCTTTATTTATAGCCGTATATAACGAAAGAAACAGCTGATGCATATAGAGAACATTATTTATGTATTTGCAATCATATTCCAAATATATTTCACCTCAAATATATTTTCATTTCCTTTTCAAATTACTAAACACACGTTTTGTAGGTTTTTTTTTTATAAAAATAAATCATAAAATATAGACAGACAAAAGTTGATTTATTATTTATACATTATTTTATTTTATATCTTTCTAATATAACTTGTAATCCCATTTCTTTCTATGAACTGTGAACACTGAAAGACTACAGTAAATTATATGAATTCGATTTATTCTTTGAAAATATGATAAAAAAATTCTGTAATAATAAACTAACTAAATTTCTATTCTTTGATAAAGTAAAATCATTAAGAAACTCTTTATTTTATTTTCATTTTGGAGAAGCGTCATAAAGATGAAACAATTTTAAATTATTATACAATGTTAAACCATCAATTAATTTGTAATATACGCGGATATTTTTTTTTATATTAACATTTGTTGTTAATTAATAGAAATTTACAAAAGCAAATGTAATAAAAGCTTTATGGTTATAGGATGAGTATATGAATTCCAATTAAAAATTAATTTGATTTAACAGATTTATATTGATTCCTACTTCACACGAACATATTCAAAAATAGTTATTATAAAATTTCATTGCATATAATCCTGGTGAATATGGAAATCTTTAATGATATAAATTTGAAAATAAAAAATAATGGAGAAAATTCTGTGGATACTGATTCACTCACACAACGTAATATTTTTACGTACATTACTAAATGTTTTTTTAATTCGTACTATACACAAAATAGTAGAGTTAGAGTTGAATTCGTTGTAATCCTACCACTGATTTTGAATTTTGCATTTAGAATTTTATTTAAATTTAAAAAAAAAAATAATTTTATTTTAATTTTGTTATTATTGAGTTTGTATTTTTTATTCGATATTATTAAAACAAAAACACCTTTAAAATTTATAAATACCGAATGGACGATTTTTTAACTGAAAGATAAAATTAATGAAGTGGAATTCTCTAATGGAAAATAAAATTAAAAATCTATAAATTTATTATCTGCGTCAACAGTTGGCTATAAATACACAGTAAATAATCTTATTTTCAATTAAATATTTAAAATCTATTGAAAACTTCATTGTATCTTTGAAATTCCTCTTCAATTTCTTTGTTGAATGTCGTCTGAGCTCCAAGTCTAATAAATATTTTCGTTGGTACTAACTCTCAGAAAATATTTTTTACTGGATCCAGTGTCGATTACGAATTGTTTTATGATGAACCAGTTCCCTATGGCTATGACCAAACTAAAATATAACAATTATCATTTTTAAGAATTTCAATTTTCAAACAAATAACTGAATCGAACCAATTTGTGTGTTATTTTTTAAATTGACGTAGATAAGAATATTCTAAACATGAATATTGAAAAATGAGAACGTATAAGAGACAGAAAATGGAAAAAAATTCAAGGAAATTTTGTTCTATTATATTCACAATATGATCCATTTTTTTGAAGAACATCTATATGTAAAAATATAATTTTAGAACGTAATGTATTATTATATGAATGTTGGGAGTCAAGGTAGATTTTGTCAGTAGTAAATTTTATTCCAATTTAAAATTTTCATATAAAAATAACGTTCAGAGAATACAAAACGAAAATAATTTCTTCAAGGAACAATTATGGTAAGTGAATGGCTTCTGAGTTATAATAAAATCTATATTGAATTTGTAATTTGTAAATGACAATCTGATAGTAACGTAATAAAAAATAATACTGTTCTGTAATTTATGAAATTAATTGCAAACAAATGATTTGGTGAAATTCTATGACATCAAATATCGATATTTTTATGACTATAAAAATATTTGATATAAAATGCATTAAGCAAAATGTACTTACAAAAATATAACATAATGTCCTTGTGGTTGATAATTTTCTTTGTTGTCTCAAATTACAAACGTTTAATGAAATTGAAAATGGCTAAGTTTGTAATTTTCAAATTGTGTTGATAAACATTAAGATCTATGAAAAAAAAAACCGTTTTGGTTTATTTAAATTGTTATTAAATTTTTGACCCGGTCTACGAGACGTTAAATATACAAATCACAGAAATTTTAACAACAGAAATGTATTCAGTTCTAGAAAGTAACATTCATGAATATATTGGAAGTCGATTATATTGATTATTATTTTGTAAATTAAAATTAAAATAAGAAATTTTACTTTATTGCTCTTATAAGTCAAATTTAATAATATATTAGCTTATCAGTTACATATTCTTAATTTATTCTTTATTTATTTTTTTGACTCCAATAATTGATGAAAAAACTCTTTTTGTACAAAACGAATAAATATTTTTAAACAGTAAATTTAATTAAATCAAAATTTAATAATGAGACTAAAGCAGAATATTGAAAAATAAAATTTGGTTAAAAAAATAATTGACAATAAACAATAAATAATAAATGAAAACTAAATAAAAATACAACAGCAACAACATAATTGTTGATATGAAATTTCACATATTATTTCTGAAATTAACAATAATAATATATTTGTCTGACAAATTTTGATGCAAAATTAAATTATTCAAGACTTAACACTTATATTTTAATTGATATTAGAGGCATCTGTACGAAAACCACAAAACCCTTATGGTTTAATGTACCTAACCATTTATATTATTTTATCTAAAATATGTTTTTGTGGTTTCCCTATATTTAAAATTTTGCAAAACAATATCGAATAAACGGTGTAACAAATTATTTATTTCAGAATTCAATGAATATTCCGAATTTTTTTATTTTTATTGATCTTTCGTGTTTTTCATAAAAAAAGAACATAAAAGAAATTGTACAACGAAAACAAATTTAAACTTTGACCATCAGTGAACTTTTAATAAACATCAGACAATAAATACAATTATTTCAAACGAAAACAAAATTGATTAGAAGACAATTTTTATCAAATGGAAAGTTTCATTTAAAATTTTACAATCATGACAAAATTAAATATTTACCAAAATATAAAATAATGATAGATAAATTGATAAAATCATCTTCATCCTTTTGAATAGATTTCATAAAGAAAAATTTTGAATTCAGAAGAAATAATAGAATGAAAATAGACGGACTTAGAAAAAGAACATCAAAATAGAAAATAATTTTTAGACTTTATAATAAAAATACTTAGAAAATATTTCGCTTTAATTTTACTTTCTCTATTCAGTCACATTTTTGATTTAATATTTTCTTTTAGGTTTTCTTTAAGAGGTTTCATATTTAGAAATAGAAATAAAAATATCATCAATAATATAAATTTGAAAAATACCGTAAATTAAAAATAAAAGTTTGACCTAAGATCAACTTTTGAGAATTAAAAACATAAATTTCTTTATTATTGTCGTAAATGCCATTTGACTATTGTTATATGTATAATAAAATAAGCAGCATCTACAGACGAATAAAATTTATAGGAATGCTTTGTTATGATAATACGAAACATTAATAATGGTAATAATTTTTTATCAAGACAATTAAAATGAAAATGAACAATTTAAATTTGGAAAGAAACAGTAAAAATTGGCAATTGATTGAATTGTTATTCATGTTTCGTATGGAAAGAGAAACACAAAAAGTCAAATAAAATAAGAAAATATTTTGATATTTAAATAAAAGTGGGATTCGGGAAAGTCTGATGGGGGTACAACAAAATTTTTCTTGACAAGGACATTTTTTTTTTTTCAAATAAAATCACGAAAAATTTAACAAAGAATTGAATAAAGGAGTGGTGTATATTTTTCGTTTGATCCTTCACAAATATGTGTATTTTTTTTTTTTGTATAGATTGAAAATTAGAGATAAATCTTTTCTTATTCGTTATTAAATTTAAGTGAATAGAATCTTTATTAATTGAGTATTGTATAAGTTAAATAAGATGATTAATTATTTTCCTTTTATTGTTTATTATTGAATTCAATCAAATGTAATGAAAATTTGTGTATAAAAATCGTTACAAGTTCAAATGCCTTTAATAAATTAAAAATAATTGGTGTCGGAATTTATTAATTAATTATTTTATGAGATTTCACAAATAATAACTAAAACTTTATTTGTATCGGTTATTTTTATATTTTCAAAATTAATTACACAAGTTTTCTTGTTTATCTCAAAAACATAGATTTATGGTTCAAACTGAAAATGGGTTGAAATTCTTTAATAGTTGCCGAATAAGTATTTTTTTTTAAATTGAAAATTAAATAGAAAAAATTCATATCGCGTAATAATTAAAAATATTTTTGTTTTTATTTATTAATTTTTTTTTTTGAGGATTTTAATTAATTCTGGTTTTTTGTGCCTTTTATTACATCTAGTGTGTTTTAATTGATTTAATTAAAAACGGAATGTTTCAGTTAAACTCTTCTACAAATAATTGAATTTTGTGAAAATATAACAAAAGTTTGTTTGTATTAATTGAATTCAATTTACATACACGAAAAATGTGGAAATAACATTTTATGAAAGGCATAAAAATGTTGCATCAATTTTATAAATATTTTCATATGTGAAAAGTGTTTCAGTTACATTTGCACAATATTAATTAGTCAAAAAGTGAGCTCTGTAATTTTTTGTTTGGTATTTTCTGATGGGTATTACTCTCGATATACATTTTCACAATTTGTTAATTCAAATTATTTCTCTTGATACCCAATTACGAATAAAGGACAAACAGGATGTGGAGTTCAGCAACTCTTTATATATTTATTATTTTCTTAATTATAAATAAGTGAGTTTCTGATGTCAATATAATATAATCTGTTATTTTTGCCCAATTTTAGAAAAGATGTTTGTTGGATTACACATCATGGAGAAATTTCGGAATAGATTCGATTTTTTTTTTAAATTGTGAAATATTTATAAAAGAAATAATTTTTGTTCTATAATTTTTCATTAGTGCAAATATCTAAGAAAATTAGAACCCATTATATACTAATGCAATGGAAATGAAGAATTATTGTGATAAACTATTAACAAGTATAGTTCAATAATTACATTATGAGCTCATGTTTGTTTGTTTGAAAATCGACATTAACAGTTCGTACGTTCAATTTTAATATTGACAATTATTATACAATTTTGATTGAAAACATATTTGTCATCGAATTATTTCATCCACTTTTTATATTTGTTATAAAACAGGAATTAATTCCATTTAATAAAATACACGTTCATGCCTAAAAATAATTTGTTTTATTTATAAAAATCAACCCTTTTTTTTTTTAAAAAAATAAATTTATAAAATCCTTAAGGGTAAAAATTTCATGTTTCTTAGTTTGTAGAAAATGAAGAAAATAAAAATCAAAGAAATTTGGTTTGTATCTGTATATCCAATTATAATGTTTTATATTTTACCTTATAAAATAAAAATCCGTCTTATACGATAGAGATACAGATTAAAGACAATATAAAAGATCTGATAAAATATTTTGATTTAATTTATTATTGATTATAATAAAACAAAATGTAATTAAAATTATACAGTCTATTCCAGGAATCCAATTAGTTTTGAATTGAAGTGTTTGTGTATAGACAGGTTTTATCTTACGTACATAATCAAAGGCAATGCTGTTTAATTCTATGTTTAAAAATTATACTGCAACCCAAACTTAACTAAAAGCTTACGTCACTCATTTATATTTTATTAATTCTTACATAAAATATCTGTTATTTATTTTTTGAGTAGATACTGATGATCATAATATTTTATTCGAGTTATATTTAAAAAAAAAGAATGATTAAAGTATTGTGATTCTTTTCTTTTCCTATAGTAAACTAATCTGTTTACTAAAACATAATGTTTATTAATCATCCAAAAATATTTGAACGAATAATAATAGATGTTAATCTTATAAAGATTTTATCAGCCATCATAATAATATTTTATATTTCAAAATTGAAATCATCTCAGTCACGTATGGCTTTTTTTATTTTAGTTGAACACTAATTTAATTATTTAGTTAATGTTTGAAATTTTTTAATAATAAAATATTATGATCATATTTGGATTTTCTTAATCAACATCTTAAGTTATATTTTATTTTATTTCATTTTGAATGTGATATTGTAGAAAATATTTTCTAAATACAGTTAAATATACATTAAAAAGAATTCAACGTCACTCATTTTACTTAAGAATAAAATCTTACTCACAATGTCATAAAATTTTTAAATAACTTTTTCTTACAATTTTTTCCCCTAATTGATATAAATTTAAGGGTTAAATTAATTATTTATTCAGCAGATTTATAAAAGGTTTAATTGAGTTTTTAATTAAAGTATACAATGGCACCTTATTAGACATTTTAGATGATGCCTTTATTAATGTAATCAATCCTAATCATCGATACATTTAGCTGATAATTAAATATGATTAAGGGTAACTAATTCTTAAAGATCAAAATTGAATTTTATCCAGGTCAAAGCAATTATTATTTGTTTCCTTTCTCTTTTCATTTAATTTTTAATTATATCCGTTAGAGAAAATTTAATAAAGGCTTCAGAGCTAACAACTTCATTAAATCGCGTACAATAAAATGAACAGACTCAAAGTACATTCAATCTTTATTCTGTCATGAAAAATTCAAGCAAAAATTAATTGATTAATTTTTGTGATATTAAAATTCTTTTATTCTTCACTTTTGATTAATTTTGAGAAAAGAGAAATCTCAACGAAAAACTCCAGCACACATAAGAATTTGCATTATACTTGGTTTTATTAATTAATTGTTCCTTTTATTTAAAAGATATTATTTCAAAGTATATCATTTAATTATCCGTGGAATTATTCTATTTCTATTGAGATGCTACATATATATTGAGATATTTTTGTAAATTTAGGTGCCATGTGGTTTATCACATCAATGCTTTTATTTCACATTAAATATATACCTAACATCACTTGAAGAATTCAGTTGGTAAAACCCTGATATAAAAAATTTTTTGGTGATCACAATTATATATATTGGTATGATGTTTAACTCCACCTACTGTATTATATGTATACCAATACTATGCTATTATGACCAGATTAATACCTGAGTTTGCCTTATTGAACATCTTTCCTTTTCAATAAAAAAAAAATTTACTCCTATTGTTCTGCTAAGCATTAAATATTTTTATTCTTTCTGAAATAAATCAGAAAGAAGAATATTTACTTTACTATAATAATTTTTAATTTAAATTGTGTTTTGAAAGATATTTTATTTTTTTGTGTCAGTCTGTTACATACAGTGAATAACACAAGTCTTTTATTTAATAAATAAATTTAAAGTGATTTTTTTTATATTTTGTGTGGAAAAATGAAAAGGTAATTTTTACAAATATATTTAGGCAATAGTTTTTTATTGTGAATTTACAAACTCAAAATAATATTCTAAATATAATATAAAACAAATTTCCCGTTTAAAATATATTCCGATTAGAGTTAAATATTAAAATGGTTTACTTTAATTTAATTTATAGAGGAAACACATTAACATTTAATTTAATATCGTTTAACTTTTATGTATTAAATAATTTATATAAATTTCTCTTACAGACAAACTCTATTAATACTACTCTTTATAATCTATCAAATGGAACAAATGGAAGCAAATGGAACAATTTTGTATTGTATTGAAGGTTCTTGGACAAATAATTGTACATTAGATAATATTGATAGCACATCAATATTTGAATTTTACTTAAGATTAAATTATGATATTGTTGAATTAAAATTTATCAATTCAACTATAAAATATTTTCCATTCGGTATTTTTAAAAAACACAGAAACTTACAATTTCTTAATATTTCAAATTGTGGAGTAAATCAAATAATTAAAAACTCTTTTATTGATGCCAGAAGTTTGGAAACTATCGATTTGTCTCAGAACAACATAACATTAATCGATGACAATTTATTCGATGGAGCTGAAAATCTTATATCAATAAATTTAACTGATAATAATATAGAAATAATTCAAGATAACGGATTTAAATCTTTAATTAATTTAAAATCATTATTTCTATCAAATAACAAAATTAAAATAATAAATGAACAAATAATGTTAACAATTCCACGTATTCGAGAGCTCAGTTTAAATCAAAATAAATTAGAACTGATTAACGATATTTTCACAAATACTTTATATCTCGAAGACCTTAATTTAAGTCATAACAACATAAGTATTGTTGATAGTTTATCTTTAGTAAGATTGAAAAATTTAAATATTTCATTCAATAAATTAGCGGATATTATATTATACAGCTCCGAAATAATAACAAATAATAATAATATTAAAATTCTGTATTTAAGTAAATCCGTTAATTCTTTAGAAGCTTCTAATAATCAAATATCAGAGTTGTATACTGACGATCGTGGAATTTGTATTAAGAAGTTACTATTATCGAATAATTTGTTCACTGATATTGAATTTATTCAAGAAATGAAAGATTTGATTGAATTAGACTTTTCATTTAATAAAATCCAAATAAATTTGATGTCGTTCTGTTTTTTAGAAAATTTGAGAATTTTAAAATTAAAATCATGTGATTTAACAGTATTGATAAATGGAGTATTTTCGCATCAATCGAATTTAGAAATTCTTGATCTTTCTTATAACCATTTGACACAAATTTTAGATGGAACATTTGTAGAATTACAAAAACTCAAAATTCTTGATATTTCTTCAAATAATTTAATGAAATTAGATATGAAACTTTTTACAAGAAACATTTTGATGACAGAATTATTTATTGACGGAAATAATTTAATTGAATTATTGTCAGTTAAAAAAAGTATTTCTGTTCTTCAAAATTTAAAAACTTTTGATATCGGTAATAATCATTGGAATTGTAGTTATTTAATTAAATTGATACGTAATTTATACAATATAAAATTTAATACTAAACAAAGTAAAGAAAGAAGCAAAAGAATAATTTGTGGAATATCATGTGTTAAAAATAATAATTTACATTTAATTAAAATGAGGCAATCTATAAAAGATCTAAAAAATATTCAACTTATTGTTTCAAATTCATTAAATTCAGTAAATGTTGACAATGATGAAATCCAACTAAAATTAGAAGAAAATGTTAACGTAAATGAATTTGTAGAATTTGAAAAAAGTTTAAAATTAATGACAAACAATGTAGAAAATTCTAAACAAAATCAGCACGACAATAAATCTGTAACATTAAGCATTTTACATTCAATGGCAATTCCAATAACTATTAATATTATTTTAGCATTAGTTTTATTTATAGGAATTTTATTTTTATTATTTTTAATAATAATTTTCTGTTATAAGAAAAAACTTATTTCTATTTTTATGATAAATTTAGCTGAGAATATTTAAGAAAATTAATTAGAATGAAATTTTATTTTATATAATTTTTTCTCAACAATACATAAATTAAAACATAATCATTAATAAATATCCAATAAATATATGAATTTTTATATTAATGTATTCATTTTATCGAATAAATAAATAATAAACCATTTTATGTATTCATTTTCTTTATTTTTTATATAAAATATTTATTGAGGTAATTCAATTTTAATCATTCGATTATTATTCTAAATAATTGAGATTCAGAATTGGTTTGAATTATATTTGTTTTTCTCTAGCTTTGTATTTATTTATTTATTTATTTCTATAACGTCCTATGAGTTTTAAACTCGTTGTGGACTGTACATTTTTTTTTTAATAATAAGGGTTATTCAAGAGTGTGTGTGAGGTATGAGTTTGTGTGGTAAGTGTAAGTTCTTAAAAAAAAAATTATTTAATTTTTAAATTTTAATTGTGGTTTACACATTAATACATAATTGCAGTCTGATTCCTCCCACAAACATAATTTCTAATATTTAGATTATTCTAAATATATTATACATTATTAGGAAATATGAAAATTGTTTCCTCAGAGAAAAAGTTCCACTTTTTAATTAATCAGCAACAGATGAATGTAGTTTTAAAAATGTTATTGTACAAAATAGATCTTCACCTATTCACGTTCATGGCTGTGAATTTCAATTTGACGGTCTAGATTTTAAAATCTATCCCAGAACATGCTTATGACTTACCTTATTTGTAATTAATTACTGTAATCACATTTTTTAATATTACCAAAAAATTATTATCACTGTCATTTCTTATTCTTTGAGAAATAAAATGTTATGTTGCTATGTGGAAATAAAACAATGAAGAATAAATTTTAGATTGTATTTACTTCTATTTTTCGTGTCAAAAGAATTTTCTATTAATTTTATTAGGGATCTCCGAATACTGGAACGCGTGCCGTAGATTGTCAATAACTGACCTTTAAAAGATTGTTGCTATGGTCGAACAGAATAGGTACATAATTAAATGGCAATTTCATCCTGTTGATATACCTGGTTTCAATTTTTTTGGTCTACTATACTGTTATCACAGAAACCTTAGATATTTTTGGGGGTTTTTCAGGATTATAGAAAAAACCTAGTCCCAGGGTTAGTCCCAGTTTAATCAACCATGTATTCAAATAACAATGACGACCCCGATTTGTAATAATTTCCCAGTTTAACACTTTCTTTAGAAAAATAGGATTTTTATTATAGATTTTTGGGTTTTATTTTTTTTATCATTTAGAAAATTTAATTTTTTTAACCTGATAGAAATTTTAATTGTATTTTGTTGGAATTTATCTTTCAGTTATTGATAGATTTTAAAAAACACCAACAGAATAAAAAACAAAATCATATAAATTTATGGCCAAAGAATAATTATACAAATTTCATAAACATTTTATAAGACCTCAGTAAGATTAATGCATATTTCCAATTTCAAATGACTCATTTTTTTCAAAACAATAATAATCTTACTTTAAATAACGGTTAATCAATAATTTACTTAAACCTATCGCAGTCTTCTAAAACAATATAATAATAAACATGACAATAAAACCCTAAATCTTTTATTACCAATATTCAATAATACTTTTTATACTTTATTGTGATTGGCTTAAAATATCCCCCATTATATTTTAAACAAATGAAAAATAAGGAAAATAACTGATAACAACACTAGAAATAATTAATCAGATGAGGATCTTTGAAAGTTTAACGTTCAATATTTAGTTATTTAGTATTGTACTGACTTTGGCCGGTGTATCACAAAAATTGTTTAAAAACAATTAATAATATATTGTTAATTTAATTGAGTGACAAAATGAAAACGTAAGTCTTTAAATTAGTGATATTTTTATTTAATTTATATTTCGAAAAACTAAATAATTATTAATTTTGTATGAAGAAAGAATAAATTAATTGTGTTTTATGACCTGCGAGTGGAGATCATATAATTTGATAATTTAATTTAACATTCATTAATTAATAAGTGAAAATTTTTTTTTCTTTTATTGAAATTTTGATGAAAAAATTTTGATCCGATTGATGCATACCTTCAATTCTTTTTTTCTACAAAACCGTTACCTAAAAAATATTAAATAATTTTGTTTTTCGTATTAGAAATAATTTTCGTAACAATTTTAATTTTTCATTGTTTCTTGAATTTATATTTTCTAAATTCTTCAAAGTTTATATTTTAAATTTATTATTTTTTCTTGCAGGCAAATAATATCTACGCTATTATTCTTTATAATATTTCTCGTCAATAAGAGTTGGTGCGAGGATTGTATGGAAGGTTATGCGAAATATACGTGTACATTAAATAATATTGAGGAGACATCACCATTTA
This sequence comes from Pedicia rivosa, assembly GCA_963082725.1. NCBI lineage: Eukaryota > Metazoa > Arthropoda > Insecta > Diptera > Pediciidae > Pedicia > Pedicia rivosa. The sequence goes on from OY720155.1 coordinate 12,520,755, forward strand.
AAATATCTCTTTCAATACATTACAATACGAAAGAGTTGAAATTTATTAATTCTACTATAAAATATCTTCCATCTGGCATATTTGAAAATAATAGAATGTTTCGAATTCTTAATATTTCAAATTGTGGAGTAAACAAAATCGAAGATAAAATATTTACTGATGCTTATAATTTGGAAACTATCGATTTATCTCAAAATAACTTAACATTATTGGAAGACAATTTGTTTGTTGGAGCTCAAAGTCTAATATCAGTTAATTTAACTGATAATAATATAGAAATAATCGAAGATAACGCATTTAAATCTTTAATTAATTTAAAATCATTATTTCTATCCAATAACAAAATTAAAATATTAAATGAACAAATAATGTCAACAATTCCACGTATTCGAGAGCTCAGAATAAATAACAATAAATTGGAATTTGTTGATGATATTTTCACAAATAATTTATATCTCGAAGATTTAGATTTAAGTCATAACAACATAAGTATTGTTGATAGTTTATCTTTAGTAAGATTGAAAAATTTAAATATCTCTTTTAATAATTTGGACGATATTATATTATACAGCTCCGAAATAATAATCAATAATAATAATAATATAAAAATTTTATATTTGAGTAAATCAGTTGTTTCTGTAGAAGCTTGTAATAATCAACTTTCAACATTATACACCGATGATCGTGGTATGAGCATTACAAAATTAATATTAACAAATAATACATTAACTGACATTGACCTAATTAAAGATATGAAAAATTTAACCGAATTGGATTTCTCATTTAATAAAATTCAAGTAAATTTGATGACATTTTCTTTTTTAGAAAATTTGAGAATTTTAAAATTAAAATCATGTGATTTAACAGTATTGATAAATGGAGTATTTTCGCATCAATCGAATTTACAAGTTCTTGATCTTTCTTATAATAATTTGACACAAATTGTTGATGGAACATTTGCACATCTAAGAAATCTTAATACTCTTAATATTTCTTCAAATAATTTATTGAAATTAGATATGAACATTTTTACAAGAAACATTTTGATGACAGAATTATTTATTGACGAAAATAATTTAATTGAATTATTGTCAGTTAAAAAAAGTATTTCTGTTCTTCAAAATTTAAGAACTTTTGATATCAGTAATAATCATTGGAATTGTACTTATTTAATGAAATTGATACGTAATTTATATAACATAAAAATAAATACAAAACATATGCATTTGAAAGTTAAAGGAGAAAAAAACATTGGCGGAATTTCATGTGTGGAAAATAATAAATATTTAAACAAAGTGAAACAAATTAATACTAAACAGCTTGAATCACATCTAACGATTTCGAATATGACAAATAATTCACTTCAAGTTGATAAAAATAAACAATTGGAACTAGCACCAATTGATTATGATCAAGTTATCTCAAGACAATTAGATACAGAAAGTGATTTAATTGAAGAATTAGAAAAGAAAGAAATTTTAATACGAGAACATGTAGAACTTTTTAATAAAGCAAGAAATAATTTATTAAATATTATTGGTGGAAATAAGAAAATAATAAAAAGCAAAACCTTTTTATGATAAATGAATTTGTCTAATGGCATAAACAATAATTGTTAATATTGTATAATTTAATATTTAGAATAAAAGTTCATGATATGTAAAATATTTCATTTCTGAATTTTTTTTTATATTTAATAAAATAAATATAATAACTAAAAAATGAGTTTTTTAAAAGTTATTCAATTTTTAGTAATCGTCACCTTCCCCATATTCAAATAAATATATAAAACTATTGTAGAATATTAATATGTAATTAACAAACAAAATAATTTCCAATATGTTGATGGAAGACAGTATCAGATTTCATATTAAATTTTAGTTACTTTGTTTCTAATTACATTATTTCAATTTTAATCTGTATTTAGAAAATTGAAAATGAGATAAAATTTTATATCAATTTGATCAATTTAATTAAAGTTTTATGAAAAATGTAATAAATTAATTAATTTAATTAATCATCAAAATTATTTGGTACACTAATCTCAATAGTAAATCAGCTAAATTTATTACCATTTTTCGTATTATTCCTAATCGAAATTAAGTTCATTCTACATTGCACATTTTATTATTTTTAAATATTTATTTTTAGTAAAAATTTGTTCTTAAATCCTTTTATCATTTTTCGACAACTATTATTTCAATTCAGCTATGGTAAATCACAGCCAATAATAATAAGTAAATTGTATTGTATTCAGAAATGTGATTGAAGTTACGTTAAGTTTAAAATGAAACGAGTACACGAGTAATTCATCTATTAAATTTTGAAAAGACCACAAATTTTTAAATTGTTTTCCCAAAAAATCTTTCTGCATTATTCTCAGACGTTATAAAATTGAATGGTTTTTATGCATTCATTTTTCTTAGCATATACTTTTAATGGAATGAAAATTTTTTCATCGCTTTCATTTTTTGTTTTGAAATACTATTACATTTCTGAGATGTAAAACAAAACCAAAGTGAAATTATCACTTTTAATTTTGAAGTATTGTTAACTAGCAAATAAAATTGTTACTGTTTTTCCGTTTTAAAAATTCAATTAAACGACTTTCACTATAATTTGCCATGAATTTATATGGATTGTTTCGTTTTCTACATTTATGTTTATTTTATTTAATTCTTTATAAACAATTTGGCTCTAAGCTATGTTTAGGGAAAAAAAGTATACAATGTTGACAAAAGGAAGAACAAATTTGTTCTTCATTATTTAATTTAAATACATCATTTCTAAATTTTTATTTCTAAAATTTGTAGACTAAAAATTCTGTTTTGGAATGTCCTCCTATTTCTGATTTTCAAAATGGCGCTTGATTTTGTTATCGATAAAAAAATATCTCTACAAAAAGTATTAGCCTTTGTAAATTATCATTTGTTTATCTCTTTACTCTTTTTATGTTTTAATAATCGACTGTAAATTCTTTGTGTTATAACTTCAAATTTGTGATAATTTGTCTTCTTACAAAATGTTGAGTTTTGTAAATAATACGTATAAAAATAAAATAGATATTGAAATGTGTGATTGTGAATGAGTCAGAATTATCAAAAACAAAAAGTTAAAGATTTCCATTCCAGTGCGCTTAAATTTTATTTTTAATTTTACATCTAATTTGAATTGTACTTTTAAGTGATTAGTTAATGTGAAAAATCAAACATAATGTGGATCCTGCCCAAGGAATCTATTTTACCCACAACATTTTGGTAAAACGAGACATATATAAATTTGTTTTCATTTTGACGTTTGAATATTTTTTTTTTGCTTTGTTTTGACAGATATCATCTGTCAATTTTCGTAAAATATATAATGTTTGAAATTGGCCCCAAAATCCTTTTTCTCCCCTTACTTCTTATTAATTTCAATATTTGTTTTTTTTTTTAATACTATTTCTAGAGTCGCACACACTTCTCAAACCCAATAATTTTGTACACAATAATAAATCAAGTGTAATTCTTTCTGTCCCTATAACTAAATAAATATGTATGTACTTAATAATAATCTTTCTCCAAAATATAACAATTTTTTAAATAATGTTTTCAGGGTCAATGAAACTACAGAAGCGAATTCAAAATACTTTATACTTCAAAGACGAAGAGGGCACCAATCAAAGGGATTATCTGCTTTGTTGGTTGGGACCTTTGATAGTGTTTTTGATACTAAACCCGCCCCTTTCCGTATTTTACATCAAACACAAAACTCTGAAGTTTATTATGGTACAATACAAAGTCTAATTTATTTTAATTATCTTATGGCTTATATTATTTAAATAATTATTTGCATAGTCTAGATCTAGAAATGACAAATAATAAACAATAATTATCATAATTATTGATTTTTAGAAGTAGCAAGTGGATTAACTAAAGATGACATTTTAAAAGATTGGGAATGGTTAGCAAACAATTTATTTAAAGTCTTAAATGAAATGGAAACTGAAGAAGAAATAACAAACTTTACAATTTGCAAAATTCAATCATTGGTTGCTCATAGTACACGCTCAAATAACGATGAAATAAGTGACTCAAATAGTTTTAAAATTGTTGCATCTAAGTTCAAAGAACTTTTTAATATGCCAGATGATGAAAAATTTGTTAATTATTATTCTTGCAAGTACGCATTTATTTTTATTAGTATTAATCATTTTTTATTCGTGGATAAATAATCAATAAATAACGATTAATATTTTTTATTATTCACTGTTCTATTTTTAGTTATGTAAAAAATAAAATTCCTCGACAAGGACATCTCTATTTAAGTTTAAATCATTTATGTTTTTATTCTTATATGTTTGGAAAAGAAACAAAATTAGTACTACGTTATGCTGAAATTGTGGATATTCGAAAATCTGTTAATTCCATTTATTTAAAAACACAAAATGGTATGGAATGCACATTTGGTTTAATGTTTTATGTAAATGAAACTTATAATTTAGTTGAACAACTAAGTAAAATGGCAATGCAAAAAATGATTCAAGTGAGAATAAAAGTTTTTAGATTGAAGTTTTTAACTTATTTTAATTATTTTGTTTTTAGGATCCTGAAAGTCCCACATTCAGTCACGATCCCATGAACTTTCGAAAACTCACAAGAAACGTTTCAAAACGTTCATTTTTATTAAGAGATTTAACAACAAGACAACAATCAGACGAATACAGAATGTTTTTTCGTTTGCCACAATCTGAAATGTTGGATGGATCAATTAAAGGTAAATTTAAATTCTAATTTTCGAAACATATCCATTAATTGTCCATATTCTATTTATATTTACTTAATGCTTTTAAAACGTCTTACTTAGGTAGTTATAATTTAATTTATTTGTTTCAGCCAATTTATGGACCCCCTATAATAAACGCTATGTTGGTGGTTTTATATATTTATCACAAAATTTTCTTTGTTTCAAAAGTGATGTAAAAGGACTTGTCAGTTTAGTTTTGCCTCTCAGAATTATTTATGTATGTTGTTTTGTTTATTATAAATCAAATTATTATAACTTTCAGTTAATAGATTTAATTAAAAAAAATTCTACGTTTAATTAATGTTTATTAAATTATTTGTTGTTAATTTTGAAAACAGTATCAACATTAATATAATGCAAACATACAAAGTATTCTATTGCTTATGTTTATGCATCAGAAATTATATTCGAATAGTCAAAAATATTAATAATTTTATTTCAAAAAAACTAATAACCTTTTATTAATTTTATTTACTGTTTTTTAGAGTGTGGAAAAAAAAGATGACGGCTTATCACGATATAATAATCAAATAAATATAACAACATCAGAAAAAACAAATTTTCAATTTTCACAGATACTTGATCGTGAATTTTTGGTTAATAAAATAACAGAATTGATGTCAAAGACTATTATGTAATTTATTTTATTTATTTTAAAAGTTTAAAAAAATCCAAATTGAAAAATAATTCAATATTTAGGCCACACAAAATTGACAAACCATCCTATGATATGACCTGGACCAAACAAGAACCATTAATGAATTTATTTAAAATTGAATTAGATGTTGAAATGAAAGTCAAACAAGATATCAAGGTTAAACATTAAAAAATAGAATTAATATTAATTATAGCAAAATTTGAATTTGAATTTTTTGTTTTGATTTTAAGATTAAAAAATGGGATGTTTATTTTAAAGAGTTTGGAAGTGGTATTTCAATGTTTCGTACAACTGATATAGCACAATTAGTAATTGAAGGCATTCCGGATACATTAAGGCAAGACATTTGGATGACATTTTCTGGTGCAATACATGAAAAGAAAATGAATCCAGGACTTTATGAAGATCTTGTTGAAAAGGTAAATTTGGGTCTTTATAACTATCGATGGATTATTTGATCAATAATAAATTAAATGAAATATGTTTTCAATATTTTAGTCAATGTCAAAGCCATCAGCAACACACGATGAAATTGAGCGTGATTTACATAGATCATTACCTGAATATCAGGCATTCCAGCAGCAAGAAGGAATTGATGCACTACGACGTGTTTTACAAGCATACGCATTGCGGAATCCACAAATTGGTTATTGCCAAGCAATGAATATTGTTTCATCTGTTTTTCTAATATTTTGTAATGAAGAGGATGCATTTTGGATGCTTGCAAGTTTATGTGAAAATCTATCACCAGACTATTATAATGATAAAGTTGTTGGTGCACAAATAGATCAAGGTGTATTGAATGAATTAATACGTTCACATTTACCTGAATTGCATACAAAATTAGAATATTTAAATATGATAAAAATGATATCATTATCATGGTTTCTAACAATATTTTTAAGTGTTATGCCTTATGAAAGTGCATTACACATTGTTGACTGTTTTTTTTATGATGGGGCAAAAATAATTTTTATGGTGAATATATTTTCTTAAATTAAAATTTATATATTAAATGCGAAAAAATGATTTCATTTTGTCGGTTCATTTTACATTTGGTTTTACCAATGATAATATTGATGATTAAAATTTGCGAATGATTAATTAAACAATATCTAGACCTTGGTATGAAAATAGTAAAAAAATGATTATTTTTTTGAGTAATAATCACTTTCAGAAAATGGGATCCTAAATTGAAACTATTATAATAGTGTCATCTATGTTGTCATACTCAAAAACAAAACAAATCAGTACTAGTAATAAATAATGGGATGCGTAAATACGAATTATTTGTTCATTAATGAAAATAGAAGGGGAAGAATAAATATTGGAATGTGATTATAGCAATAATATTTAATTTGATAAAATCTATCATTATTTATTTTAAACAAAAGTCGATAATCTAAACAATTTCTAGTCCACCGATATTTTAATATTGATTGAAATTGATTTCTTTTTTGTTTGAAAAATTGTTATCAGTTTATTAGAAAAATTTGTAATTTTATATTAATTCCGATTTGCCTCTTTTTTTTTATTGATTTCACAGAAAAGATTATTATTTAATTAAATTTATTCATTTAGAAAATTATAACGATAAATTATTTGACATCACTTAAACTGTCATAATAAGAATTCATAATTCATGTGAGCAGAATTTCGATCCTTTAACTCTTTGATAAGTTTATGATAAGAAATTCGAATCATTTCGTTATTAAATTTTAGCTTTAAGACAAGAAGTATTTCTTTTGTTGGGACACATTATATTTATTGGCTTGTTATCTAATTCACTAAACAGTTTACAATAATTATTAAGATTTTTGTAATTTTTTTTTAGGTGGCACTTAAAATTTTAGAATGGAATCAGGATAAATTATTGGAAAGTCGTGATGACGGTGAAGCAATGCAATATTTAACTGTTTATTTAATGGGTGTTTTTAATGAAGATGTTATTGTTACAAGACGTCAAGAGAATGCGCATAAGGTATTTTATATAATCTAAAAATTATTTTAACTAATGGATACATTTCACTTATACAAACTTGTCTAAAATATAGCCTCTGGTAATTATATCAGAATACTTACGATAGATTTGTTTTGACAATTTGAATAAATATAATAAAAAACTTGCTGAAGTAAATTATAATTGATTTTTTTTTTCAGAGTATTTCCGTCCAAACATTAATATTTGAAGCTTATTCAAGATTCAGTGAATCTATAACAACGCGTAAAATTGAAGAATTAAGAAATAAACATCGAAGAACAACTGTTCATCAATTTGAAATTGATGCTGAAAACACATTGGCTAAAAATTTTAAAGATAACGGGTGAATATTAGAAAATTTTGTCCTTTTATTGAAATAGCAATAAGTTATTAAATAAATTTAAACAACATCGTTCATATTTCAACTTTAAAAATTCATTGATGCAAAAAATGATAAAGAAGTTTATTTCGGACTCAAACCTTTTTGTACATTTACTCCTATAACATCGATAACTAATAAATTTGTGTAATTGATTAATTAAAACAAAATTTTCTCTACATTACAGCTATTTTTCAGCTGAAGAATTAAAATTATTAATATCAATTGTACGTGAAGAAAAATTAAATAGTAGAAAATATTTGCCAAAATCAAATGGTGATGAACCAATTTCACCAATTGATCTATCAATGTTTGATTTTAAAAAGAAAGATGAAAATTTACGTGATCCATTTAATAAATATGATTCATATAAAATTGATTTTGATACATTCCGTGTATTATTTAATGAATTAACGCCATGGGGGAAGTGCCAAAATGTTGATTTAGCTGAAAAATTATTTAGGGTAAAAATATTTAAATTATTTTTGATGATAAAATATGACAAAGTTCGATTAAAAATATATTTTCTTTTTCTTGTAGTTATTGGATAAGCCAGGACTGGGACATTTAGATTTAAAACAACTAATAATGGCATTGGGTATAATTTGCTCTAATCGAAATACAGAAAAATTAAAGCTTTTATATATTCTTCATTTGCCACCTTTATTGCCTAAAATTGAAATAGCTAATAAAAAAGAGAATAAAAATAAAGAAGATACAGAAATCGCCACTGAAGCAGAAGATTTTTTCAGGTTTGTTTTTTTTATTATGAATTTATGAACATATTGTAGAACTACTTAATTGTTACTAAACAATTTAATATTGTTTTTGTGAATCCATTCAAAATATTCTGTTATTATTATGAAAGAATTATCAACCTTATGTTTTAAGTTTGTTTGGAAATCTCTAAAAACCGACGAAAATTTTTGATAATAAATTATTTTCATAATGAATGGTTTTTACGACATAAATATAGTATTTAATAATCTATATTTATTTGTTAATATGCTTACTGCTATATTGACGATCACTTGAGTCCAACAGTCTTTTACAGTCTATTGAATTGGATGTTTGTTATTCAAATTAACATTAATATTAATTGAACATTATAATATTTTTAGTGAAGATGCATCAGAATCAATTGAAGCACTACCATCATTAGTAGATCATGGTTATAATACAACTGTAGCTAATATTGAGTATCCGTCATCATCCAGTAATGCAACACCAAATTTATCGGTTGGTTCATCAAATGCAAGAAATTCAATATTCTATGTTGATTTGCCAAGTGATTATACACATTTTTTATCACAACCACAACAAGGAATTATTTATGATTCAATTGATACAGCATCTGATATAAGTGATCTTGGATATACCAAAGCAAATATAAATAATTTGGATAATTTATCAAATTTATCACAAAACAGTTTACATAAATATGAAGCACAATTCTCATCAACCTCATCAACAGATACAAGAAGTTTAAATAGTTTACGTGTATTTTTTGATCAACCAGATGGTAATTTTACACGTAAAACTATACCGAATATAACACAAATGAATTTCTTGGCTTTATGGACAAGTTTATTAGAAATGATGGAAAGAAGTGATACGGAAATACAAAAAGCATGTAAGTGAAATTTATTGTTTAAACAAAAAATTTGTCAACATCATTTTATAAATTTTATTAAATCAATTTTTTGCTTCCAATAAAACAGATGATATTTTAATTCAACTTGGTAATAGTAAAAGTGAAATGAAACGCGAAGAAAGTGTTGATAGTTTTACACAAATAAAATATCCTGATTCTGATGAAGCTGATAATAATGGTAATACAACACCAAATATAAAAAATCTATCAGCACCAACGTCACCATCTAAAGCAACAACAATATCACAATCAAATAGTTCACCAACAAAACAACATAATCAAAGTTCAAGTTCAACAACTAATTATGAAAATTGGCAAATAACATTGAATCAATTTATTGGTACAACAATTTCTGTTCCATGTGTTACAGAATTCTTTTCTAGAATAACATCATTAAAAGATGGTGTTGAAAGAATGCAAAAAAATCGACGAAAATGTATTTTACCAAATTATTAAGCTAAACAGATAAAACATATTTTTTATTTTGGAATTTTTAATTTTATCAAATTCAGTTTTGTTTATTTTTTTTTTTTGAAAATTATAAATTATAAAGTTTTATCTTATTTTCGACGTTTGTAGTGAATAATAATAAATTAATTGCAATGAAACCTTCATAAGTTGACCACTGTATTATTCTAATGGTCGTGTTTCACAGCAATTTTAAGTAATTGTTAAAAGTAGTGACAAGAATATAATGTAAGAGGAAAGAAAATAAAAAAATCGACCCAAAAAAAAAACAATACAATTGTGAATACATGAAAGAGATTAGTTTACAGAAAAAGATTAAATGAAAAAGTTCTATTTAGAGAGAGATTAACTGAATAAAAAAGAAAATTGATCACTATTTTTTAGGTTGAACTATATTTAGGTATTATTACTGAGAACAATACAGAAAATAGGAAATTATTAAATAGATTATTCTTTGATCTGACATTATCGAATTCTGTTATGAGATTAGTCTTTCATATTCAATCAAATTAATTATATATTTATGTATCAGTATAGATGTGTTTATATTGAAAGATCTGTTAAAAAAGAATTTATAAAAAATCTAATCTAAATTATAATTATCCAAAAAAATATAAATTTATTTTTATATTTTTGAATAACTGAATTTAATTGTAATTTGCAAATAAATTTGTAACCATTAAAAATAAAATAATAATAATTTTTTAAAAAGAGAGACACACATTCGATCAACAGTTTCTTCTTTTTTTTCTTCTGAAAATTTTAAAAAATAAATTCATAAGATTTTAAAAGTACATAACGATGCAATTCTGTTTCTATAGAATCATTTCTCAGTTGGAATTTAAATTTAAATCTAAATACAGATTTTTTTTTATATTGATTCTTTCAAATTTAAATGTGTGAAAATAAAAGAGTTTATTTTTGTTTATTAATTTTCAATCACAACGTTTATGATTTGTTTCTTTTTTTTTTTTCTTTAAATAAATGAAGAAATATCACCTTTAATTTTCTATTTAATGAATTACCTTTTTCGAATTTAAAGAACAAAAATCTATTATTACAATTATTATTATTGCTTAATCAAGAATAAAAAATATTTTCAATCGTTATTTGTATTATATTTCCATTCCAAATTCAATTCAAACTAAAAATAGTTTAATTAATAACAAAAGAAATGTAACTGAATTATTTTGATTTAATATTTTCGAAACAAATTTATTTTATATAAAAACCAAAAATTTTTCTTTTTTTTGATTTAATTAAATTTTGAATTTGAATTCGATTAATATTAATAAAAAAAAAAAAAGTAAAAATTAAATAAAAAAAAAAAAGTCCAATACAAATATTTATAATCAGTTTATATTAACTAAATTAAATAATAGCTACGTTATATTTATATTCTAATTATTATTAATATTATTATTTGTATAATAGTTTTATTAGTTTTAGAGTTTTTTTTTCTTGATCTAATTAAAAAAAAAATTTTGATTGGCGTTTTTTTTCTTCTTCTTCTTCTTTTTTTCTAATAGCAAAAAAATTTATATTATTATGATGATTATTGTACACTATTATTTGTTATTATTACTATTATTATATTTTTAAATGAATAAATAAAAACCTAATTATCTTGTTATTATATTTAATCAAATTATATTTTCTTTTATTTATTCATCTTTACTTTCCTTTTTTTTTTGTGTGTGTGTGTTATTTTGATCTTTATAGGGAAAATTCAGGTACATTTAAATGAATTTTTAGATTCGTGTCTGTCTCATATAAAATATTCAAAACGAATATTTTATTAAAGGGCTGCCAGAAATGTTGAAACTCAATAAGGGGAGAAAAAAAAAACAGCAAGAATTACGTTAATCCATTAATGTAAAATAAATCTAGTAAAACATGTCGAATGGAACTTTGTCTAATTTTTTACTCCAAACCAACGTCAAAACATAATCACTGGGGGGGGATTATGGAAAAGATGAATTTAAATACCAAACAGAAAAAGTTATATATTTGTTTTTAATGTAAATTAATTAATTAAAACTGATCCAATACTGTAGTTCATCTCCGATTCCTTGAAAAACTTAAATTAAATATTAAATTATAATTTTCTATAAAAATTAAATTAAAATAAATAAAAACAAAAAGTTTTGTGTTTTTTTTTTTTTTTATAGTTAATTATTATTTATAATTATAAAGTTTTAACAATAATTTAGGTATATAATGCCTAATTCTAATTTTATTTTTTGGTAAAAAATAAATTCTTAATAATTAAGAATTATGGGAGAGACAGAGAGAGAGAGAGAAAAAAAAAATAATTACACAATAATGAGATTTATTTTTTCCTCTTCTTCTTCTTCTTCTTCTTCTTTTTTTTTAAATCTAAAGTTCTAATTTTTTTTTTTTTTTTCATAATTATTAATTATTTTAAAAAAGAGAAAATAAGAAAATAAAACAAAAGACAGTGAGAGAAAGATAGAGAGAGAGAGAGAGATTAGGAGAGAAATATAAAAATAATAATAATTAAAAAGTAAATTTTAGATTCTAATTAAAGAAATTGTTTAAACTTTGTTTTTCTTCAATTAATTTGTTGTTGTTTTTTTTTTTTTTTGAAATAAAAAGTAATTAAATTACATTTTATTCATTTGTTTTGTTTTGTTTCTTTTTTTTTTTGCTTTTGCGTTTATGTAATTTTTTTTTTCTCCAATTTGATTAAAAAAAAAAAAAAAAAAAAGTTGTTATAAATAAAATAAAGATTAAAAAGATAAATTAAGTTTTTATAAGCATAAATAAATTAGCGATAATAAGTTAATAAGCTCAAGGAATGATTTTATAATTAAAGAAACCAAAAAAAAAAAAAAAAAACAAGTGTGAGTGAGAGAGAGAGAGAGGGTTGGGTAGAGAGGAAGAAAAGAAAAAAGAAGGTAAGGAATGTTTTAAGTTTTAAGCGCTTACAAAGTTATTGTTAAGAAATTTATTAAGAAAAAGAAAGGCCGTCAAAAAAAAAAAATTGTCCTTTTAAAATAATTAGAACAATTGAACAGACAATATAAATTCCTTCAAATTCAATAAAAATTAATAAAAAGTCATTTATGTCCAATTGTCCAAATGTTAACGAATAGTGGAGTGAGTAAAAACAAAAGACATTACATTGGTGATGCCATCACAATTTTTTTAACGAATCAAAGGAAAATTTATAAAAAAAAATTTTTCTTAGTCACTCATTTTCCCCCAAAGTGTTCAAATACATTTTCCCATTTTCCCACTTTCATTTTGATTGTGCAGAAAAAAAACTAAAACAAAAAAATTAAATGAATTTAAATCTAAGCTGCCGTCGTGTAAAGTAAAAAAAAAACAATTTTTATGTAAAGAATTAAAGTAAAAAAAAAAATTTTTGACCGTCATTCGAATGAAAGAATTTTTTTAAAAAATATAAAATTAATTTTGAGTTTGAGCAAAAGAATACAATTGTTTTCCCTTTCTAATTTTCACAAAAAATGTGAAATCAAAAATTATTGACTGAAAACAAACAAAAAACAAAATTCTCCATATTTTTTTCTTTTCAATAATTCTTGTTGTTGTTTTTTTCTTCTTCTTGGATTTTGCCTTGAAATAGCATTTTCCAACATTTACATTTTGTTTTTCATCGGTAAAATTAATAATTTAAATTGTTAGTTAGTTTTGTTTAATATTTTATGGAATTTCAATTGAAGCGAGACAGAGAGAGAGAGAGAGAGTTAAAGGACAAAAATAAAAAAAATATATTTAAGATTTGGACAAACTCATCTTAATTGACAATATTTTCGTACAAGAATATACAAATACAAAATTCTACATAAAAGAAACAAAATCAACAACAAATTATGTTCGAATTTTGATTTGAGTTTAAGTTGAGTTTGTTTATACCAAGCGGAATAAAAATGTTTTGTGTACTTCGGGGGGATGGGGGGCGATTAAGTGAGATTCTTTTTTTTTTTTTTAAATTTGTAAAAAAAAATTAACAATTTTTTTTTTCCTTTTCGTTTTTTTTCTTTTGTTTTTCTTTCCCTCTCATTTTTAGACAACAAAAAAAACCAACAAATTTTTTTTACATAAGTGCAAAAAAAATTATAACATTTTCATATATTTTTTTTTTCTTTCTTTCTTTCTTTTTATATTTTCTTTTTTTTTTTATTCATTTTAGTTTTTTTTTTTTTTTTCTTTTAAATTTTAATATAAGCAAATATTAAAAATTAATTTGTACCTTTTTTTTTTTTTGCATTCTATAAAATACGAAACAAAAAATATCTGTTTGTTTTTCTTTAAAAAATGTATTTTTTTGTTTTTTTATCTCACAATTTTTCAATTTTCTCATTTATATTTTCTCTGTTACCTTTTCTTTACAAAATTTCTACGTTACTTTTAAAAAAATCAAAATATTATCCCATTGATAAAAATGTGAGTGGGCCAAAAGTCTTTTAGGTTTTTGAAAAAAAAAAAATTACTTTTTAAATTTTGTTTTTGTTTTTCCTTTAAAAAATTTTGTTTTTGTTTTTTCGAAATGCTGCCATGTTTTTTTTTTTTTTTTGTTTTTCTTTTTTCTTTTCTTTATAAAATCATCAATCTTCTCCTCTGTTCCATCCATTCCTATAATTTATATCTAAAAATACTTCTTCTTCTTCTTCTTCTTGTCATCAACTTAAAATTATTTCAACTAAATATTTTATACAATTTTCTTTTTTTGTTTTTTGTTTTTTTTTGAATTTTTCTTTTTGTTCCTTCTTTTCTTTATATTTACAGATTTTCATTTTCTTTCCTTTATTTTTTAATAAATATCTAATCAAATGTTAATTTTTTTCTTTTTTTTTGTTATCATTAAACATTTATTGTTGTTGTTGTTGTTTTTGAATAAATAATTTTTGTTCTTTTTGTTTCTGTTCATACAAATCACTTATACTCAGTCATACATATACACGCACACACACACACACACACACACACACTTAACGTGTAAAAAAATAAAACTTTTCTGTTCTAAGTTTTTTTTTTGTTTTTAAGATTAACTAGAGATTTTTATATACAAAATATTAATACAGTAAAACCTGTCTAATGAGACCATATATTTTAGTAATAAAACTGGATTCAATTCGAGAAGTGATCCAATAAGACAATATTAATTTTCCATGAAAAACGAACATAAATAAGTTGTCTGATTTGTGGATTGGTCCAATTAAAGATGGTTCAATTAGACAAGTTTTACAGTAACAAACTACAAAAAAAAATCTCATTTCCTTTTTATTATTCTTGATTAAATTATTGATTAATTTCATTAACTTCAATTAACTTCCACATCTTCTTCTCGTTTAGAATTTTCCTATCATCTGAACAGTTCAAATTACAATTCAAATTGATTGCGTTATTTTCACTAAACACAAAAAAAAAATGTATGAATTGAACTGATTCAGAAGAAAGTAATGAAAAGAATTATTAAAAGGATCAATTATTAGTTTTGTTCTCGACACTTTAGTGGCAGTACAAATGATCTAAATACTCTAAACTTATCCTTCCAAAATGCGTTAGTCTTTGTTTAGCTGAAATGCCCGATTTCAGAAAGACAATTCTTTTAATGAGGCAACAACAAATTTTATGAAAAAACTTAACTAAATTTTCGTCTAAATACTTAGATGCCCGAAAAACATTTTAGCTTTACAATTTTATGAATTGTAAATGTTTAAATTATTTTTTGAATATAAAAAAATTTCAAGCAATTTAAAAAAATATATTTTTTGTCGTTACATATTTTTTTTTTATTTTAAAAAAATGTTTTCCTTAATTATGTTTGTATAACATAAAAATTAATTAAAATTTCTTCATTGTTTAATTACTATAAAAAATTCGACAAGTAATAAAATGGAATTTCTTTACCTCTAAAATAAATTAAATGTAATCAAATGAAAACCAACGAAGTGAATTAATATCTTATCTCATTGATACGAATAGTTCATAGCACCAAATTATAGGAGCAACACTAAAATATAGAATTTTAAATATTTAATAATTTTTTCTTTTTGTGCCGAGAAGAAGGAATATGTAAATTCCTTCATTTCAGTGTTGCTACTGTAAAATGTAGGAACAACGAAATATTTAGAATTTAGTATTTTTGTGATTTCATAAGACTTCTCATTTTGTCATTTATAAAGAAATTGGGTCCTTAAAAATTTTGATGTTTTAAATTTTTATAACGGGTTTTGCATTCAAAATTAAATGTCTAACTAATCAAACATTGCCCGGCGTTTGTAAGCCTTAAACCGACCTAAAAATTTCATGATCCTTTTAATATTCTTCCTTCCAAAGACATTGGAAAATTTTAACGGAATAATTGTCCGTTTTTTGTTTATTTCTGTAATTGTTGTGTTTGTTTAATTAAATTGAAATTACTAATCTACATATTTCTTACTTCTTTTTTAAATAACTAAATACTTTTGCACTAATATTTATTCCGAAGCAAGGTGTTAAGGTTTTGTTTGTATTTTTGTAATTTTATGATTTTATGTGTTTGTTTTTAGTTAATTTTATCAAAAAATTAATATTTTTTTTATATTATAAATTATTTTTTTTAATTGGCAACATCGCTTTTTAAATCTCTTTCACGGAAAAATCCTCTTTCTGTTTTACACTCTCTTATTGTCACAGTTTCTAAATTAACAGTCACATCTGTAATAAATACTTGTTCAGTATCACGTTTTTTAGGTAGCCATAATCTTGGTGGTGCTGCTTTTGGTGAATATAGTAATGTTTTATTTATGTTATTATTATTTATAGCAGCATCTTTTTGTACTTTTTGCTGTTGTTGTTGTGTTTGATTTGTATCTTGTTGCTGTGGTTGTTTTTGTTTATTAGATTCATCATCTTTAACTCGTGGTACGACGGCTGTTTTATCAGCAGCTGGTGTATCTGATTCTGGTCTTGATGCTGGTGTTTCTGGTGATAATGGTGGAGGATGTTTTTCATTTGTTCTATTTGTTGTAACAGCAGGTACAATTGCAGATGATGTATTTTCTGCACATTGAACTTTAGGTGTTGTTGGACCATCCGGGGATGATGTTTTAATTGTTACACCAATCTTACCAGATTCTTTAGATAATACTTCTGCTTTACGCTTTGTACCCGTCATATTTTGTCTACTTAATGGTTGATCCTCACTACTACTAGAATTTGTATCAACGTCTGTTGGAAGTATTAATTTTGCAATACTAACTGGTGAGCAAGATCTACTTTTATCATCATTTTGATCTGTATCATATGATGATGACTCCAGTGCACTGGATATTTTTTTTAATGATTTTTTATCTTTATCTTTATCCTTTTCTTTATCAGTCTTTTTAACATCAGAGTCAACTGTACTATCATCTAATACAGATGCACTATCAACATCCTCATCATCTGATGCTAAATCTGGATCTGGTTCTTGTAATACTTTCTCTTTCTTTTTTGGTCCACGTTTTAATGGTGTTGATGAACCCTTTAACGATTGTTCAAACATAACAATTAATCGTCCATCCAAAATATTTTCTTCTGGTTCCCATGTATTATGTTTTTGACTCCAACCTTTCCATTTTACACGATACTCAACTTTACCCTAAAAATTTAAAAAAAAAAACAAGAAAAAATTAGTTTAGTTAAAATGATAATTTTGTATCTCTTCAAATTAAAAAAAAAATACAAAAAACTGAAATCTGACATTTAACCTAACTTTTTTTTTAATACATTATAATTAACGAAAAACATTTTTTTATTCATGCGGTTCTTACAAATGGTATATTTTAAAACAAAACAATATTTTTAAGCAATAAAACACATAATTAAACTTTAAAGAAAAGTAAATTTAAATTATTGCGCGATATTAGAAAATTTAAATGACGTAATTCATGTTTATGTTCACCAAAAGAAGATGGCGACCAAATCGTCAGTAAAATTAAAAACAAAAACACATATTTTTATTATAACAAATAACTCTGATAATATAAATAATTATTAAAAAAATATACAATAACATAATAATTTAATACTTTTCTGTGTCGTTTTTGTATAATCCTTTCAGCCGCATAGACGCGATCATCACCATTTCCGTAATTCATATTGTGTTTTTTTTTTATTAAAAAGCGAAAAACGAAAAAACCACTGTACGTAAAAATAATATCCTTCAATACAAATAAAAAAAAAACAAACAAACAAACAAAAACAATAATCACTTTATTAATTGAACCACAATATTATTTATAAACAGATAAAACATTTTACAAATAATAAAACAAATTATATTTAGTTAAATTTTTATTGTTTAATATAAATTATTTCTTTTATCTTCACTTTGACTTTTTTCGTTTTTGTTCATCATGCGTTGATTTTACAAACACGAATACCAAAAAAAATTATAAAATTTTTTTACTTGTCGCCGAAGAGATGCATTGAAATGAAACAGAAATATAAAAAGTGTTCTCTTTTACACTATATATTTGTGCTCTTCTAATATAAATAATAAGAAAGTATATATGGCTGTAGTAATTTGTATTTCATTATCATTTCGTTTCTAAAATGTGCTTATAAAAATATTTTTTGTTTAATATTAAAAAATATAATGGAAATTATTTGGTATTTAAAAAAAAAATTGTAACCATTAATACAATATAAATTAATTCGACTGAAATTATTTGTCTCTTTTATTTAATGCAGCTTAGCTTCATTCATTTTAATGAAAAATACAGGTATATATTTTGCTCTCTCTCATACTGGAATTCAGTATAATAAAAATGAACAAAAAAAACTTTGGAGAAAGAGAGATAGTTGTAGTTATCCTGTCGTCCTTGATATTTTGTTTTTTTTTTTTTTTTTAATCAGTAGTTTTATTATTTTATTTTATATTTTTATTATTTATTTTTATAAAACATATTTTTTATTATGTTCAAACTGTTTAAGAACAACAATAAGAAAAACAATCAAAGAATAAGAAATAAAAATATTCAATTAGTTAATAGCAATTATAATAAATGCATATTTTGTATTTGTAGGGTGAATTGTTGTTTTTTTTTACAAATATTCTCGTCAGAGAAACAAAATCAAAATGATGAAATCCGTAAAAACAACAAACAATTCTTCATAAAGAATTTTGCAAATTAATTTTTCTTATTTTTTTCTTATTTTAGTTAGATCTTTGTGTGTATATTTTATTTATTATGGATTAACTAAGTAAATTAGTAAATTACTAAATTATTTAATATTCTTTCCAGATACACCCAAAAAAATATTAAATTCCCGTTGTATTGTAGATAGTAAAAGATGCAAGATGTCGGATAAGTTTTGGAAGAATTGGAGTTTTTACATAAATCTTAACTGCTATTTAATTAATATGACTTCAACGATTTAATTTAAAAAAAAAATATATGAATTATAAAATATTTATTCTTTACTTTTATAGAATTAGTGGAATGTAAATTTATTTAATGTTAAATTAAATTTTTGTATTTCTTTTGAATTTTTATTAAATAATAATTCTATGGTGCCATTCATTTTATTTCAGTATAAACATGTTGTCTCTTTTGTGTACAGGAATAAATTCAACAACCCCTTTTAGCTTTTTTTTTTTTTTAGACACACACACAAAACAATTAATTACGTCATTCAAAAAAAACTGTTTTGTTGACGCATCTATTTTTATGAATTTTCCTTCCTTTTGCATCTCATCATCGTCATCTTCTGATGTATCATTTATTTTTAGAACCTTATTGTCTATATTATTTATTTTGGTCTAACTTTAAAATTTTTACACAAAATTAACTTAAAACTAAAAACAAATAATATTTGATCCCAATTTAATAAACTTTATATAATTAAATTATTTTTTATTTTTTCCATATTTTTATTTAATTAAATACCTGTGTGTGTGTGTGTATGTATGATGTTGATGACGAATAGGAAAAATTCGTAGAAATTTCCCTTATTTTATATTTTGATTTTGTATACAGACCCTTCTTTATATATGATATGATATCATAATCATTGCATACGATGTTGTCATTATATATCAAAAAAAAAAAAGAAGAAGTAGATTGTATAGATGACTCAATAATATTTCTTGAAATTTGTTTGTTGAATAATTTGCTCACATTCATTTGTTTTTTTTTTTAATAACAATTCTCATTCTGTCAGTTAATTAAATAAAAATTTTTTCTCTTGCTGATTAGATTATTCAACATCCTTTTCTTTTTCTTTTTTTAATCATCTAAAAGTGAACTTGATACTTGACTTCATTATCATTACAAAGAACTCTTTTGTAAGAACTAAAGAAAGTGAGTAGACTTTAGTATAGAGTAAAAATATGAGATCTTTAAATTTTAAATTTTTTATTGATTTTTTAATAAAAACTTTATTTCTGCTAATTATACCTGCTAATTACCTAAATGACCTAAACGTTCATTTCATTAGAAAGCAAAAAAAAAAAAATGTTAAAAAAAACTACAAGTAAAATTGAACAGAAATAAATAATATCGTTTTCTATTGAGATCAGAAAATAGTCACAATATTTTTTTAATAAGATTTCTTGTGATATTTCCCATTGAATTTTGGTAAGGCTTCTAAATTTTACACATTTATTGAATCAAGATAATTCTTATCGCAATACAGAATAAATTTCTTTATCAGGTGTAAGACAAAATAATTATAATAAAGTTTGTACTGCCAATCCGCAATAGACAAGGATTGGAAAAAATAATTGTTATTGAGACTCATATCAAGATCAACTCAAGAATAAAATATATTTTTTGAATTTCCGTACATGTAAATTCTCATCATTTAATTTCCAGATCACCTAAATTAATTTTTGATCCATTTTTCACAGAATTAGAAATTCTCAATAACTTCTTTTGATAATCATTATTTAAATTGTAATTCTGAATTTCTTTTATAATAAATTCATTTTTCTTGTTCTTGATTGTAATTTGTATGTTTTGTTACATATAAATATAAAGATAATATTTATGATTATATCGTTATATGTTTTTTGATGAATACCAATTTTTTTTTTATCTATTTCAGTATTCAACACTTACCAATACTTGTTAATGATAATCATATATGTACAATCTGTTTATAAGTAAAGTATAAAGGAGAAGAATGAAGAAAGGAAAATATTAATTGATATGTTTAACAAGTTTTTTTTTTGTTGATCCACGACAGGTGAATTTGTATTATTATTATTATTTTTTTTTTTTTGATTATTGAAAAGAGAAAAATTAACTTAAAATTTATTAGTTTTGAAAATAAAATAAAATCTATTTAATTGAAATCCCAAATGTAGAGATTCACTATTAGATTAGTGGTCATAGTAAATATTCTACTTAAATAATTAAATATTTTTTCTAACTCGTTTTTTTTTTTTTGTATTCATAACCTTCAACTTTTAAATCATTAATAATTTTTTTGTTATTTTCTAGGAAACAAAGAAATAATAAACGATATTTAGAATTGATCATAGATGCGTTTTTATTAATCTTGCAAATTTATTTACAAACATTAAAATTATTAATAAAATTTTATTATTTGAGAAAAATTTATAAAATTTACAATAAAACAATTTTTTTTTTAAAATTCTCTATTAAAAATCAATCAATTATCTAAACTCCAGAGAATATTTCTTAATAATAATTCTACAAACTTAAAATCAACTATAATCCTTATATATGACATAACAATGGTTTCAATTTTAAATATACTAAAAATTGAGAAGAAAAAAAAAAAATTATACCGCATCGATGAATACAAAAGGTGTACAATAATAATAAAAAAAAATATATATATATATTAATGTAAGAAAGAAAGAAAAGAAATAATGTGTTTTCTCAATTTCTTATATAAGAAGAATATTATCTTAAACATTATACTTTGTTATATTGGGATATGTTGTTGGTGTTTAGGTAAAGGACGTAAAACTAGGCACGCGTCCTAAATCCTTGTCATAAACATACACACACACACACACCTATAAATACACATGCAAACGCATTTTATGCATACATACATCATAATAATAACCTAGTAGGTAAAAACAGACATGTTTCTGTGTTTGTACGCGTATATACATTTTTATATAATCATAATAAAAATGACAGCTGCCGTTCGAAGTTCGAACAACTGTTTTTGCTTGTTTCTTTGTATTTTTATTTTCTTAAATTTATTTTTTTTTTTTTTTTCATTTCTCTCTTCTTTCTTTCTTTCTCTCTGTTTTTTTTTTGTTTTCTTTCTTTTTTCTTTCTTTTGATATAAAAAATTATTAGCTGTAGTTATAAGATAATCTGCTTCTTTTTTTTTATTTTTTTATCAATAAAATAAATTCTAATTGGTTTGTTTTATTTTTTAATTTTTAATATTGAAAATGTATGAAAAATCGATTAATAACAAACAACTTACATAATTAATAATTAATAATCAATTTTTATTATGATAGAGTTATTATCATACATTGCTTAAAGGGATATAAAATACATACTTCTGACTGAATGACTTTAACAGGATGTTTGTGGGAGAAAAGCAGAGACACAAAAATGTTAAACCTGAAAAAATAGAGTTATATTGGATTTTGAATTGGAAATAGTTTTTTATTCATCAAAATCATTTAAAGAAAATGAATTCGTTGTTTATTTTAAATTTGATTTATTTGAATTTTGAGTTAGATTTTTGAAACTCAATTTAGTTCTATCAGAAATTTGTAAGTATAAAAATAATTAATTTACTTTTTTTAGAATAAAATTTCCAAAGCAACAATGTATGAACTTTAAAGTCATCCCAATCGAAGGACTGCAAATGTTAGCAACTCAATCGATTCAATAAAACTGAATAAATTTGGTAATGAAATTCAACTTTATATCTTGGAATATTGTGTGGTTATTACGTGTCTTTTCATTTTAATTAGAGAATAAGAAGAAGAAATGAAAATTATCACGAAATTTTAAAAATATTGAAAAATTAAATGGTGACAATAACAATTGATGTGGTTTTTTTTTTTGTGTTTTATCAATTTATTAACTTTTTGAACCTTTAAAAAAATTCAATAATTAATTAAAACTTTTAATAATTGTCCGACCCACCTTTTATAATTTTTGTTAGAAATTTTCCTCACTTCTGCAATTTGTCTTTATTTTTCTTTTGCCGCATTTTGCAAATTTATTGTAAATTTTGTTAATTTTTAATTTAATTCATGAATCTCATAGTTCGAATAAAGTCTTAAAGGATTTATTTTAACATTATCAGTTATCAGTTTTTTGATGTGATTCCATTGTTTTGTTTCATTCTTAAATGGCGGCTCATTAAATTAAATACAGTTAAAATTTGCCTAAAGGATATTAAAATATGTACTTAGACTTACCTATAAATTATATTTTGTTCTAAATTTAAAATACAAAAAAAAAACGTTTCTACTTTTTTTTCTGTATGAAATTTGTTTGATTTTCCTATATAATGTAATATAGGTGACCTACTTAATTACAAATGAATACGAGGAACTGAATTTGAACTGCATTTTACTTTAATTACAAAACCGATAACACACATGTATATATGTATATATGTATATTTGTGTGATACTAACATATGTTTCCCTTTCCTTTGTTATTTCATCAATTAAAAATATTTTTATAATCAATTAAATTAATATTTTTATTTTCATTTCCACAGGCATTTTGCAAAATAAAATAATTGCATTTTAACAGGTCAATTTATGACCCAAAATAAATTCACCCCTAAAATGATGACCTACATAAATATATAGTTCATGGTCAATCGGAAATTCGATACAGATTTGAATGAGTTTATCAGAGAGTTATTTTTAATATACATATTTTGAGTAATAATTTCTATATTTTATTTTTTGTACATATTTTTCTCTATATATAATTGAAACAAACGCGTGGCAAGCAAACTACTCTGTTGCACCTGTGAATTTTTCTTTTGTTTAAATTTTTGATAAAATAAAACATACGCACTTATAAATAAGAATCAAAAATATAGAAAGAAGAGACCATGTGTTTTATTTGGCTACCATAAAATGATCGGTAGGCAAATAAATAATGATAGGTAAAACATAAAAATGAATATTATTATTGCATTATTATGATGATGAACGTCCGGAAATTAAATTCAGTAGAATTAGAAGTGCATAGTAGTCAAACTGTTGAGATGAAACGTGAAATGCATATGTTTTATAATCGATTATTGTGAAAGATCAAGAAAATCTTTCACAGCAATCTTTCATTAATTTTTATAATTATTTCTTATTTTTTATATAACGAATTTTATTTCAAAAATATAACGCGCTCAAATTATTAATTTTCTGCAAAAAGAAGGTAAAGCAGATATTTCGTTATCAATCTTGCAATTTTGATTGATTATGTCATTTTAATAATAATGACGTCATATACCAAATTTCGTTTTGAAATTTTTATAAAAATACAATATTTCTTCACAAATTTTTTTCCTAAATTAAAAGAATTAATTTTTCGGAAAACATTAAAATACAGAATAAAATTTTTAATTTTTTTTAAATTATTAATTGAAATTCGATATGAAATAGAGTATATAAAAGATATATTGTATACGTTCAGGCGTTTTCTGTCATTCTCATTTCTGAAAAGGTGAAATCACTATTTAAACATTTTAAACGATTTTAAATTAAATTTTGATAGTTTTATAATAATAGTAATAATAATAATAATAATAAAAAATGTTCAAATAGAAATTGTGTGTCAGAGAAAATATAATGTTATTATATTAATACTGCAAGATATAAATTATATCATATGGTATTTTTGTTTTGACATTTGTGAAAAAGTTCTAAAAAAGTTTATTAAAATTAGTAAAAGCAATAATAGTATATTAGTATATTATATTATTAGTTTTAAAAGTTAAAAAATATATTTGAAATTAATTGAATAATTATTAATTCATTATTTACATTTTAATATTTTTAAATAAAAAAAAGGAATATTCTCCTCCTTCGTTCATTGTAACTTTGCCTCCTTCGTTCAAAATAAAGAGCGCGGAATTTATATTTACTAAAATAGTAAGATTAGAAAATTAATTGTTTAATAAAAATAATGCAATAGTGAAATTCAATAATTAATTAGACCAAACTAGGAATATTTAGTTTTAATAAAAATCTATAATACAAAGTGCCATTTAACAAAAAGTAACGCTTTAAGTAAATACAACGAAAAATATAATTTAAATTTTTTAATTCAATATGACCGATGATGATAAATTAAGTGATGATGTTTTTGAATCACCTGAAGTTACGAAAGCCAGATCAGCACAGAACGAACAATATTATTATGAAGATAGGGACTCTCAACAACGTGAAAGACAATTAAATGTTGATAATCCTGATTCAGATAGAGCTATATCCCCAACTGGTTATCCTGGATATAAAGTTTCTAAAAATGCTCTACGGATGTATGCACTTCAATCAGAGTATTTTATAGAAAATAAAATTTATGATGATGTCGAAGAAGATGATAGAAATCGTGAATATAATCGAGTATATGAAGATGGATGGTCAACACGATTCGATGAAAGTGTAAGCCATAAGACAATTTTGTTAGGAGATTCGTGTGTTGGAAAAACATCAATTTTGGTTAAATTTAACACTGGGGAATTCAGAGCTGGGTCATTTTCAGCAACTGTGGGAATAAATTTAACGGTAAGACTATAATTATTTTTTAATTTATTACATTTTGAAATTTTGTGTCAGTAAAAAATTGAATAAATTTACCCACATAATTACTAAATATAGAATTCTATTAATAAATGTATTTATGTAGGCATATTTTATTAGACTCTGTGTGGGTTTTGTTATTAAAAACTTGTATACCGGATATTAAATTACCAAGAAAAATGTTATATAGAAATTAGAAATAATAAAATGATCGATAAAAAAAATCAGAATTGATTTTATATGTATGTAATTAGGTAATAAAAAAAACATTTATATAATAGGCGGCGAACTGGAAAATATTTTTGGCGCTATATTCAATTA
Source organism: Pedicia rivosa (assembly GCA_963082725.1). Lineage (NCBI taxonomy): Eukaryota > Metazoa > Arthropoda > Insecta > Diptera > Pediciidae > Pedicia > Pedicia rivosa. Next base: position 12,546,737 of record OY720155.1, read on the forward strand.
AATGAATGATTTTCTTAATATTATCAATTTTCATATTATTAACATCAATTAAAATAATTAAATTTTGGCTAAATTAGCTAGTTTTGTTACGTTGTAAAAAATTTGCCAAGCAAATCTTTAAAGTTTTTAAATACTTAATAATAATTTTGAATTTGTGATTTCCTAACTGAAATTTTTGTCCCCATATTTTAGAAAATTTATATTTATAAATACTTAATCTTTTATATTATCTATTTAAGTAGTTAAGTGAATATTAATAGTTAGTTTCGAAAATTAATATAATTTACAGAAGTAATAAAAATTCTGTTTATGGTTTATTTGCATACTCGGAGAACCTTATGACCAGTACGCCGCTGTTTGTATATACTGCATGTCAATGTCATGAGATATTTATATTTTAGAATCAAAATAAGAATGATAAAATCTTTCATTTTGATGTTGTCACCCATCCATTAGAGAGAAAAAAGAAGATAAACCAAAGAAAAAAATTTTCTACGTTACACTAAGCTTACTTTACATAATTTTTGATGTATTTTTTGAATGTTATAAAAGAAAACAAATACAACCTACATGGTAACAATTCTGTTAAAACAATAAGAGAAATCTTTTACTTAAAGATTTTTCTGAGAAATAACAATAATTTTAAATCAGACATTTTTTATGAGCCAGAAAAATTTAGTCTGGTTAAGAATACTTCACCATGGTCTTATTTTTTTTTTATAAAAAAAAATTACGTCAAGATCAGGTCATTGCCAGAAATCAAAAAAAAAAAGCTAAAAGAAAATATGTAAAAACAAAATTAAAAGCTTTTTTTTGTATAATTTCAATTGTTGTTGTGATTACATTTTTAAAGGAAAAAAAAAAGTTTTTCTTATTTTTTTTTGTTCTCTCATTGTTATTGGTATTTTATATAAACAACAACATCAATAATAAAATATGATTTTCTTATTAAAAGAAGAGAAATAAAATAAAAGAGAATTATTTTTTTTCCCCGGATCTTTTGGTCACTATAGAAACGACCCTGTTTTACAGTACGAAAGAATATCATAAAGTCAAAGTAGATAATATTTATTTATTTATCAAAGAAACAAAAAAAAAAAATAAACAAAAAATAAACAAAATTGAATTTCAAGAGAAATAAAGAAAATTAATTAAATGAAAATTTAAACAAATTTCATCATATTGTTGGTTTCATAAATAAATTTAAATTTAATTTAAATTTTATACTCAATATTGTGTAATCGGACCATCAAATTTACCAGGAAATTTAACAATTAAGAATAAATTGTTATCACAAATATTATTATTAATATATATAAAAATAATAATTTCCATATCTGCATTGTTAATTATTTTTATAATTTTTCCAATCTCTCATACTTACTTACACATTTACATTTCTTTTAAACAAATAAGTTGGTATTAAGTATATTGCAATAGGAAAAATAAGATTCAACGTCAATATTATAGAAATATTAGGCCACATTTTAGAAAAGTACCATAGGTAATGGGTTAATAAATATTCTCAATAATTTCACAAAGATTTTCATTGATCCGTGTGGTCAATCCAATATCTGTCTAATCTAAGCGATTATAATGCAATTCCGTTAAGTATACTTACTTTTTTGAAGAAAAAATATATTTTTATGTATAAAAGTAAAAAAATTATTTTTTTCTATAAATTTTTTAACTTTATTGAAATTTGATGTTAAAATGTCTGATTTTTTCTAAAAGCACATTTTGAAATAAAATTAAACTTTTTGTGTTCTTTCCATTAAATAATTTGTTGTTATTCATGAAGAATAATCATTGTGGTCATTTACTTAATTTATAGCTTTGAAAATAAATCGTTGGGCTAAATAATCGTTACGAGTCTTAAATTAAATTTTAGAAATAATTTTTTGATAAAGAATTTTCTCATTTCCCATTTGGGTTTAAGCTTACAAATATTGCCCACTGTTTTAACTTTAACGAATCTCGTTGAATTATTATGATTTTACCCTTTATAAAAAGAATTTATTAAATGAATGTTTTACTATAGTCCCAGATGTGAGATATAGACAGTCTATTACTTTATGTTATAAAAGAACAAAAAAATAGGGATGGAGTGGAGGAACATAAAAAGGATGATAAATGTTGATCCTTAATATTCTGTTTTAGGTGGTAAATTTATATGATTTTCTTATTTTATAGAAATCTGTAATACCTAAAACTGGTAATTAAAAGTATGGTTAACATTTATCCGTCATAATTTCACAAAAATACTTTAAATTCATTTTAAATTATTCTCTTTTCTATATTCAATTCAATTCAATTTAATTTTACTAAATTTCTTCATATCATTATTGAGCTAAATTACTTATAATGACCATACAAATATTAAGTATAAGTTTTCCAAATTAACTTAATCTAAATAAAAAAAATTATTCCCAGTCATTAAAAAAAACCGTCTTTTTAGTTTTACAAATTCTTTTTTTATTCTATACTTAAATATTTTTTATGAACTTTGTTCGAATTATCAAAGTCAATATTTAATTTATATTCTATTTATATTTTTCTTACCTACAAGATTTACTTAAGATTATTGTCTACATTGTTGAAAACTAGAAGTATATTTGTTTATTCTTTATAAAAATCTTTTAGCAAAAAATTATTTATTCGATATCGACAATCTTCTGGTATTCACAAAGAATATACTGAGAGAGTATCACTAAACTTTTATAAATATAATTACATATTTGAAAATCTTGGAAAATTAATTTAAATGTGAAAGATCTTTTATATTATTCAGGGTCACGGATTCAGAGCTCAGTGCGGTTAGAAATAATATTTATAGACTTCAATGTCACCCTAACAGTTGATAAAAAATACGTTAATCTTATCTATATAATGTCCAGTTGTCAAAACATTTTTAAAAAATAAAAGAAAAAAAGTTTAAAATTTGTATAGAAATTGAGACGCACAAAAAAAAATCTTTCATTCAAATCAAATTCTCTGAATAGAATTCTTTTATTATTCTTTTTTTTTTTGTTATAGAAATTAAATTATTTCTTAAGGAATTATAAAAAAAAAATTAAAGACAATCAAACAGACAATCAAACAGATGATCCAACTGTTGAAGTTTTTCATTAAATATTACTTAGTTACAGAATGTTGTTCTACATTCATGTACTTACGTTGTTTTTTTTTACTTTCTAAATTCTAAAAGATCGTTTCTAACAGATTTTAATAATAATAATTTTATTCTTTCATATTTCAATTAGCCGTAGTCCATGATTTTAGATAGTGTGACTACTTATCTGATTAAAATCAAAACAAACAGATAAATAATAAAATTAAATTTTAAAAGAAAAATACTTAAAAAGAAAAATATTCCAGACACAAGAGTCCTTGAAAAAAGAGCGTACGTCAATTGTGTTTATTTATACAAAGTCTCTAGTCTTTAGCAAAAGCTTATCTAAAAATAGAATAAAAAGTTTTTATTTGTATGAAATTTGTTACAAGTTCAAAAATAAAATTAATTAATTAATTAATTAATTATTTTGATAAAAGTTAAATAAAAATGAAAATTTGAATTTATAAAAAAAGTATAGAGGTTACAACATTTTATTTTCATTTATTAAATACGTCATTATGGATTAAATGGTTAGGGGATCCAATGACGTATCCATTATTCGCCTACAAATTTATTGAATTTCTGTAAATTACTGTAATATGAACTGACACCATTCTTAATAACAACAACAATAAAAAAATCTTTTTATTCTTAATAAATTAAATCTGGACAAGAATTGAATTTCAAAAAATGGTTTCAGATTTTTTAATTAAATTTTTTGTCCTTCTTTTATTTATATTTTTTGTTTTTTCAAGAATCAATTAAAAAATTCAATTTAATTTTAAATCTTTTTTTAGATTATTCAATCAAAATCGATATAAATCTAATCTAATTTTTTGTTGGTCAATCAACTTTAAGTAAAATAATACAGAAATGAAAATTAATAGTTTTTACCAAGTTAATTAATTAATAAAAATTACTTCTTCTTTTTTTTATGTTTGGTGATTGAGTGTCGTGTGTCTTGTTTATCTTATTCTATTTGGATTAAATAATGACAGAATATAAATGTTTAAAGATAAGAATAAAAAAAAAACACAGATCCAAAAATAATTTTATGTTATAAAAAGTAACTTGCAAAAACAAAATAAACTTTTCGAGGAGAAAAAAAAAACTTTACTTGTTACAACAAAATTTTGATACATTCTATGATTAATGGCAGAATATGATTCCATTCATGATTACAGTCCCTTAATAAGTTTATTATTATTTTTTTTTTTGTGTTAAACTTTGTATTCGTTTAATAGAAATAACAAAAAAAAAACAGAAAGAAAAACAGGTCATGGTTATTCTCTGGGAACAGTGTACATCCAGGAGAATTTTCTAGTTCATAATTGAAAGCTTTTTTTTACCAATTTTTTTTTTATTCTCTCTTTGCTCTTGTACTGTAAATTACTGCTGTTAGTGTATCTGATAATAATGAGTAAAATATACATTATTAAAAAGCAACATAATATATTTATTACGTATTTGACAAACACACAAATTATTTATCATAAAAGAAAAAAAAAAAATTCTGATGATGAAGAAAAAAAAATTGAAAACACAAAAAAAATATTAAATTTATTAAAAATTAACAAACAAATGAAAGCACTTTTTTTTTTGACTTTATTCTGAAATAAGCAAAAAAAAAAAATAAAACGTTAAGTAACGTAACATCTTTTCATGCGTCAGTTTTTTTTTTTGTTTTGTCGTGAAAAATAAATTTTTGTCTTTTTTCTTAAAAGAAGTCCTTTATTTTTTTATTGGAATTTCTTGGTATTTTCTTCTCATATTTTTTTTTTCTTTTAAGTAATTTAATTTTTTTGATTGACTTTATTATTTAATATAATTTTCTTTTTAAAGAAAAAAAATTTCCTTTATAATGCTTCTGAACTGAATAAAATTTCCTTTATTTTTCATTTTTGTTACACGATTATTATATTAACATGAACAAAAACTTGTTGCTTTCTTCTTCATTTTTGTTTCCTTTTTTTTTTTTGTTTGTTAAATCGATGACTAAAATATTTGTATATAAATTCTAAATCTCTGTTTTTATAAAAGAAGCGAACAACAAAAATGTTTAATGATTATAGACAGAAAAACAAAAAACAAAAATATAACATGGGTCATCATTAATATGTCTTTCACTTTATTAAAATAATAATGAATAACGAATAATAATAATCATAATAATTAATATGCAATAATAAAATATTAGCAAACACAACAAGTCAATTTTTTGTTGTTTTTTTTGCACCACTTTGTCTCTCCCATAATTTATTTCGCTAAATGAAAATAATATCAACACAAGAGAATATATTTTCTGATAAAATAAAAATATATTCTGTATAAAAAATAGGGAGAGGGGGGAGAAAAATAAAAGAGGGATGGAGCAAAATATAAAAAAAAAAGTAAAAGAAAAATGAAAACAAAATTTTTTTTTTCATATATATAAAAAATAGGGGAAATTTGTGTATATCGTTGAATTCAAACAGCGTCTGTCTGAAAGCTCAACTGACTTAGTCATCTAGTCTAGTGTACTCTAGAGAGCAATTCAGTTGTGATCTACCTGTCAGTCTGTTTTCATGTTGATTTTTATTTATTAAGATAAAAAAAAAAATATATCTATATAAAATTATTGTGTTTTTTTTCTCTCCTTAAAAAAACAAAATTCTCAGTGAAAAGGTAAAAAAGTGATTTTTTTTTTCTTCTTTGATTGGATTTTGTGATAAAATATTTTCATATCGGGTGGAAAAAAAAAATAAATAAATAAAAAGAAAAACAAAAACAAAAACTCATAAAAGAATTAATCAAATTAAATAATAGATAATAGATAAATTTGGTGGCAATAAAATATAATTAATTATTTTTACTACGCGTTGTTCATTTTCTATTTTTTTTTTTTTTAAATTAAAAATAAATATTTTGTTTTGAGAAATTAAAATAAACAATTAAAATGTATTGACAAGAAATAAACATAAGTAAATATCAATACAATTTAACTGCCAAATGAAAAAGAAAATTCAATTGAATTTCAATTCCGAAATACGATAATAAATTTTTTTTTTTATTAAATAGCGGAAGTTATTATCCGATGGATGGATGGATAGAGGGAAAACAAAAAAAAAAAGAAAGAATTGTCTCATTCAACCCATCTCCATCTCTTGATGATATATATATGTATATATATTTTTCCTTCTAAATACAAACTCAGTGACTTTAATATAAAGGATTCTTCCTTAGTTTTTTTTCTTTCGTATATAGTCAATTGTTTATAAACAAAAGTAAATTTTCTTTTTTATGGGTAAAAAATTGTTTTATTTTTTTTCCTTATAAACGTTACTTTTGATGTCTTTTTTTTTCCTCTAAGACTTTAACTTCAAACAAAGTTTTTGATCTTTTTTTTTTCTTTTTTTGTTGCCTTTGTTCAATACTAAAATAATTTGTGTTACATTTTTCTCTTCAATACACCAATACTTATAAATAAAAAAAAAATACAATTTATAAGAAAAGTCTTCTTGTTAGAAATGTATAGGAAAAATTATTATGTTCAAACAAATAATCCTTTTCATGTAAAAAATCAAAAATATCTGCCTTAAGGGGTTCTTCGTTGTTTTTTTTCTTCTTGTTCTTGGGAAGTATTTTTATTAAGTATATGAGGAGATGATGAGGAGAAAAAAAAATACGTATAAATTTACGTGTTATTTTACAAGAAAATTTGTTAATGTTATTGACATTTTCTAATACAAAAGAAACAAAAAAAAAAAAAAAAAAATGAGTAAAATAAAAGTAAGAAGGAAACGATAGGAACAGAAAAAGAAGAAGAAAATTTTGATGTGTGCTTTTTGAATATTATTTGTGTTTAAATTTTGAAAGAAATATAATATACTTTATCTGATTTGATATGGAGATTTAGTTAAGCTTTCAATTTTTTACTTTTTATGTATATATATAACTGGATATACATAGTGTTGTTGTTGTTGTTATTGTTGTTGTCATCGTTCCCATATCTTAAGGGAATTTAAAAAATATGTAAGATGCAAAAAAAAAAAAAAAAAAAAATAGGAAAGGAAAAAAATGATGTCAGAAGAAGAAGAAGAAGAAGAAGAAGAAGAAGAAGAAAAAATTGAATTTTTATAGGTACTGGTGAATATAGTTAATTTAATTTATCAAGAAAAATATTTGATGATGAGAATAATCAATTTCTTTAGAAATTCTTTTTAGTTAAATTCAATGTGTGAATTTTTATATGTGTAAAAATTCAAAAAGAAAAATCACAATAACATGATTCCTTATTTTATTTTTTTTTTTTTTTTGTGTAAGAAAATATTGAAATTTATTTGTGAATTTAAAAAATAATTGATTCCATTTAATTTTTACCGTATTTTATTGTCAACAAAAGAAAAATTGTTTCAGTAAGTCTTCTTTATTTTTTTATTTTTTTGTTGATAAAACAATTTATGAAATTTCATTTTGAAAATTAATGTGCGAACACAAAATTTGCCTTCTATTGACGGGTTAACATCAAGGTGTTATAATATTTGAAATTCCTTTAAAACTATGTTTATCTCGTATATATTTGAATAATGATAAAATTGTATTGTATAAATAAATCACCACTAATACACAATAGAAAAAATTTAGAAAATTCAAAATATCTTATAATTCAGGGTTTCGTATTGCTAATAATTATTTAAAATCACAAAAATAGAAAAAGCTTTTAATTATTTCTCTATAATAAAATTTCTTTTCATTATAATTATAGTGCTTCTCCTCTTCCTCCAATTATTAACATAATAATTTTAAATCAAAGAAGAAAAGAATCTGTTAAGTTTAGAGTAAAATTTAATTATATTGTATGTGCGAGACTCGGCGAAACTCTTTAGTTTGTTTTTTCAAAGTTTTTATAAAAATGTTGTTAGGGATACTATAATTATATTTATTTGTGTGTTGGCAGTTTTCTTTTAAATTATTTTTAATATTATTATTAAAATGAACGACAATTTTTTTTTGCTATGATTTTGTTTACCTAAAAAATTAGTGTTTTAATGGAATTTATTATTTTCTATAGATTTATTTTAATTTTAAAATGGTTTTCACAATTTTTTATTTATGAACAAAAGAGACAAATATATAGAATCATATTTTTATTTTCGTAAATATTTTACTGTGAATATTTTGTTATGTTTGCATTTCTAGTCAATTTTATATGGAATATAAGTGCATCGTTTAAATATTCATGTAGTGTTGAAATGATATAAATAAAAAATTACGTTCATTTTTTCTACTTATATTTTACTTATAAAAATATAGAAAAAATATTTGCATAAATTTTGTATTGTTGATAAATTCAATAATTTATGCAATTTTAAGATTAAAGTAAATTTACATATTAATAATATCACCATTTTTTTTTTCTCTTCTTCCGGATCACAATTTTTAATCAAACATTGAAAAAAAGTAACATAAATTGACAGGCAAGAGAATTCTTTTTACTTTATTTTGCTTCATCATTCTGCTGTTCTGTATTGACAAATAGAATAATTTAAATTCAGGAAAAAAAAATATATAAAAGGAAAGAGGGGAAAAGATTTGTAGCGATATTTCTGTATAGATTTCTTTTTCTTTTTTTGGGCTTAAGTTGATTTTATATTATCCATCATCATCAGATTTATGTGAATATCTAAAGATAATCTACAATCGTAATTTGTTTTTATTTGCGTTTATTGAGTTGATTCTTAACTGTTTTATTCATTCTATATATTGATTGAACATTGAACGTAGATTTTCCTTTTATTATTATTTTATGTTTCTTCTATTTTGTATACAAAATGATAAATAATAATAACCACACGTCTACATACATATGAACGACATTAAATCGCAATCGTTTAAAGTAAAACATTATTTTGCTTTTAATAAAATAATCTGAAATATTTTAACCCTTTTTTTTATTCTTGATAGTTTTTTTTTCTTTCTCCCCCTTTTTCTCTGATTAACAAAACTTCAACTGATATATACAAATATAAAACACATAAAATTACTATAAATATGTATATGTATGTAGTTAGTTATGATAACATTATATGAAACTTTGTTTATTGCATAAATATAATATATTCAATTATTATCTTCACATAAATGAATTCTTATCTAAAACATATTGCCTGTTGAAAAATAGATGAAATAATAAAAGATTATCAGAGTTGCTTAATTATGATAATATAATTTCGGGTTTTTTGAACTGATCACTTTTCCAAAAACGAATAAAACGAGTTAGATACAATGTTACTCGCTTGTGATTATTATTATTATTATTATTATTATTGTTACCAATACAGGTGCCAAATTATGTTTATCATAATAATCTACCTAAAGTAATTGAAAGTGCACCTGAAACAATTCTTCTTTTTTCATATTAAAAATTAAGTATCTTTAATCGCTGCCTAAATTAGTTTCAATAATTTTTATTCAATATTTTTTTAATGATAAACGTCATTCAGTTATTCTAAATAGAAAATTTTATAATTAACTGTAGGTCTTCAGATTGAGGTCAGATTTAAGTCCAATGTCAATTTATAAATGTTCAGATGAACCCACAATGGGACATGTATTCAACATTAAATTAAAACAGACACAAGCTCATTATTATTTTGTACGAATATAAAATAAAATTATGGAAATGTAGAAATCTGAATAAACAAAATGAAATCCTAATGTTCTAGACATTTCTGTGTTTTACATGAATTAGTATTTTTTTTTTTAACAAAACAGGCACGTCGAGAACATTGTATTCTTATATGTAATCACTTAATTATCTGTTACACTTTAGTAGAGGATCTACCATTACAAAAATATATATAAAATAATTAGAATAATCATAATTTTCTATAAGAAAAATATATTTAATTAAAGACAACTAAAAGTTTTCAATTTATATAAAAATGAACGAACGTGCTTTTTCTTCCATTTTTATAAAGATACAAAAATTTATTTACATTTTTCTGACCAATACATTTAATTCAATTAGAAATAAAACAACATTCTATTTTATAGCAATTTGTTTCTCTTTTATTTTATTTTCTCTTTATTTGATATTATAAAAAATCCATAATGTAAATTTTTTAAATTTATTCATTATTTGTTCATAAATCCATTATTCAAAAATAAATCTAAAATTTTATAATAAACGTGTAATTATCAGTAATCATGAATAATTTATAAATATTTTTAGTGATAATGACCTTGATATAAAACACGAACAGAATCCAACATTATTAACATTTAAATATTGGTTTTAAATTTCTTCTATGAAAATATCAGATTTATTAGAAATTGATGTTACAATCGAATATGGGATGAGATGATTTGAGATACGGACGAATACACTAATCTAAACCAAAATATTTAATTAATGGTAATTTTCTTTATTTAAATGAATTTCTATAATTAATCTGGTTTAGAAATTAATTAAAATGGGACTTCATTGAAATTATATTCTAATTATTTTATTATTAAAATTCGGCGTATTTACTTTTCAAAGATATTAGATAATGATGTATTTTTATTGTAATCTTTAATTAGTAATCGAATCTGTGTTAATGAAAATCTATTTTACCTATAAAAGTTTTTAAAAAAAATGATTGCCCTCAGATATGCTGTTGTTTATCATTTCTCTTATTCCCATTTCTAATTATAACTTCTAAATAATATAGAAATTATAGAGAAAAATCAATATTATTGTGGTTTAGATACGCTAATATTTCCATTTCATATGAATTGAATATTAATTGTGGTTTGAAACATGAAAATACAAATTTAGAAAATTTACAACAAAATAATAGAGAAATAATATTGGAATATTGTACAAGTTGAAATCATCGCAACTCAAATATCGTATAAATTAATTAATTTTACTAAAAACAGGACAATTGAATTCCTATATGGTAGAATTTGATATAATTTAAAAAATAACTGTAGAAAGAAATGAGTTATGTGGAGGCGCCTGGTAATGTGTAATAATAAATATTTTAGATTAAAGTTCTTAGTTTTAAAATTTATATGAAAATATTGTTTAGTTGGATAAATGAAACATGTTGAAAGTTGTAATTAACAATTACCTTTTCCAAATTTTCATTATATTGTATAAAAAAATGGAGATATTATTGAAATATTTTTTAATTATAAACTTTACGAAATTTTTTTGATGTGACAAATGTTTAAACTTCAAATTTACAAATTCAATTTTCTAAATTTATTTCATCCACTAAAAATTATTTTTAAGTTTATTCATTTCAATTGTATGCGTCATGGAACAAATTAATTAATAATTTTGTTTTCATCCAGAATTTTGTATAAAAATGAACAAATTTTATTTATGAAATTTTTATTGGAACAAAAAAAAACAGAATCAATACAAATTATTTATCATAATTGTTTTAAAACATCTTTTTTTTTTGTTTTTAACAATTTTCTACCAATAAATAAATGCTAATATTTTCTGTTTGAATCTATAGAAACAAATGAAGTAAAAATTATATTGACTTTGAATAAATAAATGTAAAACTTTTTTTATGTTAATCATTTTTCATGAATTTATTAGTGGCTGTTGTTGTTTCCTAAAATAAAAACAAGAAGAAGAAGAAATGAAAAGTTGAAATCCTATTTTTTTTCGTACCTTCAATTATGATGATGATGTTGATGATGATGATGATGATGATGATAAAATTAATTTAAATTAAAAACTTTGTTAATTTACTTGAATTTTCTTACGTTTCTTTATTATAATATTGATGGTTACTAGGTGTTAGAATTGAATAAGAAAGAAGAAAAGAAGAATATAGAAAAAAAAGTACAAGAAAAGAAAATTCCTCCACCGAAAATGAACGAAAGTGACCTTTTTCATAATTTGTTTCCTTTTTTTTTTTTTTTGTCAGTATTCAACTCTTCTTCATTATAAAATCATAAATTAAAAGGTTTTACTTTTAAATAAAAAATTTCAATTCAATTCAATTCACATAATTTTTTATTTTAAATTCAATTTTATTTGTTATTTATTATTTATTTCTAAAATATATTTAATTTTAATTAATTTGTTGTATATTTGTGTAAAACATTATTTCTTTGCACGTTAAATTGATTGGAAAAAATAAAATTTCGATTACATCAAATTGGTTATATTTTATTCAATCATAGCGTTTCTCAATTTCAGTTGATTGAGAATTTTCAAAAAAATTCAGTTAAATTGTAATTTTTATAAAATAAAAAAAAAGAAAGATTATTTTTTCTCTTTGAAAAATTTCACATTAAAAATTTTCTTTGATATTTTCTTCTAACATCACAATTTTATTTTACCGTCATTTTTTCTATCACTTGGTAAAATGTAATATTTCTAACTACTAACGTTATTAGTAACTAGGAGACCTACTATTTTTGAGGTGGGTTCTGTACCACCTAGCATCTGCACATGCATTTTTAATTTGATTCGGTGGAGTTATTGAATCAATCTGAATTTGAAATTTATTTCAAAGTCATAAAGTAAAAAATGTCTTATTTTTCAATCATGCAAATTTGCTCTAATTTTAATTTTCAATATTTCAAAGTTTTAATTGATTACTTGTTAGCATTGTAAATTGTTCATTAGTAACGTATTTTCGTTTAATACAAAATACAAAAATGGTTTATTTACAAATTTGTATCAATTACAAAAAAACAAAAACTATTCACAAAGACTGACAAGACTGTTAAATATGGTTAGATAAAATTAATAATCATCCATTTTGTCTGACACGTAATTTAAGATCATTTGCCTCAATTAATTTACTCTTTTCAAAGACTGTTGAATTTACATTCTCTACGTTAAAGTATCTTTTCAAGATAAACAAGTGAATGAGCTCTCTACTTTAGTTTTTCTATTTAAATTTTTATCCCATAAGTTAATATGATATATTTACAGTAACTAATGTTTATAGTTCAGTAACTTATGTTTACAGTAACTAAGTAACTAAATATTTTCTCTATAAATTAATGACGTATTAACTTATTACAAATATTTATAATTTATTTATTTTCATTATTAAAATATTCTGATATTATGAACATAATATTTCAATTACAATTATTTATCACACTTACAAAATTTAATACAAAAATAAAATTATAACGTTAACATGTAAACATAAAGACTAATTGTTGTTAACTTTTCTATTTATAAAAACTTTTTTATTGTACAAAATTCGTAGCAATTTTAAAATGTGATTCTTGAATTTATTTATTTTTCTTATTAATTAAAATAAATCATTATAAAAAAAAATTAATAAGTCTAGTTGACTTATTTGTATTTATTGTGTTTATTGTCTTATTTATAACTTTAAAATTTTCCTATGACGTCATTAAAATATATAAAGTTTACGTTCTTTTTAAATTATAAATTATTTTTGTTTTTTTTATTATCGATTATTTTAATCAAAGAGAAAATAATGGGAAATTTGTGCAAAAGAAATTAAAGGCTATGGATGACTATATGATTTGATAAAACTGGATGTAACAATGGAAACTTGGAACACAAATAGAAAAATCCTTATTTAATTATTTGTTTTCTTAATTTTGAAAAATGTCTATAATTCGTAACTATTTCTTTGTCTACATGTAACTAGATCTTCTGTATCAGAAACATAATTTGTGTAGAGATCGATAGTCTTACTGAAACATTAATTCTCCTTACATTATTTTCTCTTTGAAATCAATAAAAATACACAATTTCAAGTAAATTAAGAGAATCCATTATCAAATTGATTCTTTAATGTTCTATTAGTGAATCATTTGTTAAATTCTTTTACTTCAATTTAATTTCATTTCTATTTTCTTTCTGATTTTTCTTCTTTTTTTTTGTAATCTTATAAAAACCTGAAACATTATATTTTAATAAAGAATTAATTAATTTATTTTGATTTTCTTTTTTTTTTTGTACATAAGAAGCCATTTCTAATCTGTTTATTAATAAAGAAATAATATCGGAACGTTACAGACAATAAAAGGTATTCATTTTATATTCGAGATACAAATTTCAGGGATGATCTTTATTGGGTTTTTTTTTTATTATTATTTTAATTAAAACAAAATATTTGCAATAAAATTTATTGAGTAAAAACTTATTACATTTTTATTTTCATTTTGTTTTCGGAATAAAGACAAATCTTAATACGATACAACAATACATCCATGAACTTGTGGATTTGTAATTTGTTTGTTTCTTTTTATTACAAAATATTTTTCAAATCAAAATACAATCAAATTTTTTGTTTCATATTTCTTCTTTTTTAATAAAGAAAAATTTCATATTTATTCTGAAACGGAAATCAAAAAATAGAAAAAAACAAAACTATATTTTTATTAAATATTTACTTTTTATTGCTATAAAATTTTAAATACAGAAATTGTTTTTATTTATTTGTTTATTTATTTTTTTATAATTTCCTTCCTGAAAAATAATGGAGAATTGATGAAAACCTAGAAACACAGAAATAAACAAAGACAAACGAATTTTGAATAAAAATAATTTGTACAATTTACTTTTAATAAAGATTATTTTGTTTTTTTTATTTTCCATATTTTCTTCTTTTTCTTTTTTTTTTTTTTTTCTTTTTTTTCAAAAGAAAATTTCTTCTGACAAATTGATGAAAAAAAAAAAATTGTTGAATATTAAATAGAAGATGAAATATACGTATAAAAAGAAGAAGTAAAAGGAAAAGACGACGAAGAAGAAGAAGAAATATAAAAAAAGGAAGTGAAATAAAATATTAAAAAAAAAAAAAAAATGTATAATAGAAGAAAAGAAAATCGTAGAAATTCAATGTACGAATGGTGTTATCTATGAATATGAAGACATATAATGCGTGGCTATACCAAAAATATATATATATATATATATATATTTTTAATATATATATATATATATATATATTTTTAAGTTAAAAATAAGATGAAGATAAGATTACGTTACCATATTGTCAAGAAAAAAAAAAAAATAATAAATATGAAATCATTTTAACCTTTTTCTTCTTCTTCTTCTTCTTTTTACACAAAAAAAAAATATAAATCTTTTTCGAAATAGAAAAAAAGGAAAAGAAAAATCTTTATTGAACTTTTAGAACAGGCCTGGCCAACCCGCGGCTCATGAGCCGCATGCGGCTCATTGTAAGATATTTTGCGGCTCACAAAATAATAATAAAAAGTTTTCTCAGTGATCACAAAAATAAAAAAATCCTTCTCAATCTTAAATATTAAATAAAGTGCGGAAATATCCAAACAATAATATATATAGTACAGTTTTACACAAAATTTATAGATCACGCTAATTATCCAATTTAAGAAGATTGTCTGCAAAAATTATAAGTGTTTTTAGTAGTATACTATTATGTGAATCTTGTTTTGACGTTTTGCAAAAGCAAACATTGGAGATCCATAGGCCACTTTACCTTATGTTTTTTTAAATTATTTTTGTGCGGCTCATGAAATTTAAATTTTTTTTCTTTGCGGCTCATTATTGAATTTAGGTTGGCCAGGCCTGTTTTAGAAGAAGAAGAAAAAAAGAAAAGATTTTACCATTTTTTCCTTTCGACTTTCAGTCAACTTTTACTTTCTTTCTTTCTTTCTTTCTTTTTTTTTCTTTGCGGGTGTAAATTCATGTCATGTCGTTCTTACTGTTCTCATATCACCAACTTGTAATCGGTTGGACATTTTCATTTTCATTTATTTATTTTTTTCCCGTTTATTTTGTTGACTTTTTTTTTTTTTTTGGTTTAGGTGAGAGTTTGCTTTCATCGATTTCTATTTTATTATTTTTGAACGTAGGTATAGAACGAAACTGAACACATTCATTCAATTTGTAACCTCAAGAATAAATTGTATTTTGCGTAGTTTCTCTTTTATCAAATCTAATGCTAGATTAAACACACACACACACACATATATTATATATTTGGTTCAGGAAATAATTGAGAATTCAAGTGTTTGATGATTGTTTAGAATTATTTAGAAAATTTTGTTGAGAACGCAACCTATATAGATATTTTTGGTTTTATATTTATATAATTTACGTGGATAAATTTAACAGTCTGTTTGTTTTTCTTCATATTTTTTTTTTTGTTAGACAGTTCAATGATTTTGCATATTTAATAATAAGAATTTAACGAAAAATACAAATATTGGTTTTAGCATAATCAATAAATGCGTTTATATTCACACAAAAAATTATAAATAGATTTATAAATTTATAGAATATTCTATAATTAAATTGTAATCATTTAAGACGAAAGAAAAATATTTATGTTGCATGACTAGAGACTAGACAGAATAATAAAAAGATGATATGACGACACGGTATATTTTAACGTTAATCTTGTATTTAAAATTTCTTACATAATGAATGAAAATTAATTACGAAAATTGATGCAATAACAAATGAAATAATTTAATGAAAATTATACATAAATTTTCTATTCAATTAATTATAAGTCTTCTTCAGTACTGACCAAATTTACAAATTTGTAAACTATGCAATAAAAGTTTGAATGTCTTTTAAAATGTTTGTTACAAACTGGAACTTTCATTTTCTCACATAAATATATTTTCTCAAATTTCTATTTGTCTTGTATTATGCATGATTTAATTTAATTAAGAAACTAAATCTATAAGATTAAATATTTAATGAAATATTCATTTTATAATTATTTAGAAATTTATATAAACGACAAAATATTATTTAAAACTTTTTAATTATTATATACAAGAACAGGAACTTTTGTTTGTCAAAATTTTGTTGCAACAAACAAATATTTGGCACGTACTAAAATTACCTGTAACTCATTACAAATAACGTTAACTGTAGTTCTGAATAACGACACAGCGATGAAACTTAAAATTGCTTTAAAATCAATTTTCTATGGAACTTATAAATTGTTACTTTGAAACGCCATTTCCATTTATATTAGAAGAGTGTATTAAAGTCACGGTGGATATATTTTTGGAAAAAAAAATCCCACTGAATTGAAATTTTCTATCAAACGAAATAAAAATTTTTTGCGCACAATAAATTAATATTTTTATCATAATAAAAGTAAGAATAATTCAACGATGAAATTTTTACTCAGTTTGACAAAAACTTAATTTACTTTTACTTTGATATTTTACTCTGGTATTTGTCTATCTTTTCATTAAGAGTCACTTTAAATTGTTGTGAAACCCAGCAGTAGTAAATCATTGTTTTAAATTTTATTGTGAATTTCAATAATTCAATAAAAATATTTTTTTAACTGAATTTTAATCAGACAATAATATACAGAAAAATTCATTTAAAAACATTCATAAATGCCTCGCTAATATATTTGTGTAAGTTGTAAGCTAAAAATGATCAAACAGATTTTTTGTTTTTGTTTGACTTTAATGATGAGAAAATATTAAAGAAAATAAATTCAAAAATATAGGATAATTGGATTATAAAAATCAATATAATATTTTTTTTTTCTCTATAATTTAACGATAAAGTTGATGACGATGTTGATTATTATAAACTCACTCTCATTAATAAATGTTTAAATTTAAAGGATAAATTTTCTGTTTGTTGTTGTAAGAGAGTTTTTCATTGATCACAAATACGTAATAATTTTTTTTGGAGCCATTCCTTAAATAGAATATTATTATTTTTTTTTTAAATAGAATATTCGGACAACATAAAGGAACATTATGACCCCTTTTATTTTATACTGTTTTTTTTTTATGATTCTATTTATAAATTAGGAAGGTCAATTTTTTATTGTGCACTTACACTGTTTTTTTTTCTTGTCAATTAATAAAAATACGTTCTTCGCTTCTATTTAAATATGCCCGCAGATTAAAATGAATAATAAAATAATCCTTTAATTAGCAATGCAAAAAAATATATTTTGTGGTTTTACTCGTAATCTTTTATTGAGTGCTTTAAAAATATTTGAATCCAACGTTATGTAGATTAGATGATACAATTTATTACTTTATAAATAAATAAAGTGAAACGGATCGTTAATTATAATAATTATTTAACTAATTATTGTTAGAAAATCATTAAAAAGTTTAACATAAGAATAAGTAAAATTATGTTTGCATATTTTAATCTGTAATTTTGAACTTTTTCTGACGGGACGGACAGCATTAGACTTTTTTTTACCATTTTCAATAAAATCTTTAAAAGCCGTGTTTAAATATACAAGAATTAAAAGAACAAAATCCAATTGATGTTCAAGTGTTCAATAGAATAATTAGGATGATATATTTTATACTAGAAAAACCATCAGACAATATTCAAACCGTTTCAGTTAAATTCACTTTTATTCAATTAAAAGGCTTTTATAAAATATTCAATTTTGTAATGAATTTTGAAATAACGATTAATTCTTCTCATTGTATTATGGATTCATATTAATTGGATAATTCAAAATTGAATTTTAGTTAAGAAAATTTTTAGTTCAATTGTGAAACTAAGAGGTTATAACCTACATTCAATTAAAGTTTTAAAAATTTACAATTTATGCTCTTATGTGAATCACAGAATAATAGGTTGTAAATTATAATGTATTTGTTCTTTAAATCAACTAAAATTTACATATTTTGTACTTTCAATAGAGTGAAAATCTAAAATCAATTCCCAGAGGAACATTATAAGTTTGATTTTTTTTTTCGTACATGTCCAGTTCTACTAAACAATCACTGTTTGACGAGAATAATAATTTCAAAAACTTTAATAGTTGTCATTGTTATTTTATAAATATGTTTCAATAAATATTTAAAATAATTTAACACTTTCATATTTCCCTTTGGAATTTTAAACAAGAAAATTTATTACAAAATTTATTTGTGTCTCCCCCCGATTCCGTAGTAACGTTACTGACTCTGATGTAACTTCATTAAAATATTCACAAATAGGAAAATTCAGTATTGTGAATATTATTTCTATGTCACCATAGAGATCTAAAGCTTTCTATTCAATATATAAAGAGTTACACACACACATGCATTCACACATGACAAAATATTTAGGGTAAAATCTTTATTATATTCTAATAAATTGTTATTAGAATTTACAGATCATATTTCGTATAAATCTACTCCTTCATATTTATTTATATTCATTTTATTTTCTTTTGTCATATAATTTTTAATAAAACTATTTGAACTGCCATAATAATTAAAATAATAATCTAAATGTGTATAAATTTTTTATTAAAAAATAAAATGGGGACTGTTTTTGTTTTTCTGTTTTAATTAATTTTTCTTTTTAGAATAAAACAAAAAATAAATTAAAAACTAAAACAAAAAATAAAATGAATATGAATTCAGATGATAACTAATCGAGCTTATTAAAATATATTTTGTGTGTTAAATAAAAAGAAAATAAAGAACAACAAATAAAAAATGTTTACTAGTGAAAATTATTAAAAAAATAATAAATATAATTCAGATAAAATAAAGGAAATTATTTCTATAAATTGAAGAAAATAAAAAGTTTATTGTTAAGTAAAAAAAAAAAAGGAAAAAGGAAGAATATTTTAATTAAAATGACTCCAATAAAATACGGACCAAATTCCTCAAATCAAAATCATAATATAAATTCTAATCAACAATATCAACAACAACATCAGCATCAACAACAACAGCAACACCAACAACAGCAACAACAACAACAACATGAACATAAGACAACAGATTTTCCAAGAAGAGAATCTCTTGTTAAACCAACATGGCCAACAGTAGCACCCGGTCAAGTACCACCCGCTGCTTTTGCATCAATAAGTGGTTTAGGAAATGGATTACATGATATTGATAATACAACAAATGGGAGTAATTTACCAAATCCAGGATTAAAAATTATGAATCATCGACGTGAAGTTGAGTTGTACGATTTATTTTGTAAGGTGATTAAACATTTTAAAACTTCAAATATTTTATATTTTTTCACATCCAACAAAAAACAAGTTTTTGTTTGAAATTTTGTACGAAACAAAATTTGAAATTCTTTAACATAAGTTTTAAGTGTTTCATTTTCATTTCGTATAAGTTAAGTTCATGCTATAGT
This sequence comes from Pedicia rivosa, assembly GCA_963082725.1. Classification (NCBI taxonomy): domain Eukaryota; kingdom Metazoa; phylum Arthropoda; class Insecta; order Diptera; family Pediciidae; genus Pedicia; species Pedicia rivosa. The sequence goes on from OY720155.1 coordinate 12,566,938, forward strand.
TATTTTTTTTAAAATTAAACTAACTCATTTATTCTAACTTTCATTTATTAAATGCGAAAGAAAAAATCCCTCTATGAAATAAGAAACAATAATTAAGAACATCCTATAAGGAATAAGAATTCCACAATATTAGTTTTTTTTTTGTTTCGGTGAATAATGAAAATGTTAATCCAAAAATTTTTCGTTTTTAAATTTGAGTTTATTAAAAAAATATTTGAATTCTTTCGATACTTGTTCTTCTTCTTGTTCTTGTTCTTCTTTTCCATATTTAGAAAAAATAAAACAAAAATGTGTATTTTTTTTTTCTAACCTTTAACCTTCTGCAAAATTTTTAATCCAAAAAATATCCAAACAAAGAAACTTTTTCTTCAAATATTAAATTATATCCAATAAAATACTTTTCTTATTTTTTCACTAATATTGACTTATATTTTTTTCTTCTTGTAATTTATTTTTATACAAAAAATTATAAAATTTTATTAAATCAACTTTTCTATTCAGAAACAAAGAGTAAATGAGAGAAGAGAGAGAGAGAGAGAGAGGTGAAGTGATATGTTTATTTTTAAAATAAATATTTTCTTTTATTTTATTCTAATTATGTTTTCATTTAATAAAATAGCCTACGCCTTTTGTTAAATATTTGGATTGTTAATGAATGTAAACTTTGCCAAAAACATAAACCAAACTAATTTACAAACAGTTTACAATGTTTTCATTAATAAAACCGCGTACAAATAATTCAAATAATGAAATAACAGAATAATTTGATGGTTACTTCGAACTTCACCATTAAATTTTTAAAATTTTATTTTTTATTATAAATTTTAAAAAAATGTGAAAACTTCTATGATTGTCGAGTTAAAGATTCATAATGTACATAAATGTAGTCTAATGAATCTGTAGCCTTTGTACGTCTTGTCGATTCTTAGTTTCTTTTAAAAAATTTAATTTGTGTTTCCATTTCTTTCTCAATATAATTTAGATAAAGATTAAAGTCACATTATTTAATTGAATTTCATTTCAACACCGCAAACCATTTACTATTTTGTGATCGTAAACAATCCATTAAGAATTATAAAATATCTAAAAATACTTTTAACTGGATCATAATTGAGGTTTAAATCAATTAACAATTAATAAATTGTGTTAAAATAATTGTAGAATATTTTTATCATAAATTTACCAATTTAAATTATCTTTAATCTGTTACTGATAATTTTTGTTTATTTAAATATTTAATTATGTTATTCCCACGGCAATCAAAAATATATTTTTGAATAAACTTTCATTATACAATTTTAACAAATTAACTAAATCGTTCAAAAATATTTATCAAGACTAAAATTATCTTTAATTTCTATTGGATTTTCTAAATTGATTTTGTTTTGAAAAATGAACCAAAAAAAGGAAGAATTTTATGATGAAATTCTTAAAATCCATTTTATTGTTGTTTTTTTTTTTAAATTCGGTTCGACTTTTTATTTTCTTTTCCTTTTTTTCCGTTTAAACTTCAATTTCTTTTAAATTTAAATTTTTTTCTGATGTAGAAAAAAAAATAATAAAAAGTTGAAGAAAACGAAATAAATTTATACGATTAAATAATGTTAAATATTCACTTTATATTTACTGCTCCACCCCCACTCCACCCCTTCATTCCATGATGTCTTGTTGTACTTTTACAAAATATTTTAAAGCTTTCAATTCGATAATATAAATTCAAATTAATTTAGTCGCATTGACTTTTGTCAACAAAAAATTATATTTTCAAATAAAATTAAGTCTGTCAAATACAGAATTTTATTTTTTCTTGTTAAAATTTTTTTACCTTTTTTCCCCCTAATATCTTTTAAAAAATAGGATTTTAGTCAAATACACAAAATGAATAATAATTAATGAAAGAATATCCTTTTAAATTATTAAATTATTGTATAAAAAAAATGAAACCAAAAAACAGGTAATGCTTCTTGGTGACTCTGGTGTTGGAAAGACATGTCTTCTGGTTAGATTTAGAGATGGAACATTTCTATCAGGAAATTTTATATCAACAGTTGGAATCGATTTTAGGGTGAGACAAAAAAAAAAATACAAACATAAAAAAAAAATAGAATAACAAATAATTTCGTTAAATGTGTTGAATGTTTTATCTAAAAACTGATGTTGTCTGTTTAAATGTTAAACGTTTATACATTTACATATAATTGTGTCCAATTTTTTATTATTGTTTAAATTGATTCGTGCTATCCTATTATGTGTATTTTTTTTTTTTTTACTTTGTTGTTTTATTATAATTTTTTTTTTGATGTGTAAATTCATGTTTAGTTTATTTATTTTTCTGTTGTATATTTTAGCATGACTTTCGATATATTGTTACATAAATAAAATTCACGCATTTTGTTAACTTATATGTTTAAACATTTATCTTCGTTACATTTCGTTTATTTTTATTTTTATAAAATAAAAATAAAAATAAAAAATATTTTATTGAATATTTTTCTGTCCAAATGTCCAGGTAATTGTATTTTTATATATAGGTAATGTGACGTTAATCTAATTGACTATAGATAATTCTATAAATAAATCCAAAAAGCTCTTTTAATACAGTTTTTGATCCTAAGATACACACGGCAAACACACACACACATAACACATGTAAAAAAATTTATAGAAACCATCAGCAAAAATAAAGAAGAAAAATAAATTGGGTTGTGTGCGTGTGTGTTTGTTATAAAAATTTATAAATATAGCAACAAGTATAGTCAGAGAGAGAGAGAGAGGGTGTGTTATTTTCTTAGGGTATTTTTTTTTCTGTTTATGGGTTGGCAATCAACTCTAAAATATAAGTTAACTTTAAGTCTTTACACATCTTTTGAACAGTTTTTTCCCCCTCTCTCTCTGGGTTATTGTGTTTTTTTTTGCCCATATAAAATAATATGGTTGCTTCAAAACAGATTTTTAATATAAATGTATTTATATTTGTTGTAAATTTAATAATGTTCCAAATTTTACGTTTATTCAATATAGAAATTAAATTGTTGAACATATTTTATCCATCAGCTCATCATTTGATTATTTATTTTCTTTTATTGAAATTATAAAGAGTGAAAGACTTTTGACAAATTAATGTTATTTTTCCCCAAATACTTAATTAATGAAGATGAAAAGTAAGTGTTATCAGTCTAATCTCTAATATAACAAAATGGGATTTTATCGATTACATGTAAAAGGGTTCAATTATATGAACACAAATTATTAAAGAGTTCTTGTGTTTTTTTTTTCTTTTCTTTCTTCTTTTAAATTTATTCTTCTTATTCTTTCTTCTTTTTCTTTTTGTTTTGTGAAAAGAATATAAATTTAGTACTAAGCAACAGGTATTAACATTTTTATTACGTTGTCCGACTTTGCAAATAAAATACTAATTAATTATCTAAATAATTGTTTTTCTTCTTATTTTATTTACTTAGGAGTTAATTTCTTTCCTTAAGAATTAATTCTTATAAAAACAAAAAATGTCCGTTATTTAAAAATGTTTCTAAGAAAACGTGATTACAGGACAATTTTCAGAATAACACAAAAAAAAAAAATAAGCTTTTCATTCTGTTTTTGTATCGTATTTTTCTTAATTTTCTAAAACATTTAAGAAATTAAAATCACCTTTTATAATCTCACAAAATATGAAGGTAAATAATCAAAGCTCTTTTTTTCTGTAATTCTTTTTGTAATTCGTTTACATAGAAAATAAAATAATTATGGATAAAATGTGAGTGCTTAAAATAAGTCTACGATTGTCTGTTGTTATGCTTCTCATTTCTTAGAAACCCTCTTCTTCTTATATATATATTTTTTCTATTCTTAAAGGGTACAACTTTCTAACAAAAGCAATCATAAGATTTGTTCTTAGCTTTTTGAATTTTTTTTTTATATCTTTATTTAGTTCAGATAAATTTTAACGTTAAATTCTTTTTTGTTGGACGAAAAAAAAAATGTCATAAAGTTAAAATTTTTTTTATATGCGTATTTTTAAAAATACGCGTAGATTAAACCGTTTAAGTGACCATAAAATAAAAATAATTGAATTTAGTTATTTTTTTTTTTGTTGTGGCAAAGTGGATTTACAATATTAGGGTCGTGGGTTCAAATTGCGGTTAAATGAATTATTAGTCTATGTATTCAAGTATAAATAGAAAATCTTTTTGCCTATAAACTAAGTGTCACATCTGGCTAACGTTAAATATACTCAAAATAATGAGCATTCTACAACAAATATTACGTGTTATTTGTTTTGAACAAAAGAATAACTTTTAAACTTTTTAGCAAACATCTGAAGAAGAGAGGCAAATACATTTTTATGTCTGCCTATAATTGCTTACATATTTTTTTAAAGATAATTAAAATTTTCTTTGATTTTCCAAAGAACGAAGAATCTGGATCAATACAGAATAGTCATGGTTACTGTTCTGTTTCTTAATATATTTAATAATTCTAATAATTGTATAAAATATTTATCAAAAATATATACAGATAAATAATTTGTCTGCAGAGATAAAAAATTAATCTTTATATAAATCTTTCAATTGAATGATATTGAAAAATATCAGGATCTCCGTTAAACTATTAGTGTTATTCATGTAACTTTTAACCTCGCTTTTAACTTTTCATTTGACAAAGTAGAATATGATAGCAAGTTTGATAAGACAACCACATTGTTAGAATAATTAAGGGGAGTACGAATCAATTGTTTAACTAAAAGGAAACTTTAAATATAAATACTGTCACTAGAGCCTTACAATTTACAATATAAGATTATTAAACATTATTAAACATATGTGATTTTACTTTACATGGAAACACAATAATCTTATAAGTAAATATCATTTTCATAGATTAAGACTTGCTTACAGTAACATATTATTATTAATTATTCTAATTTAATAAAATTATCACTTTAACGTAATTAATTTTCTTTACTTATGTATGACGAATTAATAACTTAACTTAACATTAACAATTACCAACAGAAATTTGTTACAATAAAAGAATATTTCAATATATAAAAATGAAATTAACAAATGTGAAAAAATCATTCAACTGATGGTTATTTTTCAAACAAAAAGTTATTCATCTAAAATTGCCAACAACAACATCAAAAACAACGCCAAAAAAAAATGAAGAAAAATGTCAGAATTAATTTATGCGATAAATATAATAATTTAGTTTAATAAAAAAATGAAGGGAAACTGAAAGAAAACAGACAAAATTTTTTTATTTTTTTTATTACATTTTCTGACTAATTTGTCAACATTCAACGTTTCACTCAATTCAAAAGTCTCTAAGTATAAAATAAGTCCTTTAAATGCCATTCACAGTAAAAAGCAACAATTGACTAAAAATGTGTTAATATTTATTTATATGTGTGTGTGTGTGAATATTTACTTAAATGCGTATTATATGTTTGTTCATTATATGTGTGTGTGTGTGTGTATGTTTACGTGCCTGTTTGAGAGCTTTCTTTAGGAAATATATTTTGAAGGTAAGCTGTGTTGTCACTCATAAAAGTTCCGAAGGGAATATCAAAAGATGACGTCTCTATACGTACATTTCTTTTATTCCTTTTGATTATTTTATTTATGTTGAAAAATATTATTTGGTATATTTATGTCTAAGTATTAGTACAAAGAAAACAAGGAAATTGGGATTATTGTTATTGTTGTGTATATGTGTTTGTGTGTGTGTTTGTAGAAATATTGATATCACTGAGTACGTTCATTATATACAAAATTGAATAATATTAATTATTGAAGAATAAATTAAATTTTCAAACAAAATTTGACAGGTGAAAATTATTTTTATTGAAATGAAATAGGAACTAATAGGGGAAATTAAATAACAAAATATTATAGTTATGGATTAATTTAGACAAAAGAAAATATAATATTTCCGTAACACTTTCAATGAGATTTTAATGGAAACTAATAATGATTACCTTAAGTGATGTTTTAGATTTTCAATATTTTTCTTGAACTAAAAATGGATCTTTTGCAATTGATGTGATTATTTTAAAATTATTGAAATTGGGATATTTCACCAAAAGGCATGTGTTATATATTTGACCACCCTATCGCCAACGCTATTTCTTCGAGATTTGTCATCATAATTTATAATCGAAAAAGTCGAAAAAGTTTCTAATCCTTAATTTAATTTGCGCTTAAGATCTTAAAATTAGAGAGCACTCTATATTCTTTTTAATAAATAGAAATAAATGGACCAACATTTTAAATTTGTCTAGACCCACGTAAATTGCTTTTATGAAAATATTAATATAATTTAGTCCACAAAAGCATAAGTTCAATTGTGAATGTTAAAGTTCTTAAACGAATTCCAGTGTAGCAACAATAGTTAATGTTTCACTGTTTATTTTAAATGGACTTTTGTCTGAAAAAAAAAATACAAATCTCTTTCAATCCACCGACCGTAGAATGATTACACATTTATACACTCAAAATTTTAGATTTATATAAATTTGTTTTACGTTTATTATAATAACATTACGTTGAATATTTATTATTATTAATAGAATTCCGAAAATTAAATAGACATTAAAATTTATTAAAAATAGAAAAAAATATTCTTTGTTATGATTTTTGGTTAATATCAATTACGTTATGATTATGCTATAGTTTGTTTATTTACGTTTATTTCGAATAATAAATCTTAGTAAAATTTAATCAACTTTATTATATTCATATTTTATAAATTATAAGACTTCTCTATCCCGATCAGAAAACCTTCAAAACTCTTATGGTTACAATTTTTCATAAAAAATTTCCCAAAATGCTAAATTCAATTATAGAATCATAAGTTTGTATATAAAAGCGATTTATTTTTATACTTTGTAATTAGTGAATGAAATAAAAAATATAATAAAGAAATATCGATTAATTTCACATACATTTGTGTGTCATAATTTCATTTCATTTGTACATAGGAAACATTTTCTGTATTTATGTGTCACATCTCACACGTCAAGTTTGATATTTCCTTACAAAATCTGTAAAAAAAAATCTTAGACATTTGTTAATATAGATTTATTTATCATGATTTAATTTCCATGAATTTTCTATTATGCAAAAATATTGATTATGATTATTTTTTTTTTCTCCATTTGAAAATATTCTCTAATTTCTAATAAAAATAAATATTAATAAAATAATTGATTATAATTGGTTGTTATAAGATTATGACTCACTATAATACATTCATTTTATATGATTTAATTTAATTAATGCAATTTTATTTATGAATAAATAAAACAAAATTATTAATTTATTCATATTTTAAATGTAAATATTATTTGTATAATTTTAATGAATTTACTGATGTATTATTTAGTTATTACAAGAAGAAATTTTCTTCATTTATGATAAATTGTGTAGAATCCTATTGAAAATAAATATGCAATGTACGTATACGTATAGTCAGTACCGTAATTAGGTTAGTTTTTGGTTCCCCTAAATTACAATTTTAATAAAAAAGAAAAATTAGTAAGGTGTATCTAAATAATTATTTTTCATAATTAATTATCTTATAAATATAAATTATGAACATTATTAATTTAATTTTAATTTTTTGTCTTTCATTTTCAAATGCAAATTCCTCTATTATTTGATCTAAACTAATATCTAGAGCGATACTTTATTCAATGGAAAGAATTGAAAGATTGGATAATCGCTTTTGGCCAATATTTTTTTTTTTTAATTTAGTTTTTCTTGTGCGTGCCCCTTTGTCCTGGACCATGTCCCTGCCTAGTTACGGCACTGCATATAGTACATTCAATTCCAATTCAATAAATAAATAAGCATTTATTATATTTGTTTTTTAAGAAAAATTATTTGATAAAATTTTCTTTTAATTTTCTCAATCATTAAATCATTCATAGAATTTTGTTTTGTCTTTCGATTGTCATAATTGATTGAATTCCATTTTCTTTCACTTCATTTAATAATTTTAATTTCGAACATCATATGAAAGAAAGAGAGAGAAAATTTTTTTTCACAATATAATTGAATCGATATTTTTTTTATATAAAACTTTGATGTTTGAAAATAGAATAAAAGAAAAAATACTGAAATTATTGTCAGTTGATAAATTTTTTGGATTTAATAATAATTAATATGACATGGTTAAAAATTACAAATATATTTGAGTAAATATAAAAAACATTTTTTTTTTTGTTTGATTTTATTCCTATTTTGTAAAAAATTTAATCAATCATTTATTATTATTTTTCCAATAACCCAGAATAATATGATTTGATCGAAATGAAAAACAATAAAACTATTTCACATAATTTCCAATGACAATTTCTGCGAACATTATGATATTTTGGCTATTTTCCTGATGATGAAAATTTTATTATTTTATAACTAAAATAAAAACAAAAATTATTCTATATAAAATAATAAAATGCCACAAACAATAATTCACAAATAATTCAAACAATTAAATGAAAATATAGAGAAGAATTTCTAGTTTTTATCTATTCTTAGAATTTCTGTATTGGTACACCAAAACTCAAAGCCCTTCACTTGCAATTATTCGATATCATGTTTCTATTATTTATTTGAATTCATATTTTAGTATTTTGTTTTTTAGAAATAATTAACTGTATCTTTAATTTCCGGTTAGGTTAACAAAATTAAATATAAAATCAAATAGTAAACAAAACCAGGCGTCTCCACCATCACTAAAAAAAAAAATATCATAAAAATTTGTTATGTGCCATGCACATAAAAACACAATTAAAGAAGGAAAAAAAAATATATACATAAATTAAACAACAAAAAATAAAAGTAACAAAAAGAATGGAATAACTTTAAAGGCACAACAACAACAACAACCACAACAACAGAAACCAACACAACAAAAAAAGGATTGAGTCAGAATAATAAAAGAAAATTTTTAAAAAAATAAACAAGAATATTTAATATTTCATAGCGTATAACTTTTATTAGGTCTATACAATATTATTCTCATTACATGGCTGTTAGAACAGAATATTAAACAATATTAAACAGAAGATAGAATTATTATGCCTAGAAATATATTATGAGAAACATACCCTAAAGCTTTTTTTGTGGTATAATAAAAAAAAGAAAAGAAAACAAGAAAAAAAGGTAAATAACATTTGCATTAAAACAATAGACAAACAGACAACAAGTAATAACAATACAGAACAATAAACAGACAATACAATAACAACAAAAATTTTGTCTCTTGAGAAACGAAAAAAAAAATGACAAAGTAAATGAAGAAAAACAATTCAGAATGGGATTTATGTCGTCGTCGCCGATCATTGGTTATATTATTTTTCATACAATAAAACACTCAAAACACAAAAAGAAATTGAATAAGAAATTAATTTATACACCGGTAAATGATCAATTTTTATTTTTAAATAATTTATAAAGAAAATGACGAACCTTTTTTGAAGATAAAATGAAAATTTTTATAAGATTGTATAATTCATAGAATAGATTCGATATTTATACATTTACAATTTTACACTTATCCTAGAGTCTATCTAACGTTTAAGCAAAATATAAAATATGAGACTAGACTAGACCTTTTTTTTTTGTCTTTCTTGATTCTTTTTACTTTTTGTCTTTCATCATTCTCTTTTTTTTTCTTTTCTTATATCTTTTATTTGCTGTAAATTTTGTTTTATCATCTTGAAAATAATATCCATGAAGCGTAAAAAAAGATCAACAAAATATATGACATGATTAAAAATTGTGTTTTTTTTTCCAAAAATAGAAAAAAAAGAGAAAAAACAAAAATTGATTTAAAATCTATTCGTTTCTATCACTACGGGTGTGTGTGTCTGTAAATTTACATAAAAACAATAAGTGTTTTTTTTCTATTGTTTCCATGATGATGATAATATATGATGCCCAATAATATTATTGATCATTGACCATGATTTGTTCAAGGATAATTATGTGAGATGCGTGAATTTTCAAGCATATAAAATCTTTGATAGTGGTTGTTGTTGTTGTTGTTGTTTTTCTCAAGCATATAATTTAATTTAATTTTTTTTTCTCTAAAAATTCGTTGCAACAACAAAGAAACCAAAAACAAAATTGAAAAAAGTTCAATTTGACTATTTTTTTTACTTTGTAAAAATATTTAGAAATTTTTACTCTTAAGGACGTGGCTGAGTTTTATTCTTTTTTTTTTTCTTGTAATTTAATTTATTCTTTCATCCTTTTTTTCTTTACCCTTTATAGACAAAAAGTCTTTAATTGAATACAAAGTATGTGTTCTTCTTTTATTTTTTTGGTGAGAGATTTAATTTAGTCATATCATCGTATATACATGATTTAAATTGTTACCATAAAGATGACCTTTGTGGTATGTGTATTGTGGTTAAGTAGGAGACATTTCTTTGTAACTGGCATATAATTTTTATATTTATATACAAATATAACTTATATAATTTATTATGACGTAGTCATTTTATTTTAAAGTTAAAGTGATTTTTTATAATTATTTTAAATGATAAAAAAAGAATATTGGATAAAAGTTTCGTCATTCTATTCGTCTGATGCCAACCAAACATAATCCTATTAAATAAATACTGTTATTTATTTTTTAAAAAAAAATCTATCAATAATTCTACGTTTCTGTTTATTTTTTTATATGAGAGAAATTGATTTTAAAATATTGATAGTTAACCTTTACTGTTCATTGTTTATTTTTTATAGAACTATGTTCATATATATTGTCAGTGGCTTGTCTTGTCATACAAATAAAACAATAAACTAAATACCTAAATATAAGAGTATAACAATTCTTTTAGTTTATATTCTTCTTCTTCTTCATTTTCTTCTTAATTTTCTTTCATAAAAATTGTTTTTATAGATTCGAAAAGTTTTCAAGGTAAAATTTATTATTTTATTTATCACAGAAAATTTAGAAAATTTTTAGAGAGAAAGAAAGTTGGACAGGTTTGTTTTTTGTTCTCAATTTTAAATTAAAAATGCATATAATGAAATTTAATTAATTTTCCTAATCGATTTTAGTATTTATTAAAAATTATGTCAGAAACGGGCTTTACTTTGAAATCCCTTTGATGTATAAAATCTATAGAAAATATACAGGATATGAAAGTTATTATAATATTATACAGGTTTTTCTTTACTATTCATAAAATAATTAGTAATTTGAATTGTTAAAGTAAATGTATCTACTCGTACTCATATATTTTAAGTCATCTCTACTAAACGTCTTAAATGTTACAAAAGAAACAAGATTGTCTTTGTTTTATAACCATACAAAAGTCATGATTAATTTTTAGTTTGACTTTATTTTAGAAAATGATGTTTTTGCTTTTAAACATAAATAGAAAATCAAAATAAAAATGTTCTTTTCATATCTGTTGATTATATATTCGTTGTGATCTCTTGTTGAACTAAAGAATAGGTAAATATTTCTTGTTAAATATCAGCTACGATAATTATATGACCACCTTCTTCTTTCAATTTATCAGTGAACATAAGAAACCATAAAAAACAACATATAATGTTTAATGGATCTTTCTTATCCTTATCCTTATCAAATAAATATGGGTAACTTTTGTAATCAATTTTCAATTTTATCTCATCAGATCTTTATTTTGTAAAATAATTATTTTACGATTTTATTTATTTAACTAAAATTGTTTACAAATAAACAAAAATAAAATTTAAATAGAAAATATTTGAGCCCACACATTTTCTAATTTGGTTGATTTTCAGTTCATTTAATTGATTTAGTTGAAAAAGAGAGGGATCAAATATTTTCATAAATATAGAAATTGTTACCTTATATTTCGTTTTGTCTTAAAATATTTCCTAAATTCTTACCTTAATAATAATCTATTATAGGATTAGTTTAATTTAGGGAAATAAATATACAAATAAAATTTTCTCATTAATAATTTTTCTTTTTTTTATTCATTCCAAGATTTTCATCTCTTATAAAAATAATAAAGCAAAAATAAAGGAAATAAAAGGAAACAAAACAAAAAAAAAATCATCATCATCCAATTTATGTTTTTATTTTTATATTTTTGTTGGTTGGACTTTTTTCTTGTTATTCAAATCAAAAAGTTAAGTTGATTGAAACTCAATCAGAACTTTCTTTTTTTTTTTTGTGTTTCTTCATTTTTTCTTCTGAATTTCATATTATTTATTTTGTGTATTTCTTGTCTTATTTAGATACAAATATTTATGTACATATGTGTGTTCATGAATGTGTGTGTGTGTGTTTATGAGTGTGTATTGCTGTGTTGTGTAGAAATACAAATGTAAATATTCATCGTCCTATACAAATAATAAATATATTTATTTATTAAATGTATCAAAGTACATCAAGAAGGTAATTTCAAATCTTGTAAAAATTTAAAAATCAGAGATCAAATATTTTATACTTGTTGCAAAATTATATTGTTTTTTTTTATATACAAAGAGACAATAAAATTAAGGTTTTTATTATTGATTAAGGATAAGTAGAGATGATCACAATTTAAGTTAAACAAAAGAATCTTTTTGTAGAAAACCAAAAAAAACAAGAAATTATATAAAAATCAAATCAAAAACACCCAAACCAAATAATCAATCAATATTTACGAATCTTTATTTTATTTATTTCTTATTTTGTTTTTTTTTTTTTTTTTGCTGTGCCGTTGACGTAAAACTGTAAAAACGCGTAGGTAAATTAAATAAAAGTTTGATTGACGCATAATTAACCGCCCACAAAATATTTTGTTAAAATATTTTAATCGAATTTTTGTATTTATAAATTAATTCCAATTTTTACAGAGTAAATTATTTTCATTCAAATTACCTTAGTTTTGTTCAATTTAAAATATTTTTACAAAAACAACAATTTCTTTTCCTTCTTTTATTTTGATTTTGATTATTTTCTCACACATTTGTCAATTTTGTTTTTTGTGTTTATGTCATCAGAATTATTGTTGAATTGGAACATTATAAAATATTCTTTAAGTAATTTTATGATTTTTTATGTCACAACAAAACATGGTACTTGATATGAATACAAAATTTTATGTATTCCAGACACGAAAGTGATAAAAAAAAAAAACAAAAATGAAAATGAAAATGGGGAAAAAATATTAGGAGTAAACATTTTTTTATTGAAGATGTTTCTTCTTCTTCCTCTTTTTTTTATATCTTGATGTGTCCTGTCATTTTAAAGATTTCACTTTTTATATCAAAATTCAATTTTATTATTTGACGCAAATTACAATATTTATTTTATTTTAGTTTTTTTTTTTGAAACGTACAAAGAAATTTTAAAAGTGATTTCCACTTTTATTTTTATTTAAAAATGGCTGCCACAGTTTGTTTATTTTTAAAGTTCGGACGTACAATTGGCCGACGATAATATTTTCTATATTCCTGATAAATTTAATAGAAAATTCTTTTCATTATTTTCACTATATGTATAATCTTTATTCCCTAACGTTCACATTCTTCTCTTATATATGACAAATTTTACAATTTCTTTGTGTTGTTGTTTTTTCTCGGATGAAGGAAATATGAAAAAAGCAAAATGACATGAACATGTGATATTTATAAAAAATCTAATTATTTTTTAAAGACAAAGACAAAAATAAAAATAAAAAGGTTTAAATTTAAAACAAAATAATTTTAATCGTAATAATCCTATCCTAACTTCCCCACCTTAACCTTAAGGGTAAAGATTATTTATTACATTATAGAATATTTTTCCTTTTAAAATAATATCAAACAATGTTACACAACAAAAATAAAAATAAAAGTTAGTTTCTATATTCTACTTGTATTAAATCCAACTAAAGTAAAAAAAGTAAATCAATATAATGATATTTTCTATGAGAAAAGCTTTCACCAAAATCGGATTAATTTTTGTTGTTGTTGTTAGTTTTCTTCTGTTTTTTTTTTTTTCTTCTTTTTTTGTAATATTATTTCCGGTTTTGATTTAGAAATATAATGAACGGATTTGATGGTCACATCTTTGTGTTAGATTTTCTTTTACTGATATTAAAAGGATGTTTAGTATTTACTCTTTTTGACCAGGAAAAATATTTTTATTTTCTTTTTTTTTTTATTATTTCGGGAAATAAATTTAAAGAAAAATAATAAAAATTTATTGAAAGGAAAGGATGTTTCAATTGATTTTTCTTCGTTTCTTTTTCTTCTTTTTTTTTTTTTTTCTTTTTTTCACTTCGTGTTTATGATGTTTCTTGTGTTTTGTTTGTTTCTTTTTTTTCTTTGCCTTTTCCAATAAAAAGGTTTGTGTATTTAGGACAAAATCTAAAGTCAATGATTTTTTTTTCTTTTACAAATTTAAAGTTCATTTTTTACTAAAGATGGGGGGAACAATACATAAAAAAGTTAATAGTTTTCACGATTAGTAAGTGAAGTAGGATTTTTTTTTCTTAGATTTAATTATTGAAGAAAGTGAACAAAAAAATATTGGCTAGCAAAAAAAAAGTTTCAAAAGTTTAAAGGCAAAAATTTTATATAAAAAAAAGTTTAAAGAAAATTAAAAATTGTTTAATTTTTTAATAGAATCTAGAATGTTTTTTTTTTTCATTATTATTTCCTGTTCGTATCCTCCCTTACTTATTATATTTTATAATTTAAATTATGTATTAAAAGAGAGAGAGAGAGAGAGAGAAACAGTGATAGATGGAGAGTTATAGAGTGAAAGATAGAAAGAGAGAGATAGAAAACAAAAATAATTTTAAAAATTTTTACATTTTTTTCTTTCTGTTTTTCTCCTTTTTTTTTATATTTGTGTTCATTATAAAGTTTAAAGTATGATCTTGAACTAATTAGATTTGAATTTTAATGAAAGTAACAACAACAATAATAAAAATAACAAAATAAAACGGAGTATAATAAAACAGGATATAAAGTAATTTGAAAATATAAAGGATAATGAATAAAAGATTTTTATATTTTCTTTTCTTTAATAAAATAAAATTCTAATTATACAATGATTCTAGTAGAAAATTTCACTTATTTAGTTCTGTTGCCATTCTATTGATTGTCGTATAAATTGTCCTTTGAATTAAAATCTTACGTTTTCCCTTTTCTTCTAGATTTATGGCCTATCCGATTTAAGTTGAACTAAATAAATGTTCTCTAAATAAATTTCTAAAGTTCAACTAAAGTCTCCACTTTAACTAAGTTGTAGATATATTTCGGTTTTGACTTTGAAATATTCAGAATTGACAAAAAATGGAAAAAGTATTAAATGAATTCCTATAATGCTAAATATTTAATTATTAAAGTAAAAATTTTTTTTTTTTGTTGTAAATGAAACAAAAAAAAATCCACTTTAGAATATTTTTTACAAAGAAGAAAAACAAACAATTTCTAATGTTCCACCATATCTGTTTACATAATTTATCGATAAAAGAGAAAGAAATGAACTGACAATTTTCGTTATGATAATATCCGGATCCGGTACAAGAGGAAGAGAAAATAAAATTCATGAGAATATATTAAGTGAAAGGAAAGTTGAATAAAAATTTTTGTTCTTGATTTTTTCCCCATAAATCCCATAAAATATTTATTGGTACAATTTTCATGTGAATTTGAATAACAAATTAAAATGTTTTAAATTCATATACAAAAAAAAAAAATGATAAATTAATTCTATTCTTATATTTACTGTACACAATTAACTTCATCAAATATAATTATGCGTTAATTGTAAATAAAACTATATGAAATATTTATGAAATTTATTCATTTTAATTGGAAAATATTTTATATATAAAAATTTTTTATTGCTCTATGTAAAATTCTCAACCTTCAACCATCATTACATTATTTTTTTCTTGTTTTTCATTTTCACCAAATTATCTGTAGGTATTCATTACCACTATTTAGTAAATTCTAAGTAATATTTGTTTTTCCACTGATTTATAATTTTTAAATTTTAATTTCATTATTTATTTAAAAGTTTTTTTTTTTGTTGTTGTTACTGCAATTATTTTATTACGAAATTTTATGTTATGAAATTTTAATTATACTGAAAACTATTTATAAAACCATAATTAATCAATTAATTCACTTTATACGTATGAATTCTGTTTAAATAAAACACCAAATGATTCAAATCGATAAATCGTCACGATGCCTTTTTAGGGTTGCTGTCAAAATTAACGGGGTCAACGGTACAACATTTACCTAATAGTAAATTTTAATTAATTCAAAAGTATGCAATTTAATTATTGCTAATGATTTAGTAAGATTTTATGTTAAGTAACTTAAAATGATTGGATAATAAATAAAACTTTTATTTAGAAAACTTGAACTAATTTTTCTTTTACAAAATACTTTGTAGTTGAATTTTTATTAAATTTCATGTTTATTCATATTTTTCAAAACTGTAAATAAAACATTTACAGAAGATTTTCACTTAAGCTTTATTTTATTTTCCTTTTAAGATTTAAGAAAAATATCCTTCATTCTTAGATCAACAGAAAAATATTTATCTTAATTTTAATTTGAAGAATTATTTTCTTAAAAAGATAAAAAATTGAGACAAATTATTTTTTGAAAAAACTTCAAAAAATTACAAATAATAATTTTTCATTTCTGTTTTCTTTTTTCTGTATCCCCAGTATAAAATCGTTATTTAGAAAAAAAAAATGGAGTAGCGCAAGCAAATGAAATTTGTTCCAAAACGGATTTTGTGCAATATTGTCGTGTTAATTTATTTTTGTGTATGATTAGTTTATATTGATTGAATTTATATATTTTAGCATAAACCAGTCACTGTCATTATCACACTTTCAAATTAATCACTAGTCACTGGTGTGATCAATTTATATCTAAAATTATAATTTAGATAATTTAATTAATTAATTTAATAACAATCTAACGAGTTTAATGAGTTGAATGAATTTAGAAATATTGAAAATATTTTAATTGACATTTTAATAAATATTTTTATTATTTATAAAGATTGATTCATTCACTCAATACATTTATTTTTTCTCCCATTGAATAAATTTATAGTTTTGTCTAACCAAAATATAAAGAATATTTCAAGATTCCCCTCCCTTGATGTTGAAGTAAACCTTTTTTGATGATTATTTTGCTATTAAAGTTATTCAGAATTGTGTAAATTTATCATACTTGAAACAACAACAACAATAATATAGTTGTTTTTTTTTTAGAAGTGAAGTGTTGTTATATTTTTTCGTATGTTAAACATAAAACATGATATGTACTCTTAACTCAAATCTCAACATAAAATTTAACGAAACGTTAACCGTTATAATGTATACGTGAAAAATTAATATTCTTAAGTTTTTAATTAGTTACACGAAATCCAACAATTAATTTTATATAATATTAAAGTTTTGTGTATTCTGTTTGAAAAATGTTGTTGTTGTTGTTGTTTTATGGTAAGGTTGCGCTCTTATCTTTTGATTGCTTTTCAACTTCTCAAATATTTTTATTGTGGGCGATTGAGAGAAAAAAAGAAAAAAAGATTGAAAAAAAGAGAAAATAAAAATTCGAATGACAATAAAAGAAAATAACACAAAAAACAATAGAATTCTAATGAATAAAATATAAATAGAATTAAATAATATTACCCAAGTATATTTTACCTACTTATTTTTAAGCTTACATTCCAACATATTATTCTTAAAAAGAATAAACAGAAGAAAAAAAAAACAGAAGAGAAAGAAACAAATTCTTTCTGAATGTTATTTTTTTTTTTTTTTTTTCATTTTTGTCTTTTATCTCAAAATTTTATTTAATTCTTATTTTGCGAGCAGAATTCCTTGTTGCCATGATAGCCGCATAAATATACAAAAGAAACAAAAGATATATTTATGGTAAATTACGTGTTTCTGTTTATCAAAAATAAACTTAAAAGTGAAAAGATAATTTATTATTTTGTTTCTTTTCAATTTTCATTTTTTTATTATTTTTTTTTTTGAAAATTGAAAAATTGTCAAGATTTACATTTTAAGTCGTTTATATTTTCTCATTTTATTTTCGTCATAATTTTTATAAATTCAAATGAAAATTTATTTTCTTTATTGAAATTCATTTGAAAATTTTAGTTTATTACTTTACTTTGGTACATTTTTTAATTACAAAAAAAAAAATTGTTTCTTTTAGCTCAATTATTGATCGTGTCATAAGAATCGTTAAAAATATTATTGTATACAATTAAAATTTCAATCAAATTACTTTAATAATTATTTATTGAAATTTTAATGATCATATTTCAATTTTAAGACTCTAAGAATATATAAATCAAAATTAATTAATTTTAATTCAAACATTTATTTTTGAGTCAAAAGTTTTGAAAATGTTAATAAAAAAAAAACTTTTTGACTTTCTCTACAAATGTAAAGTTAACTATAAAAGTTTTTATAGATGTGTCGGTTGTCAAAAGCATTAGAGTTTAGTAGAGAAAGAAAACACTGTATTATTTCTATTAAACACATGTACAGACATATGTACAGATGTACACAAGTACACATGTACACATGTTATCATTATAAAAGCTTTACATTTTTGGTTTTCAAAGAAAATAGAAAATATAATAACAATAATAAGTAAATAATATATCCGATGTGTGTGTGTGTGTGTGTGTGTGTATGTATTCTATGTTATTTATAAGCATATTATGTTATTGCTTGACTCTATATTTATTTGTGTTATTGTTATTCCTGAATGCTAACCCCTTTTTTTTTTTTTCACTCTGATCCCATCGGTTTTTGTGGCCATTCAAAAGGAAATCAATTTATTTTGACTTTGTTGTATTTTCAATTTATGTTTAGACACAGTGTAAGATTAGAGGGATGGTGGGGGTACTACCGACTATTTTCTAAAAGTTACCATTTATTTATTTCTTCTTTTTTTTTGTGTATGATTCTATCATGTTGATTGTGAATATTTTGTTGTTGTTGTTGTTATTGTTGTTGTTATTGCTGTTATTGTTGTTATTGTGTAGTTATTGTACTTTGTGTATTTTATACAATACATGAATTTTTTTTTTGTTTTGTCTTTTTATATAAGAAAGAAAAAACCCATTTAATGTTTGGTTTTTTCCAAAACTTTTAAATCCAGATATTTCTTTCATTTTTTTTTTTCAAAACTTAAATCCCCGCATAAAATAAGAAATCAAAAAAGAAAAAAAAGTAGACAATAATATTCTTTTCAATTTCTTTATATTCTCATATTTATACGATTTAATATTTTTCAGAATAAAATTGTGATCGTTGATCAAACAAGAGTAAAACTACAAATATGGGATACAGCTGGACAAGAAAGATTTCGTAGTGTTACACATGCTTACTACAGAGATGCTCATGGTGAGTTCAAATTCTTTTCTTTTTTGTTTTATTTCAATTCAATTGAAACCATAATGTTTTTTTTTTTTTGTAAATTATTAACAAAATAAAGAATGAAATGAAAGTTATTTAATTAATATACAAGAACAAAAAAATGTTAAATTTTTAAATAATCTTAAACTGAATTCACATTATTGTACCGGCAAATCTAAATAAAACAACATAAGTTTTATAGAGCTTTTAAACTCTAATCGTTATCGTACAAAATAATCATCATGATAATTTAATTTGTGAAATCATAAATTACAAACTTTATTGATAAAAGTAAACACAAAAAAATATTGAATAAAATATATTTGTTTGGTACACGTACAAAACCTTTACACTTTTGAAGAGATGGGTATTTATGTCTGTGTATGTGGGTGTGTTTGTATGTGTGTATTGCTGCATATTAAATTTTAGATAAAATAGTAAGCTCTTGACAGGATTAAGTTCAAACATTAAAGTACATCATGAAAATCATTAACATGTTTTTTTTTTGTAAAATATTTTCTAAAAGACTTTGAACTTTTTTTTCTTCCTTTCTTGCACATTTTTTTTTAATGAACTAAATATTCAAATTTTCCCAAGTTTTAGTGGATAAAAAAATAAGAGAAAATTCAGTTTGAATAATTTCAGTTCTTTAATTTAATGGGAAATTTTATATTTAAAATTATTTTTTATGGTTGTTGTTGTTGCTTGTTGTTGTTGTATGACGAAACATAAATTTTTTTCTTTAAGAAAATCTTTTAATAAATTTATTCAAAATTTTCGTCTACACTATATACGTACACTTCTTATATTCTTATACCAAGTAACTGTCGGTAGCAGATTTTTTCACTTTTTTTTTCCACCTTTAAAATTCATAAATTCAAAAATTTATTCCTACGATTTTCTTTCACTTGAAAAAGAAAAAAAAAACCCTCCGAACTCTTATCAAATAAGAAAAAAAAAAATTATAATTGGTGGAATATAAGAAATAATTATGATGCCATAAGCGATTTTCAACGATACACACACACACACACACACCAAATTTTTTTCTTCATTAGAATTTTATTTTTTCCCCCGTCTTAAATGTTATCGTGTAAAAAAAAAACTTTCGTCTTATATTTTTTTTTCTTGCGCATTTTATTATTTAATAAAATTTTCAACCGTTTTATTTTCTTCTTAATAATTTTTTGATTTTCTTTTGGGGTTTAGGGAATAAGAATTTTTAGATTTTCATTTTTGGCGAATGTTTTTTTTTTATTCTATAAATAAAATAAAATTTATTAACTTTTGTAATGATTAATGAGTATCATTGAGTCTATGACGTTGAACTATTCTTATTATTATTATTTATTACGTATTAAAATATTAAATAAAATTTGGTGTTTATAAAAGAAGAAGAAGAAAAAGAAGAAAATAGGAGATAGAGAAAAACCTTCTAGAGAAATCAAACGTTGAAATTATCAAAGGTGAAAACGATTTTCACACACAACATTCAACCGTAACCAAATAATAATAGGAATAAAAACAAATTTCGATTTTACTAAATGGAAAACAATTTTACATTCTTTTCTTTCTTTTTCCTTTTTTTTATTATTTTTGTTTTTACCGATAATTTTTGGAATATTATAATTTTAGACGTGATTCTTCTTCATTGTCTGCTTCTTCTTCTTCTTCTCTTCATCTTTATATTTTTTGTTTTCCTTTTATTATTTTTTTTTAAATAAATAAATATTTTGTCGAAGGACAAAATTTTCAAAAAAGAAAATGTAAAAAAAAAAAATAAAGGAAGAAAATAAACAATCATATCATCGCAATCGACCTTAAAATATCAAAATAAGAAAGAAAGAAAGAAAAAAAAAAACAACAACAAAATGAAGCCATGTAAAAGAATTTTAGATTATTTTTTTTTCTTTTCTTCTTTCCATAAATTTTCTCTTTTCTTCTTTTCATTTTTATTTTTATTTTTTTTTCTTCTTTTCTTTAATTTTTAGCTTTACTCCTGTTGTACGATGTCACAAACAAAATAAGTTTTGATAATATTCGTGCCTGGTTGGGTGAAATTCGTGAATATGCTCAGGATGATGTTGTTATTATGCTGTTAGGTAAGTAAAATACTTAACATTTTTTCCTTATTTTCTTTCGTTTATTTTTTTTTTTTTTTGTTTTTGTTTTATTATGCTTTTGGATTAATGCCGTTTTTTTCTCTGTTGTTGTTGTTGGTTCATTTATTAAGACTTGTAAAAGATTTAAATATTTAAAATTCTTTGAAGAAAAAAGGCGAAGACAAGAGTCTTATTTTTATTATTTAATTTATATCAATTATAAAGGGATTAATTTCTACACGATAATTATCTTAGTAAGTCGCATGTTTTTGATTTACAGTCTCCAATTTAACATTTTACATCTTAAATATTTCTTAGAATTTCAAAAATAATAATTAACTTGTGTTGTAAATTAAATTAAGATTTTACTTCTTTTTTTTTTTAATATTTCTTGACTATTTTTTATCTTAATATTTTCTTTGGTTTATTTAAATATTAAACCCTAATTATAATTATGTCTGAATTTTGTATAAAAGGTTTAACTTAAACATTGAATATGATAACTTTGGATATCATAAGTACAATGAACTCTTGATAATACATTTATAAATTCAATTTTCTTTTAGATTTTCTAATATCAATAAATTTATATGATCCGTTAACTTCATTTAAACCACGTACTTTTCTATGTGCGGTGAACGTTTATCTGAAATTGTTAGTTGTTTAATCGACCATATGATTCCCAACTATTATTTATTTATTTTTTGTTTTTGTTTTCATTGAACAAATGTTAACAAGACAAATACACAACGATGAAAGTTTTAAAGTTTAGTTAAGAGAGAAATAAATGAAAAAAAGAAAATATTACACTTAAAATTAAAAGCCGTCAAAAAAGTTTAACTTTTTGGGAAAGAAAATAAAAACAAGAACAAAATAAATCCCAAATGGCAAATAAATTTGTTTGTCTCTCTTCATTTTATTTTTATCTTTATATTTTTATTTTTATTTATTATTTATTATTTTCTGCATCTTATTCTAGAATCTGCGTAGGAGTTAATTCTTCCAGTTGCTAATCACTTCAATGTTAAATAAGTGTTCATGACCAATTAAATTACCTCTGAAATATCTAATAAATAGCACTAAACAAATACAATTAAAATTAGACGGAATATAGAGCTTTTTCTTGTTGATCAAACTTAAATGAATTAAATAGAAAATAATTGGATTAAAAGATTATTATCCGTTCGTTAAATAATCGTTTGTAAATTTGTACAGAAAAAAAAAAACTTTCTAAATGAACGTAAAATAAAATTATGCTGGCGTTTTTTTGTTTGTATGATAATAATTTGAGACGAGACAATTTTTTATTTGTTTATATTTGTTATTTACAACGACAATTCATAAAGGAATAAGTTTATTAAAGTCAATTTTTGGAAAATTTAAATAATTCAATTTTGTAAATTTTCTTTATTGTTTTATTTTAAATAATTACAATTAACAATAATTATATTTTGATAAAATTTGATTAAATCAATTAATGATAAAATCCATATTTTTAAATAAAAACCAAAAATATTCATAATCAGAATAATTTACTTTAAATAAAAACAACACCTTTAAGTTTCATAATTTTTGATTAAAATATCAGAAGTACTTTTCAAGTACTAAGTTCTGATATTCAATAATATTTAATTAGCTTCCAAATAGATAATTAATTAACATAACAATTTATTAATTAATCATAATCAAGAATGTAATTTGGTATTCGTTGATTTAATATTTAATATTAACGAAAACAAAAAGAAAATATTGGTAAACATTAGAAAGATAAAGTAAGGTACATTTAGAATATCGATTTAATTTTGATTTTGAATTTCATTTTACAAAAGCTTTTATAAATTAAGTGTTTTTGCTTTAAAAAAAAAATATACAAAAAGTCTCCTTTCATAATTATTTTATCGATTTAGATTCTGTCAACACCGTCAATATTGGAGTGAACCCTTATACCTTTATATGTTTTTTTTTTAAATCGTTTAATTAATATTTTATCATTTGTTATCATTAAATAAAGGTAATAAGGCTGATTGTGGCTCTGATCGGCAAGTGAAAAGAGAAGATGGTGAAAGATTGGCACGAGAATACAATGTTGCATTTATGGAAACATCAGCAAAAACAGGATTGAATGTTGAATTAGCATTTTTAGCTGTTGCAAGGTAAATAAACAGATTTATTAATCATTAATAAATATTTACATTTTACTAAGAAACAATTATATTTATTTTTAAAACTATAACCAAATGAACATATGAACATTTATGTTTCTACTACTTGACATCCGTCATTTTCTCTTAGTTAATTAACGTTTAAATCGCAAAGGTAAAATACATATAGTCGAAATATGGTAACAGTCTAGTCTAGACGTTGCTACTTATAATTCAACACTTGAAAATTTAATTAATTAATAACTTATGATTATTAAATTTGATTATTTATCTTTGAATTTAAATCTATTTTTATGACGTGAATAAAATAAAAAATATTCTCTTTTTCTGTGATTCAGCTGAATTACATTTTTCATTTATTTTATGCACGTTTTACACAAACAAAAAATATTTTGGACAAAACTTTATCTAGTGACGTCAAATTAACGTTAAATTTTTGTATTTTTAATATCATTTAAAATTATTCTCATCCAAAAATAAATAAAAAAAAAAATTCCTTTTTAAAAAAATGATTTCGATAATTTTCTGAAATTTGTTTTATGTGAATTTTTTTTTATGAAATTGACTCTTTCCTATTATTCCACCCACTTTACACTATAATATGTATATGTGTATGTGGTAATATGATATTCTTTTAAAACGTATAGATCGAATATTGTGTATTGGGGTTGTCACGTCATTGTGCGTACCCGTACATTATTTAAGATAAAAATAAATTTCTGTACGAGTACCTATAACTTCATACTTTATACTTCATACTTACGTAAGTAATTTTTTTTTATTTATAATGATAAAAATATGTACCTTACCCATACATACTTCTACTATTTATATCTGTATTGTATAACGCAGTTATTGGTAAACACATTTACATTATATTTATGTAATAAATACAACATTAAATATTTTATAATAAAATTTTCCATTATGAATATTTTAAGAAAAAAAAAATCATTATTAAACAATTTCCACCATTTTTGGATTTCTATTAAATTAATTATTACAAATCATATTTTCATGGTTCCATTAACTGTATAAAATTATTTTATTTAACTCGTGTATCATCCTACTTGTGTTAATGTCTTTCAGCTTTAGATTACTTTCATCTTTTGTTTAGATTTTAGAATATTTAAATATATTTGTTCTATTATTATTCTTCCAGGATTTCTATATTTTAACAGTGTATTTTAAAAGTTTACAATTTTACAGTATATTTGTTAGTAGCAGAGATACGGATTCTTTTATGATCTTTTTCTTAGAAATTTTTTAAATTAAATGAAAAAATTATTTTATTTTCGTCGTTACTTCAAACTTTTGAAATAGGATTTGAACAATTTTAAAAGGAAGAGAAAAAAAACTGAACAATCTTTCACAAGTTTATTTATTTAGAAAAGCTTTCTTTGTTGTTTCAATAATAAAAATTGGTTCCTGTATTTTATAACCATAATAGAATATGTACCTTATACAAAAATTGTATAGAATTTATATGAGAATGACGTCATCTCGTATGCGAGAATGTGTCGAGTGATCTCGAAAATTGTTCCCCGATTTATTATTTTTTGCGATCATCTTTTATATTTTGTGATTTAACTGGCCAATAAAAAAATTATAACATTATTAAGGCCAGTCACTAACAACCAATTAAAAGTTCTAACAAATAACTTTCACTTGGCAAATATTAACTAGAATTGTTCGACAATTCTAGAAAACTTTTAACAATTTTATATAGATTCTAGATGCTTTTTATGGATTTTCATTTTAATAATAAATTACAATACTCAAAATTTCCAACGAACTTTACCAATTTTTTTAATTAAATTAAAATTTCTAAAAAAAAAAAAAAAGTTGAATTCAAAATCTGTAGAACGTCAAGTACAAATGATTCTATTTACAGATAACAGATCCACAAAGAATAATAACAAGAAAACAGTCTAGCACAGTTTATTTATAAATTTTGTTTTATTTTTTTTTTGTTTACATTTACAGACAACTTAAAAGTAAAAAATCAGATTCAGCAGATGATGCCAGATTTAATGTTCAAGAATATGTCCGGGAGCATACTCAAAAGCCATCATGTCCACCTTGCAGCTTGTGAATAGCAGATACAATTTCATCATATTTAAGTGTAAGATGAAACTAATTTATTAAATTATTATTAAAAAATAATCATCGTATTGTATTAAAAGAAAAAAAAAAAAAAGAAAGAAGAAGAAAACAAAAACAAAAATTAAATTTTGATAAAAATTTTGCTCAAAACACACGAATGAAAGTTTAACAATTTATGTTGTTGTTTTTTTATTTTTTTGTAAAAACAAAAATTGACGTGTTTTTTTTTTCTTTTTGGTTTATTTAAATTTTAAATGCTTAATTGTAGCAAAGAAATTAAGGAAACAATAAAAATGAAACAAACAAATAAGAAATTATAGAAAAAGCAATGAAATTGTTGAATAAATCAAAGAGAAATTTTTTTTTTTTTTATTAAACTTTGGACACTCATAAATGAGCATCCTTGTAATGACGAAACTTAAACTTCATAATTTTTGTTGTTTTGAAGAAATTAGAATTAATGAAGAAAAAAAGGAAAATGTTTAAGCTCACTTAAAGTATTAGAAGTGTGTCAGATTAAGAGGTCATCTCATTCTATTTACAAAATGATT
Source organism: Pedicia rivosa (assembly GCA_963082725.1). Lineage (NCBI taxonomy): Eukaryota > Metazoa > Arthropoda > Insecta > Diptera > Pediciidae > Pedicia > Pedicia rivosa. Next base: position 12,593,270 of record OY720155.1, read on the forward strand.
TCTAAATATAATAACACCCAGTGGCATTGTATTTAAAATGCTTGTCAAAAAATTCCCTATTCATCTTACGGTAATGTATTAATGCCGTGATACCGTCTTTTTTGTTTTAATTGCTTTCAAATGTTTACAAAATAGAATGAGAATTTTTAACTCTTGTGTTTTGTTTTTTTTTTTTTTGTTTGTTTTTGAAACTCACAAAAAAAGATAAATGTTAAAACAAAGAAAGTTTTTTTTTTCCTCTTTATTTTGTAACAAAAAGAAGAGAAAAGAAAATCATGTTTGTCTTTTTTTTTTGAAACATAAAATTTAATATACAAGAAAACAAATGAAGTAATTTATTAAATAATTATTTTTAAAATGGAAGAAAAATGTATTTATCGTAAATTTAATGGACCAGAAAACAAATTTGAAAAAAAAAATATATATATATAAAAAAATATTAAAATAATAAAAATATAATTAATGAATTATTTAGATCATAAATAAATCAACTAAAATAAAAGATAAAAGAGAGGATTAGGTACATACTATATAGTTTCTTATTAAATATTGAGAATTATATTACAAAAAAAAAATAATAATAATAAATTAGTCGTATCATCTGGTTATCTACTAAATAGGTTAGATAAACTAAACTATTAACTAGATAACAATAGAAAAAAAAAACAGTTATTCAAATAAAGGACGAACTCACTAGTCCAATATAATAAAATGACAAATTCAACAAAAAATTGTCATTGCCAGTTTATCAATCAATCAACATCAAAATAGATTTAAATTTAAAAAGTATTTCTGTATTTAAAATATTATTATTGCTAAAAAGGAAAACTAAAAAACAAAAAAAAAAAAATACACAATATTAAAATTAAAACAAAAGAAAAAAAACATTAAATAAGAAATAAGAAATATCACTACAACTAGAAATACAAAACCACAAAAATAAAATATATTAAAGTTTATTATTTACTAAATAAATTTAATAATTAATTAATAATAATTAATGATGAACATAAACATACTTAGGAAAAAGAAGAAATATAAAAGAATGCAAGCATCATTTTATTAAAGTTAAGGAAAAAAATAAAAAGAAGAAGACAACAAATTATTAGAGAGAGAGAGAGAGAGAGAGTTTGCATTTAAAACAAATCAAAAAAACAAATCAAAAAATTGAATAAGAGAGAGAGACAATTTTATGCAATAAAAATTGAGAGCTTTTTTTCTCTGTCTCTCTTTTTCTCTTTGAATTCCTTCTTTGTTTTTTTCTTTCGGAAGTCATTCTTTGCGATTCTTCTTTTGTTTTTTGTTTAAAATTTTAAATTTGAAATGAATACAAGAAGTTAATGGAGACGTGAGGAAAAAACGATAGGAAAATTTGTTAGAAAAAAAAAGGGGGAATATAAGAACAAAAATAAAATAAAGAAATTTATGTAAATTGTGGAGAGACAAAAAAAAAAAATGAAGAAGAAAATGAAAGAAAGACAAACAAGAAAAAAGTAGAAGATCGTGATGATTATTATTTTATAGTGAATGTAGAATAAAAATTCAAAGAATTTTTGTAAAATAAAAGGGAAAACAAAAAAAATATATAGAAGAAAAGTGAAAAATAAACGGAGGAGATGAATGATGATGAGAGAAAGAAAAAAAAACACACACACATACACACACAGATGTCGTCTTTTTTTCAATTGACGCTTTTTAAACTTGAGGTTGTTGTTTTTGTATTTAAATAAACTTTTATTATTTCCAACTCAATTCACCCAATTGATATGATAGTTTTTTATATTTCATCATGTTTTATAAATTACATTCATTAAATAAATATACAATTTAAGTTTAGTTTACACGCGTACGATTATAATTCTATTATTTATTAAAATTTTAGGTAGGGTAGGGGGGTTAATAACTAAGCTCGAATTTAATCATGAACACTCATTTTTACAATTCAATTTTTCTTTAACATTTTAGCATAATTACCGAGTTAGTTATTATTGTTTTCTCAAAAAGTAAATTTAAAATGATTTTTTTTAATCGCATTGGTGAACTTTAAACTAAATTTTAAACAGACCAACAAAAGTCACATAATTTTTTGAAGGAAATTGAACAAAATAAATATTCATGAATAATTTTTTCGTAGCAAGAATGAAACATTTTCTATAAATTACGGTTCTGTAAATTTTAATTTGATTGTAAAATATGGATACGTTATCCCATTCATGATATCTACATAATTTTAAAGATAATTTGTTTTTTTTTTTTTAAATATTTAAATTTAATAAGAAAAAGTATACGCACAAAATAAAAACATAAAATTATTATTAAAAATTGAAAGTTAGAAAGTAAAAAAATGTAAATGGTTGCAATGTTCAATAACTTTAGGTATCCATTTAATATTTGTTTATATTTTGGCTTATTCAAAATTTTAATTTAATTTTGTACGCATGTAAACGAAGCTTTAAAATTTTAAGGAGAATATAAAAAGTGTACAAAATTCTAACACTTAATTTTTTTTTTTATTCATAAAATACACATTTTTTTTTTTTTACAATCAAATTTATGAGGATAACAAATAAAAAATACAAATTTATTGAAATCAAAAAGAAAGGAAAAAAATAGACGTCACATTGAATTGCAGGAATAAGTAAACTTTTGTATTTGTATTTTATTATTTTCTATTTAATTTCACGGTTTCTTTTTTTTTTTTGATTTATTTTCCAATTTTCAAAGGAAAAAATAAATAAGAATTTAAAACGATAATACAATTTTTTTATTATTTTCGGTCAAATCTAAATTGAATTGTATAAAATGTTTTTAAGATTTTTGTGTTTATTTAATTGAAAGTGGATCAAATAAAAAAAGAAATATTTAAATAAATTGTATAGAATTTAAATCTAAAAATATAAAATTAAAGAATTAAAACCAAAAAGAAAAAAAAAAAAACGGCCTCATCAAATAAATACAGAAAACTATCTATCAGTAAATTATCTGTGTAATAAATTGTAATGACTTAATAAGGGTGTTCCAGGTAGTCTGGTTGCCGGGTGTGAAAAAGTGGACGTTAAATAAAACAATTCTTGATGCAAGTCAAGTACAAACAGAGTAAAAAAAAAAAAAAAACTTAAATTATAAAATTTTAAAACAATGTTGTTCATTCATCTCCAGATCGATCATTACATAAAATCATTTATTATCATTTATCAATAATTATATAATTAGTATAAATTAACTGTATGTATGTGTATGTATGTGTATGCATGTGTGTGTGTGTGTGTCATATGTATATAATATAGAAGTAAAAATATTTAATTGGTTAAAAAAAAATAAAAATAAATTATAAATTAAACAATAAAAAAGTAAAAATGAGACAAAAAATATATTCGTTTTTCTTTTAAGAGGAAAATAATTGAAATTAAATAAAAAAAAAAAAAAAAAAAAAAGAAGAAGAAGAAGAAGACACAAAAAAATTGTATAATGTTGGATAAAAAAGAAAAAAATTGTTCATCATCTCTTTTATGTTGTCATTATTCTACTTGTTTAATATTTTCCATACTTTTTTTTTTTCCTTTTTTTTTTTTTTTCCATTCTGTTTATAAAAAAAAACCCCCCCAGTTGATTACGTTTCCATACCTACACAACATAAAGCCAAATTATTTACTTACAAGTCAATGAGCCAAAAAAATAAAAAAATAAAATAAATAATAAAAATTTGTAATTATATTATGATATAAATCCTGTAAATAAATAGACGATATAAATTTTTTTTTTTTTTGTTTTTGGTAGACAAAAGAATATTTAATAAAATACAATAAAAAGTAAAGTAAAGAAAATAAAATATAAAAAGATATTCACCAAAATAATAATAAAAAAAAAAAAAAAGTATAAACGAAAAGAAAATGTTGTAGAAATTTTCTAAATCATTTCATTGACGTTAATTAATTACTTACCGGGTATTGAAAATCTATAAAAAAAAAAGAAACAAAATGTTCTAATAAATAAAGCATGTCAGTAATAAATGTGACTGCAATCTAATGAAAATGTGAACAAGTAAAAGTGAAAAATTCTACAAAATCGGATTTATTTTAATTTCGTTAACTTCTAATTTTTATTTTTATTTTTTTCTTCTTATTTTTCATTTCATTTGTATATGGATAAGAACAATTTTGTAGAATATTCTTATTATTATTGATTAAGATTTTTAACAAAAACAAAAAAAAAATTTAATAAATTTTATAAAAAAAAAAAAAGAACAAGAAAAGTGATCTCATTTTTTAAATTTGAACAAATAAATCGTAAATTTATTTACGATTTTTTATTTGTTAATAAGAATATTTATAAAATTATAAGAAGAAGAAGAAGAAGGTAACAAAAAAAACATTTGTAATAATTTTGAAAATTATTGAAAAGATAAAAATAAATTCTATAACAAGAATCTAACTAAAAATCAATTAAAAGAAAGAAAAAAAAACAACTTTTAATCTATAGAAAAATATTTAAAACAAAACAAAAAAACAAACAATACACCCCAGCATAAATAAGAATTGTAATTTTATTAAATTTGAAAGTTGATTAGACAAATTTTTACTTTTAATTTTTTATTTTAAAAAATAATTATAAACAGACAACAAATCAATTAGTTAATTTTTATAATAAAAAATAATGAAATTAAATTATTATTCCAAGGAATTATTTTCAATTTGTTTTAGTTTTTTTTTTTTATGTACCTGCAGTTTTTTTTTTACTTTTGCATATTTTCAATTATTTTTGCTTACCAAACACAAAAATAAATCTAGATGAATTTACATAAACAAAAAAAAAAAGGAACTAAATTATATACTTACACCAAATCAATTTTAGATAAATGATAAAAATATAATTATAGAGAAAATATTATATAGCACCAGAAAATCATTGTAACAAAATGTAATAAAATAAAAATAAAACTATGTACCGTATTAATTCATTTAAAAAAAATGTATGCTTTAGTCAAAAAAAAAAATGAATAGAAAAATATAGAAATATATATGTATATATATATATTTAAAATGACAATATATAGCAAAAAAATTGTGTTAAATCTGCATTTTTATTTAATTTTTCGTTTTTTGTAACGTTAATTTTTTAAATCTTTAGAATATGTATTGAAGAACTAATAAAATAACGCAGCGTTTGGTATTACTATAGTGTAAGAAAACGACCGAAAGATGACACTGTTGTTAAATTATTTCAGTTCAGTGTTATTATCCTCTATCATCTCATCAGTCGTATGTGAAGTGATCAATGTCGATTGTCAATTGTCAAAATCATAACCCTATCTTAACATGTGTCTTAAATACCTAGTTAAAAATATTATTTAAATATTTGATTATTTATTGGTACTTGTGGAAGCAAAACCCTCAAAATGGTGTTAGAACAAGCTGGACATCGTACAGGTGCTTTGAAACAAAAGAATAAATCTCATAAAACAGGACGACATAGATCAAAAGGCCAAATTGACAATGCACTTAAAGGTAATTTATCTTGTATTTGATTTAAGTAAATTTCTTAAAATATTATAATATAATCCTAGGACGAGCATCTATTAAAGTTGTCTCTAAAAAACATAAGCTACTTATGAGAAAAGATCAACGGAGAAATCAGGCGAATCAAGTAAAAAAACACTTCAGAAACTGTTTTGTTATAATAGTGATTGAATTAAATTTTAAATTTTAGATAAGGAAAAATAAACGAGAAGAAATGTTTGCTAAAAAACGAACACTTGGTGGGTCAGACGCATCACCATTTCTCATTACAGTTTTGCCCGTAAACTTGCAAATTGATGTAAAATCGGCTCTTGAGACACTGAAAAAATGTGATCCAGACGCGTTTGTATATACTCCTAAAGGATCTATGCATATGTCGTATGTAACTAATATTTATATCCATTTTTGATTTATTCGTTTCAAATTAAATTTTATAGAATTCCTCGATTCAAACAAAGATTCTCATTTATAATCCCACCAATTGGTCGTGGTGAAGAATTAAATGTTTTAGACTATCTTAAAGTTAGTGATACAACAATAGTATTAATGTCTGCAGCATTTGGTGAAGATGATATTATTGATAAATGGGGACACAAGATGTTGAATATGGCTATTGCCCAAGGCTTGCCAACACCAATTGTGTCATTAATGGATTTAGAATCGATTAATCCAAAAAAACGAACACAAGTAAAAACTGATATCACTAAGATTATACAAAGATATCTTCCTGCTGAGAAACCAATGAATTTGGACACGAATAGTGATGCCATATCACTTATCCGAAGAATTGGAGGGCAAAAAAAGAATATACTTCATAATAAAGCAAATCGATTTCATTTATTTGGTCAGAAAACTGTATATATTCCTGATGCTGTTGGTAAGTTTTTATGATTTATTGAATTAAAAATTCGTTCTAATATTTCTATTTTAAATTAATTAAAGGTCCAATGGGAACATTAGAAATAGCTGGTTATGTGAGAGGAAAATCATTAGATGTTAATCAATTAATTCATATACCGGGTCTTGGAGATTTTCAAATGTCAGAACTCGTTGCAGCAACCGATCCATATTGTGATTCTGCTGGTGAAAGTTTACATAAAATTGTATGCGCAGCAGCTGATCCTCAATTACAAACAAAACTTATTCGTGAACATATTCCTGATGAAATGGAAGCGGAACAAACTTGGCCAACTGAAGATGAAATAGCTCAATCAAAAGAAGAAAATAAAACAAAAAAGTTTATTAAGAAAATTCCTAAAGGTATGAGTGATTATCAAGCTTGTTGGATTCCTGATATTGAAGAGCGTGATGAAGAAGATGATGATGATGATGATGAGGATAGTGAAAGTGATGATCAAGTAAGAGATATCGCATAATATTTTAAAATAACTTAGTTCTCATTATTATCAATAAATTTTTATAGGATTTTATGTCTTGTGATTCAAGTCAGGAGTCTGAATATGAAAAATCGGAAAAAGATGATGAAGAATGTGATACTGTATCTGTTACGGTATCGGAGGCTCCAGTCAATGATGAGAAATATGATCAAGGTAATTATACAAAAATTATTTTTTTCTTAAACATAACATAATGAACTATAATATGGATTATAGAAGTAATTTGTCATATACTTAATTTATAATTTTGGATTAATTGAATTAAGCCGAATTTTAAAAAAATGCAAAAAAATTTGAATTATTTTTTATTGGGATAAATAATTTTTATATAATAAAAATTTAATTTTTAATTATTTAGAAATGGATTTAGAAGAAGAGAAACATTCTCTTCAAAAATTAAAAGAGGCAAGAACAGATCAAATGTGGCCAGATGAGATGGATACACCAACAGATGTTGTCGCAAGGACACGCTTTCAAAAGTATCGTGGTCTTGAATCTTTCAGAACATCGCCTTGGGATATAAAGGAAAATCTTCCTAGTGATTATGCCAGAATATTTCAATTTCAAAATTTTGATAGAACTAAGAGGCGTGTACTGAAAGAGATTGATAATGGTATTAGAGTAAGTTTTCTTTTATTAATTTTTTTTATCTTTTAAATTGTTTTCAAAAATTCTTTCAAAATCAATGAAAAATGATGAATAACAAGAAGTTCATTTTTTATTTTATCTATTACATCTTTAATTCAATGATTAAAATACATTTTTGTATTTTATTTCAAATGTGTTAATAATTTTTTTTTTTTTTCATTATTTTTAGCTTGGATCATTTTTAAAACTATATGTTCCAAATGTACCTCAGACACTTTGGAATAATTACATAAAAACAAATCCAGATTGTCATTTAGTTGTTTATGGTTTGCTACCGAACGAGCATAAAATGTCTGTTATGAATGTTATGTTAAAACGTACACCAGACTCAACAATTCCATTAAAATCAAAGGAGAAATTGATCATTCAATGTGGTTATAGACGATTTATTGTTAATCCAATTTACAGCCAACACACAAATGGAAATAAACACAAAGTAAGACAAAGGTTTAGTTTTATACTGAAAAACATTTTAATAAATTTATTTTGTTTATTAATTTTTCTCTTACTAATTTTTACTCTTAATTTTTTTATTTTAGTATGAAAGATATTTCCGTCCAAATTCAACTGTTGTTGCAACATTTTTTGCACCAATACAATTTCCACCATCACCAATACTTTGTTTTATGGAAAATCCTGATACAACACTTTCACTTGTTGCAACTGGTGGCTTATTATCATGCAATCCAGATCGTATTGTATTAAAACGTATTGTTCTCAGTGGGCATCCATTTAAAGTAAATTAGATTTTATTTAATTAATTAAACATGTCATTAATTTTAATTTTTTTTTTTGCAGATTAATAGAAAAGTAGCCACAGTGAGACATATGTTCTTCAATAAAGAAGATGTTGATTTCTTTAAACCAATCAGACTACGAACCAAATGTGGTCGATTAGGACACATTAAAGAATCTTTGGGTATTTATTTTTTCATTCTTTTAATTTTAATTACGAATTCTTATTTAAGAATTTTTTTGTTTTATTAAATTTGAGTTTTAAAACTACATTGTCGATATAGTAAATTCTTTGATTTGTTTCAATATTATTTATTCTATTGTATTTTTTGTTCTGACTAATATTGATTTTGCGAAAATTATTGAACTTAATATTTTTATTGTTTCCTTTTTAGGTACACATGGTCACATGAAATGTTATTTCGATGGTCAATTAAAATCTTTCGATACCGTTTTTCTTTACTTGTTTAAGCGAGTATTTCCAAAATGGAATTATGAGGACTGTATTGTTACAAGTCCAAAAACCGAAGAAAAGGACAGTGTTATGGATGAATAATGGAATATTTTTTTATTTTTAATTGTAATTTAATTGTTAATAAAATAATGATAAAAATTAATAAGAAATTTATATGCAGATATTTTCTCTTTAATTGTGAAGTTAGTAGAGCTAATTATAGAAAAAATTAAGAGAATTTCTCAAAAAATTTATCTATATTTTGTTTAATTAAAATTATAAAAAGTATATTTCGCTGTTATCTAATCGGTATAGTAGATTGAATAGTTTTTGAATGTGTTTTCAGCACACAGAGATTTAGTACGTATAATCGCCGCTAGTTCGACCTTGAATTGAAATGTCATTTTTCTTTCTTTTACGAAAAGGATTTTGTTTTGTTTATGTTTTCATTTAATTTTTTAAAAAAATTTAATAAATACTTAACTATTAAATAAAAAACATTTGTATATATCAATTTAAAAAATAATACTACCACTAATCTGATAAAAGTTCGATATTAAGAATTGGGTGGTTCCCATTTTTCTTTATAATTTCAAGCAATCTCGCAAACACAAAAGTATTGGTATGTAGTATTTTTTGTTTATTCTTAAATTATCGTAGGTATTTGTGCATAATCTATAAATAATTGCTGATATATGAATAAAGTATTTATTATTTAAACACGATTACGAAGCGAACCATCTTGCTTGATTGCCTTCAGTCTTTTTAGTCTTGTGGTGATTGTGATTGAATCAAAGTGTAAAAATTTGTGATAATATAAAAAATTATAATAATGGCTGAAATGGAAGCAGAAACCGTAAGTAGAATCTTAATGCTAAGTAGGTACCATCAATAATATGACAACTCAACCAACATAAATAATTATGTAATGCATAAAAATCAATTAGACTGTAACTGTATTAATCAAAATTTAATAAACTGATTCATGTTTTATTTCTGGGTTGTGATTAGAATAGAGAAGCTGTTCTAGAATACCCTAATTTTAGTGGTTTTATAATTTCTTTCAGTTAATATCAACATCAGAAAATGAAAGAATTATATCAGCACGTGATCAGCAACAGGAATTTTACAATGTTTTTGGATATCAAAATGAAATAATATGGGACTGGTAAGTTATAATTATTTAGAAAATTTATGTTTACATTATAATACATGATTATTTAATCAAAAGTTATGATAAAGATGATAAGGACTCACTTTTATTGAAAGTAAAACTTATAATATGCAATGATGAAAATAATGACAAACTGGTTAGTATATTTTGTCTTCATATTAATTGTTTTTTTTTTTTTAAATAACTTTAAATTTTTATTTTAGAACAAAATGATTGATAATATTGTTGAATCAATATGGAATCAACGTAAGTAATTAAATATTTCTTTACTTTTAAATTAACAATTATAGATAATATTTTTAATCGATGTTCTACTAAATCATTTTGCGGCTATTTAATAACAAATTTATTTTGTTTGACTCATTATCTCCACTTATATTTTATATATACAAATTACACAAAAGAAAAAAAAGAGATGTCGATATAACATATACTTACGCATCAGAATATTTGAATGTAATTTTGATTATTTCGTATTCGTGTTTGTAATATTTTTAACAAATATCTTTTCGACATCGTTGTTAAAGTAAACAATCCATGTTTTCATAGTTACGTTTATTGTAGTTTTTTTTATTTTTATTATATTGTGGTACCCCTGAAAAAATATCGAATATAATTAAAATCAAATTTCGTTCATTTCAAATGATCTGGAAGATTTTTGATATTTAAAATAAGAAATATTCGTTTTTTTTTATGTTATTTCTTCTACCAATTTTTTTTTTATTTATTGTAACTCAAACTAAATAAGATAAATCAAATAATGTTGCATTGAAAGAAGCGAATAGATTTAATTAATCGGATAACTTAACATTAAAATTATATAAAATTGAATTTTATTAATTTATTTTTATTTATGTAACAGGAAAATACAGTGGTGGTATACTTCTTATGTCTGTAATTTTTGTTCTTACTGTTGAGTATACTAAATACAAAGAAAACTTAAATGAATCAGCAAATTCAGTTAAATTTACCATGCATCCACTTTTTCGTATCAGAAAATGTTTAAATTTAAGTGAGTAGTTTTTGGAAATTTTCATTTTTCATTTGGAAATGATTTTAAAGTTTTGAATATTTTTTTATTTAAGAAAATAGAGAGGACAGCCACAATTGTTGTATGATTTTCGTGGATGAGGCTGGTCGTGTTTACCAAAATTGGAATGATTATATTGAAGATAACACACTTCCAAAAGAAATACTTGTGGCACCAAAAAAAGGAATATACAACTGTGATGATCAGGGAAAAGTAACATTATTCTTTGTTAAATTAAAAATCCATATTTTGTAATTTGTTATTGAAGGTTTTACTGGAAATCAATAAATCTCCAGAATGTAGTGTTGGGCGCACTGCAGTTCAAGTGGCAGATATTGGTACTACTGCTGCTTCTTTGGGATCAGCTGGTATATTGATAGCATCAATTGCGACGGCTCCAATTGCTGCACCTGTTTTAGCGGGTGCTGCAATTGTTGGTTTGGGGTGTGGTGCATACTCGTTGATTAGAAGTAGTTTTTCTTTACGTAACCGTTATACTCATGAACAAGTTAGTTCAAAATTAACAAATAAATAATAGTTTGTTAACTTATTTAAAATTTGTAGTCTGTGAGTTTAGCAGATTCTGATGCGAGAGGAAATTGGATTGGTATAGCTGGTGGTTTAACTGGAATTGCAGCCGGTGGTGTCACTCAAGGAGTTGCGCATTTAGCTAGAAACGGAGAAAATATAGGTATGGCAGTTAGGGCAACAGCAAATGTTGTAAATGCTACTGCAATTATTATTAATGGAGGTGGAGTTGTAAATGGTGTATTTGGTGTATTTGTGGTACTTTAGAATTTAAATTTAAAAAATAATGATTATTATTATTATTAATTTCATTTTTAGCGTTATCGTGATGATCAAGAGATTAGTGCATTAGATGTGGTTCAATTAGCCTCTTCAATGTTCTTGTTAACTCATTCAGTATACAATTTTCAAACAGCAAATAATATTATTAAAACAAATCAGGACTATGCTATTGGTAGAATGAGAGAAGATCTAAGCAGAAACCAAAAGTGAATTTTATTTTAATATTTGCTATTTCTTTATTTCCTGAATGATTTTAATTGATTTCAGGCGTGCTTTTGACAAAATGTCTAAGGAAACTATTCGACTTGGAGGTGAACGTAGTGATATAATTCGATCGTTAAAGAAAATTCCAGATCAGAAGACATTTTTCCGAGATGTTTATAAGATAAACAAGGATTTAAATAAAAACAATGTCCGAATTTCGTTTAGTGCAGATGGTAAAGCCATTTTAAATAATGCTGATAGCGTTCATCCTTCGACATTAAGAAATCTATTGAAGCAGGATGCACCATCAGTCGTATTTGCTAGCGTTCCTCCGATACCAGAAGGAAATACTGTATCTGTGAACGAGTTGAATTTAAATACATTACCAAATAATATAGATCAACAATCCTTAAATAAAGTGTTGGCTGGTATAAGTCAAATCTATAAAGTATTCAATACAGATGATTTACGAAATAATATCATTAATTTTCTGGAAATTTTAACAGTGAAAGCTTTCAATACCTTATTTGATTTTGTTAAATTTTTTGTACGTAATTCTGGAGACACAATTCAAATCAGGCTCCATAGAGTTATTCCATTTGAAACTTTCTTTCATGATATATTCGAAGTTATTAAAAAATTAATAGGAGTTGAATGTAAGGATTGGAGTAGCTATTTAGAAGAAGTTATAGAATTTAATAGAGATTTTTTAATTGAGCAAATTAACGCATTCTATGACAATTTTAGATCCAAGAGCAATTTTTCCGGAGTATGTAAAGTTTGTGGAGGAAATTTTAATATTGATGAAAAATAAATTGTTTATCTTTTACAATCCAGTGTTTACACTCACTTTTTGTAATTCATGTTGAAAACAATATAATTTTTTTTTATGTGACAGATTTTAACACTCTGTTTTAATGTATTAGATTTAATTGTAAAATCATCGTGTTTTTTTCAATTAATAAATCATTTATTATTTGTTAATCATTGCGGGGTAAATTATAAAGATTTTTTTCCTTGATTAATGGCGAAATAAAAGCTCTCCATTTCTTATTTATTTCAATAACTGTGAAATTATAGACGGATTAAAAATATGTTTTTATTTCCACACAAACTTTACGTGAGATATAATTATAAAATATAAGATAAAATTCTTGTTTAGATTATTCAAAATAATTAAAAATGACAAATTTCCATGGTAACAAATAATTGAGGCCTTTAAAACAAATATGAATGAATTACAAATGTGTGCCTTATGAAAACAGATCAAAATTTGCTCAATTTTTTTTTTACATTTTTCTTTTGTTTTAAAGGGAAATAAATATATAATCTTCCTAAAAATTAACGGACAAATAAATCGCCTTATTCTCAGATATTCTTATAATTGCTGAGTGAAATTAATTTAATTTTAATTCAATCAATATAAATATATAATAAATGTAGCATTCACAATTATTTTATTATTTTTTAAATAGATTAATGTAACAATTAATAATTTCAACCCTAACAAAGGGCAATAAAACAATATATTGTTTAATTATCTTTGTTCTAACATTAAGAACTTAAAACTATTCCCAAATTGATCATATTTTATAATAGAAATAATAATATTAAATGTTTAAATTGCGTTTTATATAGAATAATAAAAGCTTTACACAATATATTAGTGCATTTTTTTTTGTTCAATTATCGTACAAACACGCAATTCCTTATCTACTGTTTGAATTTTAAATGTTTTTTTTTGTTAATTAACGAAAAAAAAAATTCATTTTTAATCTAAACATGAAAGTGTTCGACGCGTCATTCATGTTTTATATGATAATTTTTTAGCTTTTAACTTTTATAATGTTTTATTTTGATAAGACACAAATTTTATAATCAGACGTAATTTTTTTAAAAATTAAGAAAACAATAAATATTTAATCGATTCAATTTTTGGACCTTATTTAATTTTCTAATGACTTCCAAAATAAGATGAAAAGAAATGACAATAAATAATTTCTTTTTTTGCACCTAAGTAAAATCATAAAAAAATACATTACGATATTTAATTTAACTAACTTATGTTTTATTTGTGTCTGTCAAATTGGAAATTATTTATTTTTATGATAAATAATTATGTAGTACACTATAACTTGTGTAATTTGAACACCAATTTTTATATGTGATTAATTGATTTTATGTTACGGTATCGGAGGCTCCAGTCAATGATGAGAAATATGATCAAGGTAATTATACAAAAATTATTTTTTTCTTAAACATAACATAATGAACTATAATATGGATTATAGAAGTAATTTGTCATATACTTAATTTATAATTTTGGATTAATTGAATTAAGCCGAATTTTAAAAAAATGCAAAAAAATTTGAATTATTTTTTATTGGGATAAATAATTTTTATATAATAAAAATTTAATTTTTAATTATTTAGAAATGGATTTAGAAGAAGAGAAACATTCTCTTCAAAAATTAAAAGAGGCAAGAACAGATCAAATGTGGCCAGATGAGATGGATACACCAACAGATGTTGTCGCAAGGACACGCTTTCAAAAGTATCGTGGTCTTGAATCTTTCAGAACATCGCCTTGGGATATAAAGGAAAATCTTCCTAGTGATTATGCCAGAATATTTCAATTTCAAAATTTTGATAGAACTAAGAGGCGTGTACTGAAAGAGATTGATAATGGTATTAGAGTAAGTTTTCTTTTATTAATTTTTTTTATCTTTTAAATTGTTTTCAAAAATTCTTTCAAAATCAATGAAAAATGATGAATAACAAGAAGTTCATTTTTTATTTTATCTATTACATCTTTAATTCAATGATTAAAATACATTTTTGTATTTTATTTCAAATGTGTTAATAATTTTTTTTTTTTTTCATTATTTTTAGCTTGGATCATTTTTAAAACTATATGTTCCAAATGTACCTCAGACACTTTGGAATAATTACATAAAAACAAATCCAGATTGTCATTTAGTTGTTTATGGTTTGCTACCGAACGAGCATAAAATGTCTGTTATGAATGTTATGTTAAAACGTACACCAGACTCAACAATTCCATTAAAATCAAAGGAGAAATTGATCATTCAATGTGGTTATAGACGATTTATTGTTAATCCAATTTACAGCCAACACACAAATGGAAATAAACACAAAGTAAGACAAAGGTTTAGTTTTATACTGAAAAACATTTTAATAAATTTATTTTGTTTATTAATTTTTCTCTTACTAATTTTTACTCTTAATTTTTTTATTTTAGTATGAAAGATATTTCCGTCCAAATTCAACTGTTGTTGCAACATTTTTTGCACCAATACAATTTCCACCATCACCAATACTTTGTTTTATGGAAAATCCTGATACAACACTTTCACTTGTTGCAACTGGTGGCTTATTATCATGCAATCCAGATCGTATTGTATTAAAACGTATTGTTCTCAGTGGGCATCCATTTAAAGTAAATTAGATTTTATTTAATTAATTAAACATGTCATTAATTTTAATTTTTTTTTTTGCAGATTAATAGAAAAGTAGCCACAGTGAGACATATGTTCTTCAATAAAGAAGATGTTGATTTCTTTAAACCAATCAGACTACGAACCAAATGTGGTCGATTAGGACACATTAAAGAATCTTTGGGTATTTATTTTTTCATTCTTTTAATTTTAATTACGAATTCTTATTTAAGAATTTTTTTGTTTTATTAAATTTGAGTTTTAAAACTACATTGTCGATATAGTAAATTCTTTGATTTGTTTCAATATTATTTATTCTATTGTATTTTTTGTTCTGACTAATATTGATTTTGCGAAAATTATTGAACTTAATATTTTTATTGTTTCCTTTTTAGGTACACATGGTCACATGAAATGTTATTTCGATGGTCAATTAAAATCTTTCGATACCGTTTTTCTTTACTTGTTTAAGCGAGTATTTCCAAAATGGAATTATGAGGACTGTATTGTTACAAGTCCAAAAACCGAAGAAAAGGACAGTGTTATGGATGAATAATGGAATATTTTTTTATTTTTAATTGTAATTTAATTGTTAATAAAATAATGATAAAAATTAATAAGAAATTTATATGCAGATATTTTCTCTTTAATTGTGAAGTTAGTAGAGCTAATTATAGAAAAAATTAAGAGAATTTCTCAAAAAATTTATCTATATTTTGTTTAATTAAAATTATAAAAAGTATATTTCGCTGTTATCTAATCGGTATAGTAGATTGAATAGTTTTTGAATGTGTTTTCAGCACACAGAGATTTAGTACGTATAATCGCCGCTAGTTCGACCTTGAATTGAAATGTCATTTTTCTTTCTTTTACGAAAAGGATTTTGTTTTGTTTATGTTTTCATTTAATTTTTTAAAAAAATTTAATAAATACTTAACTATTAAATAAAAAACATTTGTATATATCAATTTAAAAAATAATACTACCACTAATCTGATAAAAGTTCGATATTAAGAATTGGGTGGTTCCCATTTTTCTTTATAATTTCAAGCAATCTCGCAAACACAAAAGTATTGGTATGTAGTATTTTTTGTTTATTCTTAAATTATCGTAGGTATTTGTGCATAATCTATAAATAATTGCTGATATATGAATAAAGTATTTATTATTTAAACACGATTACGAAGCGAACCATCTTGCTTGATTGCCTTCAGTCTTTTTAGTCTTGTGGTGATTGTGATTGAATCAAAGTGTAAAAATTTGTGATAATATAAAAAATTATAATAATGGCTGAAATGGAAGCAGAAACCGTAAGTAGAATCTTAATGCTAAGTAGGTACCATCAATAATATGACAACTCAACCAACATAAATAATTATGTAATGCATAAAAATCAATTAGACTGTAACTGTATTAATCAAAATTTAATAAACTGATTCATGTTTTATTTCTGGGTTGTGATTAGAATAGAGAAGCTGTTCTAGAATACCCTAATTTTAGTGGTTTTATAATTTCTTTCAGTTAATATCAACATCAGAAAATGAAAGAATTATATCAGCACGTGATCAGCAACAGGAATTTTACAATGTTTTTGGATATCAAAATGAAATAATATGGGACTGGTAAGTTATAATTATTTAGAAAATTTATGTTTACATTATAATACATGATTATTTAATCAAAAGTTATGATAAAGATGATAAGGACTCACTTTTATTGAAAGTAAAACTTATAATATGCAATGATGAAAATAATGACAAACTGGTTAGTATATTTTGTCTTCATATTAATTGTTTTTTTTTTTTTAAATAACTTTAAATTTTTATTTTAGAACAAAATGATTGATAATATTGTTGAATCAATATGGAATCAACGTAAGTAATTAAATATTTCTTTACTTTTAAATTAACAATTATAGATAATATTTTTAATCGATGTTCTACTAAATCATTTTGCGGCTATTTAATAACAAATTTATTTTGTTTGACTCATTATCTCCACTTATATTTTATATATACAAATTACACAAAAGAAAAAAAAGAGATGTCGATATAACATATACTTACGCATCAGAATATTTGAATGTAATTTTGATTATTTCGTATTCGTGTTTGTAATATTTTTAACAAATATCTTTTCGACATCGTTGTTAAAGTAAACAATCCATGTTTTCATAGTTACGTTTATTGTAGTTTTTTTTATTTTTATTATATTGTGGTACCCCTGAAAAAATATCGAATATAATTAAAATCAAATTTCGTTCATTTCAAATGATCTGGAAGATTTTTGATATTTAAAATAAGAAATATTCGTTTTTTTTTATGTTATTTCTTCTACCAATTTTTTTTTTATTTATTGTAACTCAAACTAAATAAGATAAATCAAATAATGTTGCATTGAAAGAAGCGAATAGATTTAATTAATCGGATAACTTAACATTAAAATTATATAAAATTGAATTTTATTAATTTATTTTTATTTATGTAACAGGAAAATACAGTGGTGGTATACTTCTTATGTCTGTAATTTTTGTTCTTACTGTTGAGTATACTAAATACAAAGAAAACTTAAATGAATCAGCAAATTCAGTTAAATTTACCATGCATCCACTTTTTCGTATCAGAAAATGTTTAAATTTAAGTGAGTAGTTTTTGGAAATTTTCATTTTTCATTTGGAAATGATTTTAAAGTTTTGAATATTTTTTTATTTAAGAAAATAGAGAGGACAGCCACAATTGTTGTATGATTTTCGTGGATGAGGCTGGTCGTGTTTACCAAAATTGGAATGATTATATTGAAGATAACACACTTCCAAAAGAAATACTTGTGGCACCAAAAAAAGGAATATACAACTGTGATGATCAGGGAAAAGTAACATTATTCTTTGTTAAATTAAAAATCCATATTTTGTAATTTGTTATTGAAGGTTTTACTGGAAATCAATAAATCTCCAGAATGTAGTGTTGGGCGCACTGCAGTTCAAGTGGCAGATATTGGTACTACTGCTGCTTCTTTGGGATCAGCTGGTATATTGATAGCATCAATTGCGACGGCTCCAATTGCTGCACCTGTTTTAGCGGGTGCTGCAATTGTTGGTTTGGGGTGTGGTGCATACTCGTTGATTAGAAGTAGTTTTTCTTTACGTAACCGTTATACTCATGAACAAGTTAGTTCAAAATTAACAAATAAATAATAGTTTGTTAACTTATTTAAAATTTGTAGTCTGTGAGTTTAGCAGATTCTGATGCGAGAGGAAATTGGATTGGTATAGCTGGTGGTTTAACTGGAATTGCAGCCGGTGGTGTCACTCAAGGAGTTGCGCATTTAGCTAGAAACGGAGAAAATATAGGTATGGCAGTTAGGGCAACAGCAAATGTTGTAAATGCTACTGCAATTATTATTAATGGAGGTGGAGTTGTAAATGGTGTATTTGGTGTATTTGTGGTACTTTAGAATTTAAATTTAAAAAATAATGATTATTATTATTATTAATTTCATTTTTAGCGTTATCGTGATGATCAAGAGATTAGTGCATTAGATGTGGTTCAATTAGCCTCTTCAATGTTCTTGTTAACTCATTCAGTATACAATTTTCAAACAGCAAATAATATTATTAAAACAAATCAGGACTATGCTATTGGTAGAATGAGAGAAGATCTAAGCAGAAACCAAAAGTGAATTTTATTTTAATATTTGCTATTTCTTTATTTCCTGAATGATTTTAATTGATTTCAGGCGTGCTTTTGACAAAATGTCTAAGGAAACTATTCGACTTGGAGGTGAACGTAGTGATATAATTCGATCGTTAAAGAAAATTCCAGATCAGAAGACATTTTTCCGAGATGTTTATAAGATAAACAAGGATTTAAATAAAAACAATGTCCGAATTTCGTTTAGTGCAGATGGTAAAGCCATTTTAAATAATGCTGATAGCGTTCATCCTTCGACATTAAGAAATCTATTGAAGCAGGATGCACCATCAGTCGTATTTGCTAGCGTTCCTCCGATACCAGAAGGAAATACTGTATCTGTGAACGAGTTGAATTTAAATACATTACCAAATAATATAGATCAACAATCCTTAAATAAAGTGTTGGCTGGTATAAGTCAAATCTATAAAGTATTCAATACAGATGATTTACGAAATAATATCATTAATTTTCTGGAAATTTTAACAGTGAAAGCTTTCAATACCTTATTTGATTTTGTTAAATTTTTTGTACGTAATTCTGGAGACACAATTCAAATCAGGCTCCATAGAGTTATTCCATTTGAAACTTTCTTTCATGATATATTCGAAGTTATTAAAAAATTAATAGGAGTTGAATGTAAGGATTGGAGTAGCTATTTAGAAGAAGTTATAGAATTTAATAGAGATTTTTTAATTGAGCAAATTAACGCATTCTATGACAATTTTAGATCCAAGAGCAATTTTTCCGGAGTATGTAAAGTTTGTGGAGGAAATTTTAATATTGATGAAAAATAAATTGTTTATCTTTTACAATCCAGTGTTTACACTCACTTTTTGTAATTCATGTTGAAAACAATATAATTTTTTTTTATGTGACAGATTTTAACACTCTGTTTTAATGTATTAGATTTAATTGTAAAATCATCGTGTTTTTTTCAATTAATAAATCATTTATTATTTGTTAATCATTGCGGGGTAAATTATAAAGATTTTTTTCCTTGATTAATGGCGAAATAAAAGCTCTCCATTTCTTATTTATTTCAATAACTGTGAAATTATAGACGGATTAAAAATATGTTTTTATTTCCACACAAACTTTACGTGAGATATAATTATAAAATATAAGATAAAATTCTTGTTTAGATTATTCAAAATAATTAAAAATGACAAATTTCCATGGTAACAAATAATTGAGGCCTTTAAAACAAATATGAATGAATTACAAATGTGTGCCTTATGAAAACAGATCAAAATTTGCTCAATTTTTTTTTTATATTTTTCTTTTGTTTTAAAGGGAAATAAATATATAATCTTCCTAAAAATTAACGGACAAATAAATCGCCTTATTCTCAGATATTCTTATAATTGCTGAGTGAAATTAATTTAATTTTAATTCAATCAATATAAATATATAATAAATGTAGCATTCACAATTATTTTATTATTTTTTAAATAGATTAATGTAACAATTAATAATTTCAACCCTAACAAAGGGCAATAAAACAATATATTGTTTAATTATCTTTGTTCTAACATTAAGAACTTAAAACTATTCCCAAATTGATCATATTTTATAATAGAAATAATAATATTAAATGTTTAAATTGCGTTTTATATAGAATAATAAAAGCTTTACACAATATATTAGTGCATTTTTTTTTGTTCAATTATCGTACAAACACGCAATTCCTTATCTACTGTTTGAATTTTAAATGTTTTTTTTTGTTAATTAACGAAAAAAAAAATTCATTTTTAATCTAAACATGAAAGTGTTCGACGCGTCATTCATGTTTTATATGATAATTTTTTAGCTTTTAACTTTTATAATGTTTTATTTTGATAAGACACAAATTTTATAATCAGACGTAATTTTTTTAAAAATTAAGAAAACAATAAATATTTAATCGATTCAATTTTTGGACCTTATTTAATTTTCTAATGACTTCCAAAATAAGATGAAAAGAAATGACAATAAATAATTTCTTTTTTTGCACCTAAGTAAAATCATAAAAAAATACATTACGATATTTAATTTAACTAACTTATGTTTTATTTGTGTCTGTCAAATTGGAAATTATTTATTTTTATGATAAATAATTATGTAGTACACTATAACTTGTGTAATTTGAACACCAATTTTTATATGTGATTAATTGATTTTATGTTACAATACAATTGCATAAAAGATTTAACTAAAAACATCAATAACATTAGACCTAGTTTGGGGAAATTCTTTTTTATAGATTTTACTGAGCTTATGTTATTGTTGATAATCGAAATAGAAAAATCAACATATTACCTACGAACGAAAAAATAAAAAACTATTAAATGAAATTTATAATGGAAAGATCTCAAAACTGATCGAAAGACAAAATTCCAGATCTGACCATTTTTTGCTGCATTTTGGAAAGAATTTTCCCTTTAAATTTATATAATTGACGATTTTATAATTGTGATTTTCAAAATACAAGTTCCTAAAATAAAAATTATTTATACCTGCAAGATGAGAAAAAAACAAAATAAGGATACAATAAATAAATGAAAATAGAGAAAAATGACAAACTTTAAATAAAAAATGTGTATGTTTCTTTTTTGTGCTTGTATATATATGCCGCACACAACTAAACTGACTTAAATTCCTAAGAATTTTACGAATTTTAAACACAAAACAGAAAATATTATTTTGAGTTTACTACCAAAGAGCTGTTCATTGAAAATATGCTTACTTCATCATTATTATTCTTTCATTTATAATTCATATACAGTACTAATTATAATCATTAAAATATTATTTAATTATATTGTAAGTTTTTAGTTAGGATCTTTATTTATATTACTATAATTTCTTCTTATTTTCTTTTTATTAGAATTTCATCAACATTTTGACGTAATAAATTTTGCTGTTTGGCTGGAGTATGTCTGATTTGAATTTGGTAGATAAAGAAGGTATTAATAAAAGATATGAATAACGTAAATTTACAAATATGTCGTGTTTGTTTAAAAAATATTGGCAGTTTTTCAATATTTAGTGAACATAATAGAATTTCAATTGCTGATATGATACTATCTTTTGCTGATGTGAAAAAGGTTTGTAAACAAAATTTAATAAATTTTGAAATTATTACAAATATATTTTCTTATTTAATAATTTCAGATATTTCCAGGTGATGGAAAACCCATATTAATATGTTTTCATTGTTTAAGAAATGTTACAAAAACTTATGAATTGAGCGAACAATGTAAAATTTCTTCCCAGAGAATTGAAAATTTATTCGAAGTATCTATGGCGTCATCAATCATGTAATAGACAAATTGCCGTATTATAAATCTTATAAAGCTTTGATCAAATTCCCAGGCTATTTGTATTTAAAATGCTTAATCCATATCAGGCGCAATGCATATTTAAATTAATCCTCTTATTAGATTTATTTTTTTCATTGTTTTGTTTATATCTTTTTTTTTATAAAGTTCTAGTTTTATTTTATGAACATTAATTAATTAATTAAGTTGTTAAAATAATTTCAGAAAATCCGAGTATGATTTTAATAGTGGCAATCAATATATACATGATAATAAATATCAAGGGTATGTTAAAGAAACTTTGAATATTTCTGAAGATTTTAAAACAGAAATAATAATGGAAACAGTGGACTTAAAATTCTTTAATGATAAAATTGTTGATACTTCTAAGGCTCTTAAAGTAAAAAATAAACATAAAACTAAGAAAACTTTTAAAACAAAAATTAAATTTGATACAAAGTACAGCAAAAATAAATCTGGTAAGTTAATTTGTTATTTGATTCCTTTAACAATATAATTTTTTAAATTTTTTAAGTTAATAAACCTTTTAAATGTGACCAATGTAAAAAATCTTTTAATACGAAAGGCATATTAAAAACCCATTACGTAATAACTCACTCAGGTAATCAAATAAATTTTAAATTTATTGTAAGATTTAAATAATATTGTAAAATTTCTAGATCAAAAACCCTTCAAATGTGATCTATGTGGAAAGTGTTTTAAAACAAAAGGTTTATGTTCAACTCACTACAAAACAACACACTCTGGTAAAATTATTTTATTTTCACTATTATTTAAAGTTTTCTAATGTTACATATCGTATAAATAATCACGTTCTTGATAGAAAATCTATTTTTAATTTATTTTGATTAGTTTTTACATTTAAGTAAATCTTGTTCAGAAATTGAATTTGAGATAATTAAAAAAAAAAACAAAAAAAAAACAATTAATGTTCCGCATTAATTGTACCAAATAATTTTGATTTAATTGAATTAAAGAATAATAAAACGTCGGTATTACAAAAACACTTCAATATTTCATTAATCATTACACAAAAAGCAATAATATTTGGCTGAATTAAATAAAAACGAATTCCTAGTTGAATGTTGATTTTTAGGAAAATTTAAATAAATATGATATTAGGTGATTTAAATATTAATTTATTTTTTTTAGATGAAAGACCTTTTAAATGTAACCTTTGCGGGAAATCTTTTAAAATGAAAGGTTTATGTGAAACACACTACAGAACAACTCATTCAGGTAGTTGATAATAAAATAATATATTGATCCATATTATAAATTCTTACGTAATTATATTTGAAGATGAAAGGCCTTTTAAATGCAAGCGTTGCGATAAAACTTTTAAAACCAAAGGATTGTGTGGGACTCATTATAAAACAACTCATTTTGGTAAGTTATATTGTTCATATAAATACCTCAAATAATTTTTCTCTTTTAAGATATTAGACCCTTCAAATGTGATTATTGTGGGAAATGTTTTAAAACTAAAGGTGTTTGTATAACTCATTACAAATTACACTAACATGAAAAAAAGAACAATAAAATTCAAAGAAAATAATGGCAAAATAATGTTTTCATTGAATTGATCTCAAATAATTATTGATAAATTATTCAGTTTGCAATTAAATAAAACCAAAAAAAAAAAGAATTTTAAGTAATACTGAAGATGATTTATATAATACAAAGACAATTAAGTTACAATTTCAGATTTTATTTATCATACAGTAATTTTGTAAATTAACAATTAAAATATAAACAAATTATATATATTTTACCTTTAGAACTGAAAAACTTAAGTAAGTACCACAAAAACGATTGAGCTTTGGTTCAGATTTTTTATATTATACTATAAGATATCAGGAACATATATATATATATATCCTATATCTTCTGTTTTAATTTTTAATATTAAATCCCAAAAAAATTTTACCTCTGATATCATGAATGTTTATCAAATTATTTAAATACGAAAATTCTTCTGAAAATTATTATTAAGGAAACAATTTATTATAAGTCTTGTTTTTGTAATAATAAATCAAATGATTAATATTAATTCTTGTTTAATTTTTAATAACCCCGATATATAAAAACCATTTAATTATAGGAAACCGGTGTATTCAACATTGTATGGACTTTGCCAAAAGTTTTATTCTTATATGTTAATATAAAAATGTAACAATGCAAATGTGTTTGAACAAACCAAATGTTTCTTCCATTAGAAATTAACTAAGTAAGTAAGGAATAGAATTATTGATAGAACAAATGTGTTAACAACAAATGAGCTTTGCAAGACACAAAGTAAACCCTGCATATAAAACAAAAGCATTCTAAGTTGATTTTCTATCCAATGTGTATATGTTAAAATTTATGGCTTGTGTATCAAATAATAAATTCTATGATTTGTGATAATTTTTTTATGCGTTACGCTTCTTTATTAAGTAAATATATATATTTTATACAATTCAAGAATTCATTATATGTAATATTTTATTCTGAGTTTTATATAATAAGGTAAATATGACAATAAATTGTATTAGAATTTTTATAAATTATCTCATTTCAAAAATACATTAAATCATTATATAAAAACAAGAAAAAATTACTTTCCTGCATCATTCATTTTTGGTAAACTTAATATTGAGTTTATTAATTCTGAATTTCTTTTCATGTAAGGATTATTGTTAGCCGAATTTGCCGCAATAATATTTCTTAGAATTTGCATACAGGGTACATTGGTATTTGATGAAAAATCATGTTGAATCAACCATTCAGTCAAGTCTCTAGGATTCTAAATAAAATAATTTATCATTTAAATTTTAATACAAAATTTTAATAACAAAAATCAATGTCTTAACTTAGAATGAATAATGTACCAATAAGTTCATTCTACCAAAACATATTTTCGTCCTTTTTAGTAATGATTGTACTGGTTAATATGAATTTTTCATAAATTAATTACTCACTTGCACTTCCTTATCAAAATATCTGAGTTCGGCTGATGCTGAAGACATGGAAAAACTCAAGTGTAACAAAACAACAAGTGTAAAAAATGCAATTGGTGATAATTGTGACATTTTTTTAAAATATTTTTTTTTTTTTACTTAATATTCTTTATTGAACCGTTTCTTTTGAATAACTTTGTTAAACTGATGAATAATTCTAGTAAACCATTGGATTTATATATGCATTTCGATTCTGACGTAGGGTATTTTATTTTAAAAAATAAATTAAATTTTATATTATTTTTCTTTCGATTTATTATCAATTTCGTATTTATGACGGATAATATAACCTCTACATGACAATTGCAGGTAAAAGAAAATAATTGACAAATACAAAAATAAATGTAGGTATACAAAAAAAAAAAAATAAATAAATAAATAGACATACGCGTAATTACATTTAATGTAAACAAATGAAGGGATGATTTTCTATTGTTATTTATGTAGTTATGTAATATATACGTTTCTTTTTTTTTTTCGAAAGAAGAAAAAAGAAAATTTAAGATTTTTCTCATTTTCTTTTTTATTACTTTTATATACAACTGCAATTGTCATAAAATCCATAATCATCATAATTTCTAAATTACATTTTATAGAAGTTATGTATTATAAGAAAAAATAAATGACGATGTTATCAAAATTAATATGTAGATTATATTTTGATACAAATTCATAAAATTAATTTCTTTTTAGATTTTAAGAACTATCTATACTATCTATCTATACTAGATAGATAGTTATATCAGAAATTATTATTAGTCATCAGAAATTTTATTTATTTAAAATAAAATTTTACTTTTACTTTTTACAATAAGTTATAATTTCATCTTAAATAAATAAAAATGTTAAATATTTTGATTTGTTTTAATTTTTTATATATTTTGAATTAGGAATTTTTTAGGAATTAATTAATTTTTTAATAATAATAATTTATTATTTCTTTACTGTTCTTTATTATTTATCAATTTAATTATGATAGATTAAATCATATTTAATTTGTACATATAACTTTCAAAATGAAAAGAGAAGGCTACTAATTTAGATAAATTAAATAAATATGTACATATGTATTATTTGAAATTGTTATTAATAAATATAGTTTTATATTTTGTTTCGATTGGTAACTGTCGGTATAATAAAAATGCAAAAATTTATTCCTGGCAATTTAAATTTTTGAGTATTAGAAATTGTTTTTAGATGAACAAAATGTAACGTATTTAAAAAATTTCATACATAAAGATTTAATTTAAATTGCTTAAATTTAAATTGTACTTATAAGTATATTTAACAACAAAAGTATTTAAATTTTGTTAGTTAAACAAAATATAAACAAGTAGAAAAAAATTTATAAATATAATTTTAACGTTCCAATAGTATTAATAGTATTCCAATAATATTATGACGAAATCCTTAAAAAAGTAAAAGATTTTTGTCGCGTTTTGCTCAGTTCATCTAATTTCCAATTTTAATGATAATATTCCAAAATATGAATGCTGAAACGTAAAAATTTATTTATAAAGAACTTATATATGTAGAATTTATAATTGTTATTAGTAATAAATAAGAAATGTTCATTTTATTAATGAATTTTTAGCAAATCAATTTCTTTTGAGGTAATTTTTAAATTATATTTTATTACATTTTTGTAATCATTTTTGTTTCATTTTTCTGATCTTTTTTGTTCCCATCTTGCTCTGTTCTTCTTCTGTCTAACTTTTTTTTTTGTTTAAACGTCATTTATAAAATTTTGCAAAAAGAAAAATTGGTGTACATAGATTTTTAATACTTTAAAGGTGAAAATTATACATATTTAAAGTATTTTCTTTTTGTTTCATTGTTTTAAACCATTTTTTTTTTATTGAGTATTATTTAATTCGTGCTATTTTTTAATTTAGTTACATTGTTTTTATAAAATCAAAAAAAAAGTTCGTACCTAAAACTTTTGTTATAATTTCTTTCTCAATTCATAATTATTATTATAAAAATGTTTTTTATAACGGCAGAGTGGTAATTTCTTTTTGAAATAATAAAGTTTCCATGTGTATTTTAGATGTTTTTTGAGATATCGTCGTCATGGAAAAATTTCCACTAAAAGGTTCTAAGTCTTCTTTAGTATCGACAACAGGAATTTCATATCAATCAGTTAATAAAAAGGTAAGTGAACTTTTTAAACTAAATATTTGACAGAATAAAAAAAATGAAATAAAAATCTGTTTTTTTTTTTCTATATTAAAATTTATTACGCATATCATTGTCATATGATGTGAACTGTAGGTAAAAAATTCGAAGAATTTTAAATTTAATGAAAATTAAAAAAAAAAAAATATCAAGACATGCGAACGCATTGTCCAATATAAATTTGAACAGAAAAAAAAATCAATAGAATTTTATATAGGTAACTTTAACCTATTTATTAAAATGTAATTAAATATTGAGAAAATAAAAATAAATAAAAAGAAAAACGTAAAAATTGTAGTCGTAAGCATTTCCAACCTACATAAAAATAAAACAGAACAAAAAAAAAATAAAGTTTAAATAATCCGCCTTTTTAGGTAAATTTAATGAGTTTGCGCTTACAAAATATTGATTTATTTATTTTTTTCTTTCGTGTACTTTTTTTTTTTTATTAGCAAAGAAAAAAAAAGAAAGAAAGATGAATGAAAGAAGGAAGCTTAGAAATGTATCTTAAATTTAATTGTGATTTTTTTTTTAGTGTTGTGTGCTCTTTTTTACGTTCAATTCTACACTATAAATTCCTGATTATTTTTCTCTTGTATTTATGTTAAAAAAGAAAAAAGAAAAAGAAAACACAAACGTAATCTTTTCATGCATGTGATTTAATAATAAAAACTTCATTAATAATTATTGTTTTTGTTTTTATTTGTTTATTTTTTTGTTTCAATATTTTTTATTTAAAAAATAGAACAAAGACTTTTCCATTTTCATTCGTATCGTAGCAAGTTTTTTTAAGGTTAAAAAAAAAATTATTTATAAATTTTTTATCGTAAATAATGAAAATTATCAATTTTTAATGTAAAAATGGGAAAAACAACAACATAATTAACATTGAAACTACTTATTAAAATTAATTGCAAAAATTTTTGTTAAATAAATTACCATAATTTACAGTAAATTAATTCATTTTTGTTTTTATATTTGTGAATGAAAATATTCTATTTATGACGAAACAATTTTCTTCAATATAAAATTCCGTGTGTTTTATTAATTAAATTTTGAGTTGAATTTGTTTTTTCACTTGCAAATAAATTTATTTAACATTTTCTAAGTAGTAAGATAACCACTGTAATAGGACCACATAAACTTTTATTCAAACTGCATTGAATCACCTGTCTAATCAGATCATATTTATTTAAAATAAAAACATCGATAATCCTGTTTGTTAGATTTGACTCTATTTTATTGTGTTTATTTTAATTTTAATTAATTAAACGTATAAATTCTCTTCAATAATAACTTTGAAGAGGATCGGCATTTTTCACCATATCCATATTATATAAAATGTAATCAAATTAATTGTTATAATAAAGTATTATGTGCACATAAACATATATGCACCTATTGATACATACACACACATATACTGTATATGTACGTATAATGCAAAATACATTTACAATTGTTTGTAATTTGTATATCAAAGTTTTACACACAGTCATAAAAAAAACAATAAGTTTTGATTAAATTAAAATAAATATTTTTTTCTATAGTAATAAATAATAAATGAATAAATAGAAAATTCATGTTATTGAATTATAATCAAAAGATAATATCTGGATGTTCATATGTTTTTGATCTATTACCCCTTTTTTCTTTAGTAATTTTTTTAATTTTTAATTTTATTACTTAATTAATTTATTATCCATAACTCTTCTATTACCAATATTTTCTTATAATTAAATTTTTATTGCTAATAATTTTTAATTAAAAATTTTTTTTTTTTTTATTAAAGTGTGAACCGAACTATTTTATTATTTATTTATTTTGTGAAGAAAAGAAAAGAGAAAGAAAAGGTGAAAGAATAGTGAAATATGTGTACGCAGATTGTTAACAAAAGAAAAAATAATAATTTAAAATAAATAAAAATAAATGAACATATTGTTGTTTGTAAAGAAAATGTGGGCGGATTTTTACTAGTTAATATTTTAAATAGAACTTTTTATTTTTAAAAGAACAGGAAAAATGGTAAAATTTTATATTAAACTTTACACAATTTCTATTAATTGTAATAATTGTAATATCTTTAAATAGATTTCTATCTTCTATTGTTCTAAGTGTAGAAGAAATTAATTTTCAATACTTATTAATGTGTTTTTCCTTTGACAATTTTTTAAGTAATTGAACATAATTAATGAACGTATTAATGAGAAATAATTAAATATTGAAAGTTTTTAAAAATGTTGTTCCTATCAAGTATTTTTAGTCTAAAGACCTTCTTTTTTCTTTTTTATAGTTTTCAATTGTCATACTTACATAACAAAAAAAAAAGTAGTCATTAATTTGTCACAATCTAATTATTAATTTGAACTTTTAATGAAACAAAATTTTCAATTCATTTTTTTTTTTGTAATTTTGCAGAAAAACGGCCAACAAAATTTACTTAATAATACTACTTCCCTTACAACAGCAACAGTATTACCAGATGATGGTGATATGATTGATATAACTCCAAATAGTAATCCTAATTATAATTATACAAATACAACAAATACAAATAGTGATACAATGTCTGAGGATATAATGAGACCAACATCACCAACACATACTGCATTTGCAAGAGATTTTACTGATCAAGAAGGTAAAAATAATCAAAATTAAATGAGAATCTTCTTAAGAAAATCTTCAATTTTTTTAAATTAATTTAAATGGATTTTTGTTTTGAATTCTGTAATTTATTCGGGAATTTTTTAATTTCGTAAATTTGATTTAATGAGGTAAAATATACTCAGATTTACTTTAATGATGTTTACAAAATGTTCATTTCCTACTTCCTTGATTAAGAAAGTTTATGTGAGAGGAAAAAGGGTGATCTGTAATTTTAACGTATATTGAAATTTAATAATAAGGGGAAAAAGTATAAAGGAGGTTTAGATGGTTCCGATAGACAGTTTTGAACAATATCTGAATCATCAGTTGCAAATTTTTCTATGATAGGAATTTCCATTGAGTAATTAAATTTCTATTCAATTTTTTGATGTGATGTGTCAAATTCTCAATTTAAAGTTCAAATAAAATATTTAAAATTGATAGAACTTCAAATTAATTGATAAAAAAAAGGTTTGCGAATAACAAAAAAAAATATTTACAAAAATTCTATAAATGTAGAATAAATTTATTAACTTTTTTAAAACTTATTTTATATAATTCTATGCAATTAAAATCCTATTAGACAGTCATCTAATTTTGGTTAATATAAAATGTTTGTTTTGGTTTTTTTTTTGGGATTTGTCACGTAATTCGTTTTAAAGGAAACGAAATAATTATAGTTTGTAAATTTATTCTATGGGACTATCGGTTATAATAATTTTTTTGACGTTGTAATTGTTCGTTAATCATTACAATATCTCGTTCGCTAAATAAGTGAAGAGACAGCAAAATTCTGGTTTTCCTTTTGAAAAATCCATTTTTTGAATTAAGTTAGTCTAAATCGAAATAAACCTCCCCAAAAATTAATGCATAAATTTATAAGTTGAAAATTTACTAACTAAAAACATAAAAATGTGTGGCGTTAAAAGACGTTTAAAATTTATCCTGTAATAACAATTATTGTTTGCTTACTAACATTTCTTAGATTCATTGTTAAGAATTTCTGATAACGATCTTATGAAAAGGAGTCGGAACACAAAATTATTTTATCATCTCTGCATTTCCGATTATATATTTTTGGAAATAAAATGTTCATTCCAATTAATATAAATTTATAACTACTTATTAAATTAAAATCAGTACAAGTTATCTTATCTTTTAATTTTTGTCAACTGATAAAGTATTTAATTTAGATAAGATAATTTTAGTTTTATGAAATGTAATTTAGAATCAGTTAGTTTATTTTTATTCAATGTTTTAATGTTTCGAGTCTTTATTTCTTTTCATAAATCCATTTATTTTAATTGAAAAATTAATTTCCTTTTATTATTTTTTTTTTTTTAATTTGTTTTTTCTTTTTTTTTCTCAAAATAAAAATAACCAAACAAAAACACTCAACCAATCAAACTGCACTTCTTATGTTTTTTTTCTACTTTATTTCATTTATATTTATTTAAAATGAAAAGTATCGGTTATGTTCACCAATAGTTCAGAAGGTACGTCACTGATATTTAAAAATTAATGTGTGAGATCCCTGTCATCATCCCACTTTAATGGCTTTATTTAATATTACATTAATTTAAAGGTTTAAACAATCGATATTTTAACTATTGTAAAACGCAAAGTCTAAAATGGAAATATCTAAAACTAGAAACATTTTTATTGTAAGTGACACAGACACAGGGTAAAATAATAAAAATTATTGGTTGGTTGAATTTAATAGTTTTCATCATCATTTTATTGTTTTCTATTGAATATTTTATAAATGGACCGGTACAGTTGATCCTTTATTGTTGGTCCAGTCCTTTATAAGATAAACATCTAAAAGTATAAAATATCGATTATTTAAGTTTAAATTTATTACTAAAAAAAATTGTTTTTCTTAATTTTAATTAATAACAATTAATTATGTTGTTTTCTTGTTTTTTGAAAAATTAATAAGAAATATGACTCAAATATTCTGTTTGAATGAAATCAAAACAAATAAACTAACTACATAATAAATAAAGATTTGATTTTTTTTTCTGGAATTTCCTTTTGATAAAATTAAATAAAAAAAAAATACACTAAATTTTTTGTTTATTGATAAAAATAAAAATAATATTTATTGGATTAGAATTACGAGTTTTTTTTATGTTCAAAATAATTGTTTTCACTAAAATTGTTATTATCAAATTATTATTTGAATTTCGTATTATTCAGCTGGGCATAACTTGTCAAATATTCACAACTTAATTAGCATTAATTATTACAAAACTTTTCCATAACTTTGTTATTTCGATTGTTCTTGTTATTGTTGTCTCGTGTAAAACTGATGTATTAAGTAAATATGTTCGTTTTCAGTGACATATGGTCAAAAAATAAGAAACTTATTATTCCTATTCTTTTATTTAAAGAATATTTGAATACTTTTTGTTTCTAAAATTTGAATTCATATTCTGAATGATGAGAGTTTTTGATGTAGTCTTTTGTGTGGATATTATGCAGCTGTATTCATTATCTAAATATTTGTATAATTTAGTATGTATTAACAGTTGAACCAGTACGAATTCTTTGAATCAGAATAGATTTTTCTCTTACGTACGCTCACCTGACATCTGAATTGAATTATCGTTTCATGTACATTATTTTAATTTGATTCTAAATAAATTACGACGTACAAATTCAAGGGATATAATCTCTAGGCAAAGGGAAAACTTCACTGCATAATATGTTTTAAAAATTTAAGACTTTATTGTTGAATCAGCGCTTAGCAAATTTAACAAAATAATTTATTTCAGAATAATTTATGTTACATTTGAAAATATTTTAATGAGAATTTCGGTTCACTTACACAAGAAATCTTGACAAATTTTTCATATAATATTGTACAATCAGACGGAACCAAACTTCCTAATGGCCTCATTATACAGTTTTTATTTAATATAAATAAATATGTACTTCAATTACCTACTTATAGATTAATATTAAATAAGAAAAACTGAAATATTCTCTTCTTTCTCAATTGAGTGCACTTTTATTTTTTTATATTTTCTTTCATTCAATGAAAAATATAGTTTACTTTCTATCTAAATAAATCGTTATTCATAAATAATCTTATTAACTTAATTTATTTACGAATAAGAAGGTCAACATGTTTCATTCAATCTTTATGGTTGTTTCTTTTAATTTCATTTTTGTATAATTCGTCTTAATTTTAATATTAAAATTTAATTAAAGGTTTTGAAATAATTCTTCTTCTTTTTTTTTTGAATTAAATTGACGAAGTTTAAAAAAGAATAAAAATATTCACACGAATAGAAATAAAAATAATTTATTTCTTCGGTTATTGAACTTGTTTCTTTTTTATGGTTGATTAAATTGTTTGATTCATTCATTTACGCCATGCATATTTTTTAATCGTATTTGCCGAGTGTAAAATAACTGTCAAATAATATTGATAATGATTTAAAAATAAATCACAATCAATTTGAGTTGTTAAATATTATCCTAATTACGAAAAAGGTTTTTTACTCCTGAGACTATTTATTGTACAACAAATATTTATATTTTTAAGTTTAATGTTTTATGAAATAAAATGTTCAAATATTTCAATTATTCTGAATTTATTATTCCAAAATTTATTGAGAGATTCTTAAAAAAATTTCACAAATCAAATTTACATTATGAATTAAAAAAAAGAAGAGGGAATCTTAAGTTAATTTTTAGACGATTTTCTAAACGAATTTTTGTATTTAGTCTAAGTTTAAAATTTCCTTTAATTGAAATTAGAGTGTGTTAATAATCAGCATGCATAATTTTAAGATCAAAATTATAAAAAAAAACATAACTAATCAAAATAAAATCATTTTGACAAAATGTTGATGATATTTAAATATACACAATGATAAAGAGAATGTAATCAAATGAATTTGTGTGAATTATATTTTTTTGGTTGACAACTGATCTAATATTAATGGGATGAATATTGAAAGTTTGCATATAATATACATTTGCATATTTATATTATTTCAAGTGAAGCTGTAATTCTTTAAAAGAAAAATTTTAATAATTAATTTATATTATTGTTTTTTAATTTATTTCTATTTGTATATTTTTATTTAAAGGTGGTATATCTTTTTCTGGAATGACAGATGCAAGTGATGATATTCCGGGAATCGGGCAATATGATGATTTTCACACAATTGATTGGCAACGTGATATTGCAAGAGATCGGATGAGACATAGATATATTGTTAAAAAAAGACAAGACTCGTTATGGGATTTAATTAAAGTAAAATTAATTCTGTTTATCACTTATAAAACTTAATTTATTTGTTTTGTTTGTTTTTAGGGAGCACATGATGCTTGGTCTGGTTGGTTATGTGTATTACTTGTAGGACTAATAACTGGATGTGTAGCTGGTGTTATAGATATTGGTGCAAGCTGGATGACAGATCTTAAATTTGGTATATGTCCACAAGCATTTTGGTTAAATAGAGAACAATGTTGTTGGTCTTCAAATGAGACAACATTTGAAAGTGGGAATTGTTCACAATGGTACACATGGCCAGAAATATTTATACAATCACGTGAAGGTGTTGGAGCATATATTGTTGGATATTTATTTTATATTTTATGGGCATTATTATTTGCTGCATTGGCTGCATCATTAGTTAGAATGTTTGCACCATATGCATGCGGTTCTGGTATACCAGAAATAAAAACAATTTTATCTGGTTTTATAATAAGAGGTTATTTGGGAAAATGGACATTAATTATAAAGTCTGTTGGTATTATGTTATCTGTATCCGCCGGATTATCATTAGGAAAAGAAGGTCCAATGGTACATATAGCTAGTTGTATAGGTAAGAATTTTACATACGTAATTATTTTTTAATCAATATATTTATCCCTATAATATGATAAAGAAGATAATAAAATTACACGGATAATAAATTATTTTGTTTAAAATTCTGATCGGAAATTATTTTTATTATTTATTGATTAATTTATTTTAAAACGATGATTAATTTTTAAGAACTCTGCAGTATTATAAATTAAATATTTTTCTCGGAAATCTTTTAATTTTTGTATGAATTTCTATTATTGTGGTTAATTGTTAATCAATTATAATTTTTTTAAAACATTTCAGGTAATATTCTGTCTTATCTGTTTCCAAAGTATGGTAGAAATGAAGCAAAAAAGCGTGAAATATTATCAGCAGCCGCAGCAGCTGGTGTCTCTGTGGCTTTTGGTTCACCAATCGGAGGTGTATTATTTAGTTTAGAAGAAGTTTCTTATTATTTTCCACTGAAAACATTGTGGCGTTCATTTTTTTGTGCATTAATAGCAGCATTCATATTAAGATCAATAAATCCATTTGGAAATGCACATTCGGTTCTATTCTTTGTTGAATACAATAAACCATGGATATTTTTCGAGTTGGTACCATTTGTTGGACTTGGAATTATGGGGGTTTGTTTAATTATTCTTTTATTTTTTATTTTTATAACTAATAATTTTGTATTTTTACTTTATTTCAGGGTGTTATTGGAACAATATTTATTAAAGGAAATTATTATTGGTGTCGTTACAGAAAATTCAGTAAATTGGGACAATATCCTGTTACTGAAGTTTTAGTTGTAGCATTAATAACAGCTGTAATTGCATATCCAAATCCTTATACACGTATGAATATGAGTGAATTAATATTTTTGTTATTCAGTCAATGTGGAATATCAAATAGTGATCCATTATGGTAAGTTTAAGAACTTATGATATTACTTTGAAAAATTATTCGCAATTTTCTAGTTCATACATATTAACTTTTATATATATTTTTTTTGATTTCAGTGATTACAATCGTAATTTTACAGATGTAAATTCAGCTATTGAAATAGCAGCAGCTGGACCTGGTGTTTATAAAGCAGTATGGCTTCTAATATTAGCATTTGTTTTAAAGCTGGTACTGACAATTTTTACATTTGGTATGAAAGTTCCTTGCGGTTTATTCATTCCGTCTTTATGTCTTGGTGCAATTATGGGAAGAATAGTTGGAATAGGTAAATAATTTATTATTCCATAAATTAAAAGAAAATTTTAAATATTTTTTTGTAGGTATGGAACAACTTGCATATAATTATCCGAAAATATGGATATTTTCTGGTGAATGTTCAACAGGAGATGATTGTATTACGCCTGGATTATATGCCATGGTTGGCGCTGCAGCAGTATTGGGCGGTGTTACTCGTATGACAGTTTCATTGGTTGTTATTATGTTTGAATTAACTGGTGGCGTTCGTTATATTGTACCATTAATGGCTGCGGCAATGGCATCTAAATGGGTTGGTGATGCACTTGGAAGACAGGTAAAACATTTCATATTTTTATTATATTTTGTGTAATTGGTTTTTCATGTCATAGTTTAAAACAATGAAAATTAAATTAAAAAAGAGAGAAAAATCAATAATTTTTCAATGTGTGTTTGTTTTTTTTAGGGAATTTACGACGCTCATATAAGCCTTAATGGTTATCCATTCTTAGACAGTAAAGATGAATTTGCTCATACGACATTGGCAGCTGATGTAATGCAACCTAAACGTAATGAAACACTAGCAGTGATTACACAAGATTCGTTAACAGTTGATGACGTTGATTTACTTTTGAAAGAAACAGAGCATAATGGTTATCCTGTTGTGGTCTCAAAAGAAAGTCAATATTTAGTTGGTTTTGTGTTACGACGTGACTTAAATTTGGCAATTGGTAAGAAAAAAAACCTTACATTTATTTTCTTCTTACTTTAAACTTCTTTTCCTTGTTTATTTTAAGCAAATGCAAAGACTTTAATTGACGGTATTTGTGGGCAATCGCTGGTATTCTTTACATCAGCATCACCAGCTCAAACTTTGGGTCCGCCACCATTAAAATTAAAGAAAATTTTAGATATGGCGCCAATAACAGTAACAGATCAAACTCCAATGGAAACTGTTGTTGATATGTTTAGAAAATTAGGTCTTCGTCAAGTTCTTGTAACACATAATGGGTAAGATATTATTGTTTTTAACGTTATGAAGAGAAATTTTTGAACTTTGTATGAAACCCCAACTTAAACTACATTTAAAAAATAAGTTGATTTTTGACCTGAATCAAATTCAATATATTTAATTCTTTTGAAAACGTTTTAAAAAAATTTCTGTTTTGACAAAATAAGACATATTTTTTTTCTTTTTTGTTGCAGTCGTCTTTTAGGAGTTATCACTAAAAAAGATGTTCTAAGGCATGTAAAACAAATGGATGATGAAGACCCTAGTACAGTTTTATTTAATTAGTAATAAAAAAATAGTATAATTTTGTACTGATATTAAAAATCAAAAAAGAAAAAGATCAATTTTTAAAAACTTATGAAACAGATTTCTATCTAAACATTAAAAAAAATTATCTCGTATTTATAAAAATATATTTAAAAGAAAAACAAAAAAGAATAAAGAAAAAAGAAATTATTTTATTAGTTTTGCATGAATATACTACATACATACATTACATACAGACATACATTATATATTTTGTATTATTAATCTTACACCATTAAATTATAATTATGAAAAGGAAAAAAAAAAAAATTTAGATTTTAGTTTATTGTATTTTGAAAAAGAAAAAAAAAATAAAATAATTTAAAAAAAAAGAAAATCGAAAGAATCCATTTATGTATATTTATATTATAGTAATAATTGTAAATACTATTATATATTATTTAAATATAAAAAAAAATCCCAAATTTGACTTTATTAATTTCATTTTACAAAATAATTTTTGATATTAAAGAAGATTCTATGAATAAAATTGCTATAGAATACAAATACAAAATTCCCAAGGCAATTGTAAATCGAAATAAAAATATTCAATTTAAGATTGCAAGAGAATAAATTCTAAAATAATCTGGTTTTAATTAAGTCTCATTTTTTCAATTATTTGATATTATTTTTCATTTGGTTTTGTTGAGAAAAAGCCGGTGTATTTTAGAATTATTTTATTAGTGTAAAAAAATATAGTAAAACAACATATTTTTATTCAAACATGACATTTTTTATTATAATAGCAATAAGATAAGTAAAAACAAACGAAATTCACAAAATTCAAATGTAACTATTTTTTCCCTTTTAATAATTTTATTTATCTTTACGAGAGAAGTTTTTATCATTTTCTTTTGCCTCCTGTTTAGCACGAATACCCACAAGTTTAGCATCAGTTTGTTCCTAAATAAAACAAAAGTTAATATATTTTGTATATGTACACAATTGACATTTTTAACCTTTCTAAGAGTTTTAAATGCTTCGAATTTCCTCTCCCATGTTTGAATTGGTCGAATTTCTATTACTGGTTTATTTTTTATAATTGGGAAAATTTTTCCATGAAATTGTGAAGCAAATTTAATTTCTTCTGCAGTTGCCTGATTTTGACGTAATTTTTTCTCATTAATTGGGAAAACA
Source organism: Pedicia rivosa (assembly GCA_963082725.1). Lineage (NCBI taxonomy): Eukaryota > Metazoa > Arthropoda > Insecta > Diptera > Pediciidae > Pedicia > Pedicia rivosa. The sequence goes on from OY720155.1 coordinate 12,632,002, forward strand.
ATCATTTTTGCCATATATTCCTTCAACCTTTTAATGTTTTCCCATGATTTATGAATACGTCGATATTCAACAGAAATTGATATGGACTGAGCAAACCCCGGTGTGAGTTTTGCTGCCTTTAATTTAAAAGTAAAAAATAAATAAATTGGACTAGCATATTCAGTTTTAATTCACCTTAATTTCTGCAAGAGAAAATCCACGGCCGAAGCGAATTTTCGTATTATAACGACTTGAAGGGCAATTGACAATGGGGCGAAATGTATTAGTAGGTCTCGGAAATACAGCCTTACCTTTCTTCAAACGATTGTTGCGTCGACGTAGTTTCCGAGCAGGTTGATTAAACCATAATCTTACATGCCTTTGCCAGTGTTTATGAAAATGCACATTAGGAATCATATTATTCCTTTTACCCACCATTTTGAAATTTTAAATTCTTAAAAAGCGCAAAATGTAATTTGAATTTCCCAAAACTCTCCAATTAAGAAATAGAAGCGCTAATGCAAATGATTTTTTGCTTTTATTTTGTGTATATATTAGATTTGATGAAAACAATAGTACGTAATTCGTATCGAAAGAATAGCTTTAAATAAATGACGATACAGGAAACACGAAACGAAAGAATTTCAAGAAAAAAGAAACAAAACAATAACAAATTCATAAATTCGGAGAGCGTTATTTGTTATTCAATAAGCAGAGTGAAGGCAGTAACGATAACGAAATTTTTTTTAGTGCTGCCATTTCTGAAGAAATTAAGCACAAATTCGAAAATTTGCTCAAAATGTTAGAGGAATAAATTTTTTTTACAATTAATTGAATCAAAAAAAAATAATTAAACGTTTTGAATTATTATTATTAAAAAATTAATAACAATAAAATTGAAAGGGAATTTACATATTAATAAGAACAACAAGCTATAATAATATAACAATAATAAACTTATAATTAAATTTAAGAGATCTATTATTGTAAACACGTGTATGTGTAACAGGTAAATATAATTAAATAAACTATAATTTTTATTGTTATTTATTAAAATTTTTTAAACTATGATTTCAATTCAATATACTTTGTATGTTGATACAAATAGTATAAGTGCAAGGAATTTTATTAAAAATAATAATAACACTAAATGTAAACAAACTATTTCTTATGAAATTTTATCATTATATTTTTTTATTTATCATCGAATATTTTCTAGTCATAAAATCATCGTTATAAATATGAGCCATCATATTTATTTAAAATCTGGTATTAACTTGTTCAGTCCGTATAATCATAAAGAATTACAAACAGAAAAGAAATGAAATTATAAAATGATTTGAAATAAAACAAATTTGATTATCTAATTAAAAACAAAGAACGAACAACAGAGATAAGATTTTTATTATTTACCTATTGTATATTTATATAATTCTTAGATCGTAAATAGGTAAAATTATCTTTAATATCATTAAGATTATAAGAGACAAAGTGGTTATAATATATCACACACAATTTTTACTTAGATGACTAGACTTTGGCTAGCCTAGAAAATAAAAAATAACGATAACAGAATATACAAAATATATAAATTTAATAATTATCAAAACTACACAAATATAAAGTATTAAATTGTTCACTCTAACTCTTCCGTTTCCTATAAGTTTTTTTTTTTTTTTTTAGTAAAAATATAAATAGGAACAAAGAGAAAATACAAACAATGAAATTTATATATTAAAAATTAAAGAAAGAAAACATTAAATAATAATAATTTAAAACCAGAAAAACAATTTTCCCAAGGTTTTCTAATCAAAAAAAAAAATAAAAGAAGAAAAAAACCGTCTTCAATTAATTATTATTATTTTATAGAAAAAAAAAAAACAAATAACAACAAAAGCTACAACCTAACTGTTTTGTATGGTACTTAATTTTAAAAAAACATTTATTCATCGTAACTTACTTATAAACTTGCGCATATTATAGAAAAACTAAATATACAATCATGACGTGAATAAATTAAATATGAAAAGGCAAAAAAAAAAATATGCGAAAATCAAAACGTCATTTCATAGTTTTTGTCTATAGAAAACTGAAGACAAGACAAGACATTTTAATACCTATACTGATACAATATTCTGTGAAAAATGTAAATAATTTAATTTATTTTTGAAGAAGAAATAAATTGTCAACAAAATTAACAATTAACGACGAAATATTGTAATTTTTTTTTTTTAATTTAATTACTTTACGTATTTATATATTTACTAAGAGTTGATAAAAGTGTTTACCGTTTATTTGATTATCGTTAATTAATAATTCTCATTATTAATTGGTTATTAAAGTTGTTGTTGTTTTTTTTAATAATAATTATTTTAAGTTTGTGAATGTGAACAGAAAGAAATTAATAAAAATTGGTTTATCATTAGCCAACACGTTCCAACAGTAAGTTAAATCTTTCTACTATTTATTACCTTCGTTAATGCACCGTTTAGCTAATCACCTAATTAATTTAATAATAGTTGGGATTACATGTTTATTTTTGTTCTATTTATGTTTACTATTTAACTTATTTATTATTCTTATTATAAATACAAATACGTGTGTGTGTGCGTGTGTCTTAAGTAGAATATACCTTCTACTTGTGTTAATTGACCTTCCTCCCTATCATCAGAAATTCTTTCTAATTAAAACAAAAAAAACAGAGAAAATTCTTAATATAAAAATTCTATAAGAATTTATTTATTGTCAGAGTACAAAGTGGTCAGTTTATACAAGTGGTGTCATTATATATTTATTTGATGACTTTTTAATTAAAACAATTTTCAATTGACAGAAATAATATCCTCTTTATATTGGTCACATAACTGTTAACTGTCTTAATTGTCATCTTACCGAGTTATTATTGTTTTTTTTTTTTTTTTGTTTTTTTATAATTACAAAGTTACAAAGTTACAGTTTATATTCCTACATTTTTATTTTATATATTATAAATTTTTTGCTTCGATAACTTTGAGTTATTTTTAGTATAAAAATTGATCAAACATGACAATAAAAATTCTATTTTTGTATTGTAGAAAAAAATTAAATATAAAAATATCAAACAACAACAAATTTTATACAAGTATTTTTTTTGTTCTTTGTTTCTTTCACGTTTTGTTTTGTTTTTTTTTTCTTTTTTTTTTTAGTGAAAAACGATTGACAAATCACCGAACAGAAACAGAAAAAAAAATATATAAAAAAAAATGTAAGTTATTTTTGTTGTTGTAAATAAAATAATAACAAAATTTTTTTGGTTTTCTTATCGGTCACTGGCCTTGAGAATACATACACATATTGCATTTATTCAACGTACGTCCATTCATTCATTCAACATAAATACAAATACATCAATAATACATACACACATGCATACACACATTATTACACACATGCACACACATAAATATAGTATGTGTAAATGTTAAACTATATTCTAAGAAAATTAAATTAATAAAAATCACAAAAACTAATCATCTTTTAAAAGCTTTTATCTGTAATGTAAATTTGATTTTCATTTTGAATTTGTCAGAAACATAAATGAAAAAAAAATATGAATTTTCAAAACAGAAAAAAAAAAATGGGAAAATGAAAAAAAAAACAAACAAACAAATCAAGAAATTTTTGTTTATAAAATAAACAAAGTTAGAATCTCTCTGTATTTTCTTATTCCATGTGTTTATGTCGTGATTTCTTAATTTTTTTTGTTATAAATTTTTTACCATATTTTTTTCAAATGGAATCAAATTTTTTTTTGTGTATAAAAATCTGGGCGCCAAAACCTTGAAGGATTTATGTATAGAATTTTATTCAGTGAATTGTTTTGTTTTGTTTTTTTTTATTGTTGTTGTTGTTATCGTTACAATTTTATTTTCATTATTCTGTTTCGTTTTTTTTTTTTATTAAGGAGGTCAAGGTTGAATAATTACACAGAAATAGTTTTAAGTCATAATGTCAGGATGTCAGTATATTAATTTATCATAATCATAATTTTTGTTCAGTCTAGTTAGTTAAATTAATTTGATTATAAATTTTGATAGAAATGAATTTTTAATGTGATTTAATTAATTGAATTTAATTGAATTTTATCAGGTAAAAAGTTTTTGATTAAAAATATAGTCTAATAAGGTAAGGAGGTAAGGAGGAAAGAAAGAAGTATAATGTTATATTCATTTACAAACTAACTTCTAAAGAAATTTATTTAACTTTTGATTAATGTTAGTATGTTTAGTAAGTTGTACTAAATAACTACTACACTACTACGTTTGTATTCTGCTTCCGTATTGTGCTGCGTATATGTAGAATGTGGTACCAACTAACAATTGTCTCCATTATTCTCTTAATAATAAAATCGATAATTTCAGTTTAAACTGATTAAATTTTTTATTGATTGATAATCAATAAAAATTATCTTTTTAATTTCAAAAATAAAAACAAATAAATCATAAAAAGATAAATTTTATTGTTTAGATTTTGAATAAGTTGAATAAAAAAGGGTTAACACAAAATTAAACTTTATTTTCACAATACTCTAAATAAAACGGTCAAGGCAAAAATTATTTCAAAAATGTTTACTTTACCAGACGGGTGGGTTTGGTGGGAAGGGGCATGGGCAGGAAAACAAAAACAGCTTGATTCTGGTTCTGATTTAGTAAGAAGAAAATATTCTCAAATTTTTATTTGTATATTTTTTTCAACATTTAAAATTTATAGACATTCAAACCGATTGTATCCGCAAATTAATTTCATTTCATTCTATTGTTATGTTTTTTTATTGTTGTGTTTTTGTTTTTATTTAATTTATAAAAAAAAAAATAAAAAAAATTGTCCATTCTGTGTAATAAAACTTGACTATTGTCCGATAATTAGAGTTCATGGTATTAATATTTTTTTTTAAAGAAAAAAAAAAAACTATTCTAGTGCAATGTAAAATGTTTATTGAAAAATTACAAACAAATATTTGTGTTTATTTGGTACTATAGACATATAACAACAACAACAACAACAACAACAACAATAAAATATTTATGTAAAAATTCTTTGGTGTCAATCACGTGTAATGAACATGAACAGTAAAGAAAATTGTTTGTTTATTTTAAAAATTTCACCTAAATTTAAGTTAGATGAACAAAAAAAAAAAAAAGAAGAAAAACAATAAAAACATTGGACATTTTGCCAAAATAAAAAAAACGTTAATAATTAGAGTTTTCACAACCTTTTACTTCATACAAACAAACAATCATTATTTATGTTGTTTATAATTTATTTTTTTGAACGATGACAACAATCTTTAAATAATTTTTTAATAGACACTTTTTTTTTTTCTTGTTTATTTATTTATATATTTTTTTTTAATCATAAACGGGAATAAAAAAACTTTTGTCTCTGTTTTCAGTTCAGTTTTAGATATAAAAATTGTGTCAGTTATAGAGAAATCATTTTGTGTGTGTGTGTGTTTTTTTCTTTAATCAGTCAACAAGAGTTTGAGGGGAGTTTATTTGTGTATTGTTATTTTTTTTTTTGTTTTATCATTTTGCTTTTGTTGTTGTTGCTATATGTATATGTACAATATGTACAATAATATACATATGGACATACATATTTATATGTAACAATACACATACAAATATAGTGTGTATGTATGATTGTGTTATATATATTGTATAATATTTTATATAAATTGTTGCTATAACAATTTAAATTAAATGATAAGACAAATATGAAGATAACATTTATCAACACTTTTTATATAAATATTGCTTTATATACACATAAGTACATAAGTACATACATACATATATAGTAACATAAGTATAAATATTGTAACTTTTTTTTTTTTTTTACTTTTTATCAAATAAATTTGAACATGTTTCTGTCGAATGAATAATTTTCAGTTAGATGTCAGCCGTTTAGCTCAATTCATTTATATAAAAATTTGGGGTGTTTTCTTTTTTTGTTTTCTTTTTTTGTTTTTTTGTTTTTAGTTTTGTGTTCATTCTGGTTAATAAATGTACATACACGATGTCTAGTAACGTAAATATTTTATAATTAAATTTATTAGAAAATTTAATTGATTTTTACTAGGATCGTGTTTTTATTAAAAAGAAAGAAAGATTTTTTTTTTTTGTAATTTGTGGGAAATTGTTTTTAATTAAAATTAAAGTGATTTAATTAATTTCATTAAAAATATACCAATTAATAAAAAAGTGTGATAATTGTTATTAATAAAAAAAAAAATTAAAAAAAAAAAAATATTTAATTGAGGGAAAAATGTTTCAAATTAATTCAGAACAAAAATTGGTGAAAAATTTCTTAAGTTGGATATAAAATGGTGAGAGATTATTTTTTTTATTTTATTTTTTATTCTAATTTTTCCATTATTTAATTAATTTAAATTTATTAATAAAGTAATTAAAAAAAAATCGTGCGGTGTGAGTACAAAACAAATAATAGACAAAATGTAATTTATACGCCGATTAACAATTCACGTATAATAATTATTGTAAATTAGATAATTAAATAATTTTAGTATTTTTTTTTTTAATTTCGAAAAGACGAATTGCACTTGTTCTTTGAGTTTGTTCGTTCGTTTGTTTGTTTTTTTTTTTTCTTTATATTTATTTTGATTTTTGTCTTGTGTTGAAAATAAATTATTTTTATTTGTCCTTGACAGTGTCAACTGTCTATTTTTCGTCTTTATGAAATTCTTTAAAATAAATAAATAATATAATTGTAATTAGGTGCCAACTACCTATACTTCACATAAAATTAAAAAAAAAAGGAAATGAAAAACTTTAAAGTATATAATTAAAATAATGAATAAAAATAGGATTTATTTGTTTTTGTGACTTTGGTGATTTTGTCTTTTCAATCGGTTTAAGTTGCGATTTTCTTCTTGCAGAAATTATTCTTCTTCTTCTTCTTTTTTTTTGTATTCAATAATTGTTTACGGAAAACAATTCGTTTAGACTTTAGTGATCATAATATGTAATGCCTTTGTTTTCAATATTACAAGATTATAACTACTTTTTTTTTTTGTTTTTGTATTGTTGTGAATATAAAATAGAGAATAGTAAACATAACAACAACTTAAAAGAAAAACAAAAAAAAACAAAACAAATGAACGTTTAACGTGCAAGAATTAACATAAAAAAAAAAACGTTCATTCGTTCAATGTATTTGTTATTTCCACTTTTTTTTTTCTCTTCAATTTTACTTGTTATTTATTATTTTGCGTATATTTTCTTACTTATAATTAGTTAGATATTTTTTTTTTTCATCTTAATGATTCACTTTCGTAAATCGTTTTGAAAAAAAAAACAACAACAAATTATAAGAAAAAAGAAAAATTATTTTTGTTTTTGTTTACAATTTATCTGTATTGTTTAAAAAATTATTTTAATTTAAATCTTATTTTAAATGGCGTTGACTTAACAAAAAAAAAAAATAAAAGAAGAAAAACAGAGAAAAAAAGAAGATAATCTTCAATGTAAATTTACTTAAAAAAAAGAGTTTTAACGAAACAATAGATTTCTGTTTTTAATAAAGAAAATCGAATGATGAAATTTTTAATCGGATAACAGATTTTTGTGGATAAGTTTTAAATTATTTTTTTTATTAATTTATTACTAATAATTTGATTACATTTTAATTAGTCATATTTATATATATTTATACACATCTAATGTGTAATGAGGTTAGAATAATTTGTTCTTAATATTAATTTCTAAGAAATTAATACACGTAGTAAAAATATTTATTAAGATAAAGAAATGGAAAATTATTAGTCATGACTCACAATAATTAAATTAATAAATGCGTTAGTGAAATGAAAATGAAAATGAAAAACAATTAAACACGTTATAATTTCAATTAATATGCATTGAAACGTTTTAAACTCAATGCCATTTTTTTCTTTCTTTTAAAAATGAAATCATTTGTAGGTAAATAGGAATCGGAAGTGAAAAAATAAGAATGCATTAGAGAAAATTAAGAGAATGTTACGTATTTGATGTATTTTATGGATTGGCATTTTTTAATTAATTTAGAGTTATACTTTTAAATTTACATAAAAATTGTGATGTGTATGTGAGACTCGATTATTCCCATATATTACTGAATTAATATTCTTGTAATTACTAATATGAAGATGGAGGATTTCCTTTAAACTTTAGAGATAAAAACATAAAGAAAAATTACTTAAATGTCAGCTTTCATTCTTCTAATGTATATTCTGTATATTTTTTTTGTTAATATTTTGCCGGTAGCAAAATTATTCAAGAATACTTGCCGTTCTTTTCATTAATTACATTATTAGTTAAATATTAACAAGTATTAAATTAGCAAGTTTTAATTGTGCATCTATGCATATGCATTTAACATTAAAAAGTTAGAAGGATTTAATTCAATAAACATATTCTAATGAGTTAATTATATACCAATTCATATATATGCATAATTTTTATATATTAGAATAGACCCCGAATATTATATGCCGGCAAATAATATAAACATTGAAATATACTTGAAAGTTTGACAATGAAATTTGTTTAATTTTATATTGACGAGCATGAACTCGTACAAGGACATTAATAGCTTGGCAGTATCTAAGGTAATAGATTACTTGAGGGCAACAGGAAATACGTCAATTTTTATTTAACTTTTCTTTTTTCAACCATTCATCATATTTTTAAATTTTACTTTAAAACATTAATGATTTTTATTTACATTACACTGGATGAATTAAAGAAAAAAAAAATCTCAAATCTTCATTTTAAACAAATATTTTTGCACAATTTCGCGTAACATCCTTGTTGTGAATGACAGCACATATAATCTTTAAAAAAAAAAAAAAAAAAAATGATAAGTTATAAAGTTTACATTAACGTATATGGTGAAGTAAAATGAAATTTCTTTATGGATCGTATATTCTATATCATCTAACTAAAGTCTAAATATAATAAAAAAAAAATTTATATATATATAAATGAACTTTGAACATTCTAGAATCTAATCTTAATTTTTACACACATTTTTAAATTATACTATTTAAAAAAAAAAAATGGCTGACTATATAAAAATTTTTCAGTTTAAAAAACAATCAACAAAATGATTATCCATAGTTGACACGACAAATGTTTACAATTGTGATTACAAAGTGAATTCGGTTCATTTTAATTTAAAAAAGAAAAAAAAAGACGAAATAATTTCATTAAAATTACAATTTTATTTCTATTTTTTCTTTTTGAATAATTTTGTTTGTAAAAAAACAAGAGTAATTGATGATAACAACTTGCTTATCGATGGTCATTAAACATTTTTTTTACAATAATATTTTTTTTTAGTCAGTTGACATTTAATATGTTTAGATATTTGTGTAGATATTTATGGAATTCTTTAAATTAAATTCTAGATAGAACTGCTTTCAGTCAGAAAGAAATTTTATATTATAATTATTTGTTATTTTTTTTAAAAATAAACAAATAATACAAATTAATCCATTTTTTATATATAAAATAATATTTTTTTTTGTGTAATGTGTAATTCACTTAGTGATTATCAATTGTAATTAAATTATGTTGACAATTGACCTCTGTTTGTTACTATAGAAAAAACAATTTGTTTTCTTTATGTTATTGTACCGTTTTCTTATAAAATTCAAAAATCCCCTAGAAAAAAATTAAATTCTTAGAAAGGCATAAATTTTACGGAGACTTTTATATACGTTTAGGGATTTCTTGAGACAATGAACCTAAAGTAAATAAATCTTGTTCTTTATTATTATTATTATACTTTATATTATGATTGCTCTCAATTAATTTTAAATTAAACTTGGTTATTTTATACAAACAAAAATATAAAACAAAGTTCAATTCACTTTGATCAATCTGACTGAATGAAAATAAAATAAATTTTTTCAAGGATTGCCAGTTATTTATTTTGTAGTGTACTGTCTGTTTGTGGTATTAAGACGAAAATCAAAGTTTATATTATTTTTGACAATACTTCATAAAATAATGTAATCTGTGGTTTTTCCTCTGATGTAAAATTAAATTGGTAATTTTTATTCTTTCAATGAGTAATTTTATTGTTCCATTCTTATGAAAAAAAAAAATGTATATATAAATTCCCAACCACCATATATAAGATCAAAGTATAAAGGTACTTTACTTAATTCTGATTACAGTTTCAAAGATCAAATATTAAGATGAAACAAAAAAAAAAAAACCTAATTTCCAAAGTCCGTTTTTAAATTAAATAATTAAAATTTGATGAATAAATTAAATTTTAAAACCAGTTCAATATAAAGAGAAGATCAACTTAATTGTAGAGTAGACATTTTGGCACCGTATATTGAAAATTTTTATAATATTTTTTAAGTTAAGCCAAAACATAAATAATTTGCATAATTTTCATTTTATAAACAAGAATATTTTTGGTGGATTTTTGTAAAAGATGAAACAGGTTTGACTGACTGTTGGTTAATCTTCTCATCAATATTATCCACATCCACATCTACAAACTCTTCAAATATATATTTTTGTTTTCTTGCTAATATCTCACGCAAAAATTACAATATGAATTGTGAAGAATTAGGAAATGCGTTAATATTCATTTATTGAAATTAGTATTGGTAAATATTTTACAGTTTCTTTAGTTTCCTTGTCGTGTCTTTAGTGTGGTCTTGTATCTTATATAGAATTTATGTGAAAAGAAATAAGAGAGATAGAAAAAAAAACAAGACAAAGATTTGTATCGTCAATGGAATCTAATAATCAGACTCAGTGACTATAGGCAATCGTCAGATTTATTCAAAATAAAAAAACTAACAAAATAATATTAAAGTGACAGTTGCAGTGATTTATTACAACGACATTTTGTAAATAAAATTAAAAAACAAAAAAAAAAAAAAAATGTACGTATAATTTTCCTACAATTATATTTTTTTAATAGAAAGAAAAACTGAACGTCATCAATTTTATTAGATCTAAAATATAAATTATTTATTGTCATTTTACGGACACAAAAAAATTGTTAACATTTTAATAAAATTACTAAATGTACCGACATACAATTACAGTTATCTATCTCAATAGGTACAAGAATAAATAATTAAGAAAAGTTACGTCAAGAACATAAATTAAATATAGGTAAAGTACAGTTGATTGTGTTTCGTGTTTCTAATATTTTATTCACTTTGATGACAACAAAAATTTAATTTAATAAAAATATTGTTACAATAACCCAAATATTAATTATTTTTTTTAATAATATTCTTCGTAATCTCATAAATATTGTAATTAAGTTTAAACGTGTTTGAAATTTTTTAAAAACAGAGAAAATTAAATAAATCTAATATTTTTAAGATTGTTAATAAATTATAAATTACAAATCTTTATTTAAAATCATGTAAATATTAATTCCGTTTAGATGAAGAAAGTTGTATATATTCCAAAACAAACAACATTAATCTACCCTTGCCCATCATTATTTAAATCTTTATTATATGTAAATTTTATATATACTTAGAAATGAAATATGTGTATGTAACAGGTGGTACTTGGTAACCTTTAAGTAATTATTAATTAATCATTTACTCATATTTATTCATAATAATAATGTTTGTTATTGTACCTTAATTAAATCATATCTAATTTGGGTAGTTTGTATAAATTATAATTTAATTTACGGATTTATAAAAGTATAAAAATAAAAAATAAAAAATATGTTCAAACGTAGACACACACACACACATGTGTTGTACAATAATATTATTAACCTACACACGGCAAATACACTTGAGTAAAATTAATAAATGTATTGGCAGGTAAATACGTGTGTGTGTGTGTATGGATCCATTCACAGGTGTGTTTGTACATATATAATATAAATCAGGTAACTGTGATCACATTAAGATTTGTGTGTGTGTGTCTGTGTGTGTCTGCCTGTATTTCTTTAAGCCAATACAAAAACACAGAGGCACACATATAGTAAACACTGTATTGAATAAATCTCCAATATTATATTAATTTTATATACAATAAAAAACAAATTTGTTGTGTTTATATATGCAGTGCAGACTCCCAATAGTTTTTACCTTTTTGTATTTTTATAATATAAAAGATCTTAACGACTGCGTTGAGTTTATTAGTTATGAATTTTATTTTCATCAGTTAAGTTGACTTTTAAAACAAAAAAAAAATACTTATTTTTCTTTTTTAAAACAAAAAAAAATAAAAATATTCTTTTATAAATTATAATAAATCGTATCAGAAGTGAAGTGAATCTTTTTTTTATTTTCTTAATAAAAGTGAAACAAAATTTAAAAAAATCATTTTCTTAATTTTAACAATTAATTAAAATGTACAAAAATTTGGAAAAAAATTTAAAAATATTTTACAAAAAAATTATTTATCAAGAATAGAATTTTTTTTCTTGTTTTTGAGTTTTTTTCTTTTCACTAAAAGGACAAACGTAACTTTTTTTTTTGTCGGTTTGGATAAGTTTAAACTTTGTGTTTTTTTTTTTTCGTTTAAAATTTAAATAAAAAATTGACCATATGTTTTGATTTCTTCTTCTTATTATTTTTATTGTGCAGTTTTAAGTAATGTGAATTTTTTTTTTAATTTTTCAATTAAAAAACTTTTATAAATTTGTGTAGAGATTTTGTGAATTTGTGTAGAGATTTTTTTTTAAATGTGAAAACAATATATTTCTGTATAAAACTCAATTAATTAATTAAAAATATAAAAAAGAAAAGAAAATATTGTTCAGGAAACATTTTATTGGATGTGTTTGTTTCGCTTGCATTCATTCTTGTATTGGGAAATTTACTTCAAAATTTGTGTTTGATTTTGTAATTTTCATTTTAAATTTAATAAATTTAATTTAAAATTTCTTAAATTAAAAACCATATTTGAAAAAAGGGAAACAAACCGAAAAGAAATTGTTAAATTGTTAAAGAATAAAAATATAAATAAATAAAAATGCAAAAATCAAATAATTTTTCGTCAAATTTTAAAATGGGACACAGACGTCGTCCATCAATTGGTAAAGAAATGCCAATATCATCTTTGGTAATTGATTTTCAAAAGCCGGTAAAAAATTATGATAGCTTATCACGTGATGGTACATCACCTGACATAGAAAAGAATTTTTTCCATTGTAATGATAATGATACTGAATTGGATTATCAAAGAAAATTACCAAATACACCAACAAATATAACAGACAGTAGACAAAATTTTATGTTTAATATGTTACAAGATTCTGATGATAAAAATGATGATGATGATTATATTAATGACAATGATAAATATTCTACAAAAAATGTTAATACATTGGATGATAAAGAAACAAATGATTTACGTGAAAATTTTAATATTTGTGAATTTCGACAAAAACTTGAAGTTGCTGAAGCATTATCAAGAACTTCAATGTTAATGTCACCAGCAGTTAAAAGACGTTTACAAGCTAGAAAAGTTGAAATGGATTTTGAACATGCACCACCATTTCTTGATCAAGATGGAAATGATTATATTCCACCAAGAGAATTATTAATCTATTTAGTGAGGTATTTCCACTTTTCTTTATAAAACATTTTTTTTTTTCTTCTGTTTACATTTTTGAACACACAAGTATTTGTGTTAATTTTTTTTTTCTTGTATAATAAAGAATTACCTTCACTCACCATCTTTTGTATTAAACGTGCTTTCTTGTTGTTTAAAAAAAAAAAAAAACAAAAAGAAGCAAATAAAAATAATATTCGAATAAAAAATGAAATAAAGCAAAATAAGTAAAAATTGTGTTAGTGAAGAATTTTATTCCGTTTTCTTTAATAATTACATTTCTTATTAAAATTTTTCTTTTTCTTTCTTATAAAATGAAATTGAAAATTACAAGTTTCATATTTTATATAAATAAATTAAAAATTTAAAAAAAGTGCACAGAGAATTTCTATTTGCAATTATACGCACTTATATGTGTGTGTGTGTGTTGGTGTGTGTGTGTTGGTGTGTGTGTGTGTGTGTGTGTGTGTAGGTGCCTGTATATTCATTTGCACTTTTACATTATTTTTGTCAAATCAACGTCATTCCAATTTATTTATTTATTTTTTTTTGAAAAGTTTTTTATTTTTTTTTGTCTTTTTACATGACGTAATTATTATAATGTTTTTTTTTTGTGCGAGATTATGAAATTTCGCCAAAATAAAATTAAAAAGAAAAAAAAGAAACACTAAAATTCTTTTACATTGTTTTTTGTTGGTTCGGTTTATTGTTCCACTTAACAGTTTTTTTTTTAAACGTTGTACACTTTTTCTCTGCAAAATGTTAACATTTTTCTTGTTGTTGTTATTTTATTATTGGTGTTGTTGTCTTTCTTCGTATATCGTATTTTTTTTTTTTTTGTTTCTTGTACCTTATGTTGGTCACAGTAGACAGATGATAAAATTTAGATTGTAATTAGGATTTTAATTGTTTCTTTTTGAGTGTGTGTTTTTTTTTATTCCTATTTAGAGTTAGTGAAATGAATGTCTTTCATTTCTACATTTTTCTATGCAAAAAAAAAATAAATAAATACTTTTACGAACGGATGAAATTTTAAAGATTTTTTTCATTTTGAAGATATAATTATATGGAAGTGATTTAATAATTAAAGAAAGCAATATTTGTATAAATTGTTAAGTATAGAGATTCTTGTTTAGATATAAAAAATACTAAAAAAGGTAATATTACGTTGAGTCATCTTTTTGTCTTTCAAACATTATAAAATTGTTGTTTGTAAAAAATTAAATGATACATAATTGTATTTGTTTGTATTTGTATTTCAATTTTTTATTAACCTAGTACATCAACGACTAAGGTTATTAGTAACTAGGAGACCTACTATTTTTGAGGTGGGTTCTGAACCACCTAGCATCTGCACATGCATTTTTTAATTCGATTCGGCGCATTGCCAGCTCTTAGGAAAACATGCAGATTTCCTAAGAAGAATCGTTCGGTTAAAACCTTATCCTGCACACCGGCCGGAGGGTCATAGATGTTATTAATCATTGCCCACTACTTTATGTATGTTTAGTACATAATTAGCCGAATGAAAAATTCCATCCCGCCTCGGTCGAGATTCGAACTCGGTACCTCCCGCTCCAAACGTCAGCATGTTGCCATGTTGCCACCTTGGTCGGTGATACATAATTCTTTCTAATGTGCTTGTCCTTGAAATAAATTTACCTTCTCTATCCTGACTGTTTATCAAATAAACAATTTTTTTTTTTTTTTTAATTCTTCTTCTTCTTCTTTTTTTTTTTTTTTATATTTAGAAAAGAATCGCGATAAACATAAAATAAGATAAAGAGAGAGAGAGAGAGAGAGAAAGAGAAAAAAAAAAAAAAAACATCTATGCTCAATGTCAGAAACATTAAATTAATTGATTCATTTTTAATTATCTTTTTTTTTTTTTTTTTTTTTTTTTTTTTTTTGTTTTTGTTGTTATTCTTTATTGAGCCTTTTTGTTTTTGTTTTTGTTTTTGTTTTTGTTTGTTTAGTTCTTGTTTATTTAATTTATTTATAGTTAGAACGATTTATTATTATTGTTATACTTTTTTTTTAATAATTAAAAATTAAATAATTATATTAAATTAATTATTAAAAAATCTACGCGTATATTTTTTTATTATATCTCTCTCTCTCTCTCTCTTTCTGTCTCTTTGTCTCTCTGTCAATAATCTCCTACAATAAATATGACCTGAAAAAAAAAAGTTCTATATATAAATAAAAGTTCTTATTTATTGGTTTTTATTTTTTATTTTTCCAAAAGAAAAAAAAGAGAAAAAAAAAATTATATAAAATGTAAATAAAAGAAAAACAAAACAAACATGAAGTAAGATACAATTGAACAAGTGTGTGTAAACTCCTGTCTATTTTATAAACAAACTTACATAAAATATTATTTAAACCGGAACTTATTGAAATACAAAAAAAATGTTTACGTATCGAAAACAATAATAAATAAATAAACAAAATAACAAATAATAAGAAATAATACAAATATAGTAAGACCTGTCTAATTGGACCAATTCATTTTCAAAGTAATTTGCTACGATTGTATGTATAGGAGGTGATCCAATTATAGAAAAAAAAATATAATTTAATAAAGTGCGATTTAATTTTATATATGGTCCAATTATACAAGTTTCAATGTAAACTCAATTTCCCCTGCATATATATATATATAAAGTATAACTTTACATTTCCATAAAGTCAATGTAAATAAAAGTTTAAACTTTAAATAGTATTGTAGGTAGTAATAAAATAAATAAATCCTATAAGATTTATAATTATTTGTAGGTAAATATTGGATTAATGTGTACACGTATAAGTGTAATAAAGAAAAAAAAAACACTGATTCTATATATATTGATTTTATTGGTAAACATTAGACGTACAAATAAATAGTAACAATAGTTTTATAAACAGCGAAATATTCATTATTTAATAGTTCAACGTATTCAGAAAATAAGTTCAATAATAAATAAATAACAACAATAAAATATTCACGATTTTAATCTTATTTTATTTGTTTTCTATATGAATTAAAATTAAACCTACCTATATATTATGCAGGTGACTTAATTTACAAGGTGGTTCATTTTTTTTTCTCACCTATATATAAAATTCAATTGAATTTAATTATAGAAATTGATAAATTTCTTACAACCATTGTTTAAAAATGAACAATTTTTTTTTTCTTTTTCAATATATGGGTTTTAACTACAACAAACATTGTTACAAACAAGACCCCGATATTAACAAATAAGTTCAGAATAATTTTTTTTAATGAATATTAAATCTTTGAATGGACATTTATTTTTTTCTTATATATTATTTATTCTTAAATTATTCCACAAAGACCTTCAATTTGTATTAAATCGAACTTGAACTAGATCGTATAAGAATCACCCTCTGGCTTTAAAGTTTAAATTTAAATTAAATAAAATATAAAAAAAGATGAAAAAAAAAAAACAAAAAAAGTTTTCTATATACAAATTATTTCAGTGCTTTTAAGTTTCTATTCAGCAAATATAAAAAAAAAAAAATTAAAAGAAGAGAATAACAACAAATAAAAAAAAATGTGTACAGTAGAAATAAACAAAAAAAAACAATTCAAAACAATCAAAATCAAATAAACGAATAATAATATTTTCGCTTTATATTCCATTTATGAAATTTGTTATTGTAACTCACACCGGAAGTACGAAATGGGATCTTTAAAAATTGATTTTCTTTTTTTTTTTTTGTTATTTTTATTTACATTGTATATTTTGTAAATTACATTTGTACACACACACACACGCACACACACACACACATATGTACTCACACAAACGCGTTTTATTTTGTGTTTGTAGAAATTTGTATAAAAAAAAAAGAAAAAAAAAAAAGATAGTTCACCTTGAACGTGTAAACGAAGGTCAACATACTCTTTGATTGGTTTTTTTTTTGTAAATTGTAAAAAGAAGAAAAGAAAAATGAATTGACGGTAAATGACTTTTCTTATATGCGTTAATTGTTGTTGTTGTTGTTGTTGTTATTTTTTCACTCTTCATATAATTATATACGATCAGAATCAGTTGTACTTTATTCTGTACATTGGTTAGTTGAAAATAATTATTATCGATTTATTGTTCGGTCGGAATGTTCGTTTTGTTTCTTCTAAATCTAATTTTGGTTTTTGTTAAAAAAAAAAAAATAAACCTTCAACTTGAATAAATTCCTTTGGAAAATTTTCCTGAAAAAAAAAACAACAATTAAAAGTTCAACTAATTAATTTAATTAATAAATTTAAATTAATAAAATAATGAAAAATTCTTCGTTTATTTAAATTTTTTCTTTTTATTTTTTCATTTTTATTTTTTTATTTTTTTGTTTTTTTGTTTTTTTTTTTGTTTCTTCCTGTAGGACAACGAACCTGATATAACAATTTTCGACAACATGATACGAAATACAGTTTTAGTGATAATTAATAATAAATATTTTCATTTAATTGATAATTATTTATAATTTTCTTTTAAATTTAAAAAAAAAAAAAAAACAAAACAAACAAAATTAAAAAAGTTCAATTATTTACAAAGAAAAACAAAAATTGTTACAAAAGAAAAAATTAGAAAATCGTTTAAACAAAACAACGTACATAATTTTTACTTAAAAATAAATGTTTTTCTTTTTGAAAGTGAAATTAATTCAATAAATTCAAGAATTTATTTTTCCTAACATTTTTGTTGAATTTATAAAAAAGTAAAAAAGGAAAAAGTAAAAAAGGAAAACACAAACAACAAATTAAACCAAAAAAAAAAACAACGAGACCTCAAGACGTTTTAATTATTTCAAATTTTCTTTTTTTTTTTTTTTGGTTTTTTTTACTTCTTTTATTTTGTTGTTGTTGTTGTTGTTTTTTGTTTTAAAGTTATTTCTTATTATTTGTTAACAAACATCTTTACATAAAATGGGTTTACTTATAAGACAAACGTGTTACTTCATCACAACGAGAAATTTAAATCGACTACTTTCGCCAAGGTAACAACAATTTTATAAAAAAAAAAATTTAATACTACATATAAAAATTACTCTCTTTCTCTCTCTCTCTCTCTCTCTCTCTCTCTGTTTATTCAATATATAAAAAGTGATGAGAGTGTAATTTTTATATTATATGCCTGCGTGTGTGTGAGTGTGTGTTGTGTGTTTATCTGTATTTGTTATTTGTTGTTAATCATTTGTTGTGACTGTGTTTCTATATGTCGTTTTCGTGTGCAATAAGAATAGTAAATAATAAATAAAACTATTTAGTCTTCTTGGTGTCATTGTCTGGCTAAAAGTTGAATAAAATAAAAATCCTTTTATTGTGATTCATCAAATTTTTATTTATTTATTTTTTTTTTGATTTAATTTTGTGAGGTTACGTTTTATTTTCTTGTTTCTTGTTTCTTGTTTCTTGTTATTGTTTATTTATTTATAGTGGACATACCAATCATTTTATTGGACTTGATTTTATCAGTATTTTGATGAACGTCTTTGCCGGTTGTATTTTCTTCTTCTTCTTCTTTTTTTTTTTTTTTTATTTGGTTGTTTATTTCAATTTTTTGAAAGCTATCCATCATTAATCATTGATTATTGTAAGAATGTTGCATTGTTAAAATCAAAGTTTATTGATTTATTTCTTAATTTTATTTTTAACTACAAACTTTATTTACGTTTTAACATTTTGTAAACAAAATATAACAAACTAAAAGAATTTTTGGTTAGAATTTTTGTATTTAGTCATAATGACTGACCTTGAGGAAGTATTTTTGTTTTCTTTCAAATTAAATTTTAAAAATTAAAAGTTCTATAGAATTATTTTAATTTCTGTATTAGAATTGTTTTGTTTTTAATTATTAATAAAATATTATTAAAATTAGAAATGCACATTTTAATATAAAACGAAATTTGTTCATCCAAAGAATTTTAAAGAATAGCAGAGACACAAAAATGTTAAACCACCTGAAAAAAGTGATAATCACCATTAATGCATCTATAACAAAATCATAAAAAACCTTCTAGTTTTGAATATTCATTTTCCATTGCCTAAACATTGCATAAATTGTATTGTTGTCATGTACATCGATGATAATATTGAATTTAGTGAACATTCTAAATTAAGGTTTACATTTAAAGACATTATAGTAAAATTTATAAATTACTAAATAATATTAATATGTAATCCGATTGTTGTAAAAAAGAATTTAATGTCAATTATATAAACTAATTTAAACCTTTTTTTTTGTATCTACTCCACGTATTGCGAAATAGAAATAGAAGAAGATTATTGATGATAAAGAAAAATTAATATACGAATCAATAGGATAATTTTAGTCTATAAGTTTAGTGATTTTATTTAGAACAAAATTCAAATTAACAAAAATTAAAAGTGTTTTGACGTCATACAGTCTATCTACTTGCTTAATCACCTATACTGTACTCCTACTAACCCTTTACGACTTTTTATTTTTATTGATGATAATTTTTTTTTTTTTTTTGTGTTTTTTGTCTTTTCCTTTTTGTATTTATTTACTTAAATTGAACATACGTAATCTTATATTAACCGTGACCTAAATATATTTTTTATTATTATTTTTTTATTTCTCCACATATTGTCTTTGTTCAAATAATATTTAATCATCAGTTAAAAAAGTGAACTAAACTAAAATAGACACATGTAAATAGAGAGAGAGAAAAAAAATGATATGATAAGAATTTTTCTTTAATACATTTGTAATACTTAAATCATGTTAATCAATTTCACAATCAGAATATAATAACAAAGATTGAATATACTAAAGAAAAAAGAACAGAGTTGTATTCAGATTAAGATTAAGAATTTATTGATTCGGTATATTAACAATTAATTGAAATTTTTTAAAGAGATTTTTTTATTACAAGAATATTGAAATTAAAAATTAAGAAACTAGACTTTAATGAATTTAAATTGTTCCAAATGTAACACATAGACTTTGCTTAGTGATGGAGGCGCCTGATTTCTTTAAAATTTCATTTTGATAATTATTTTGAATCGCCTCTTCTTATGCATGTATGTAATCTTAACACGTACACTTAATATGTGTAGCGTAAACTGAAACAGTGTCACTGATATAAAAATATTGTCAAATATACTTAAAATGGATTTGCAATTTATTTTTAAAATGAATTTAGAAAAAAATAAACAAAATCTGTTTACTAATCTAATTTTTATATTTTCTTAAATAAATATTTATTGCAGTATAGCACAGTTTACGGTTTGTATATTTTATAAATATTAAATTTATAGTAATAATTTAAATCGTGAACATAAAATTTGTTTAAGACAAGAGAAAATTCAGAACAAAAATCTTTTCATCGGAAGTGTAAGGTCAATTATATAAAAAAAAAAAGAATTTGTTGACTAGACTAAATAATAAAATAATAATCATCTTTTGCAATAATTTAGATTTGCATAATTTAAATTCACTTTTTTTTTGTATCACAGAATAAATTATTCGTAACTCTTCACTTTTTTCTTTTTTTTCTCTCTCTCTCTGTAAATTATTTATTGTCTGTGCTCACCTCATGTACCAATAGTTATTACTTGACTTGTTTAGTAGTTTATGACGTTAATAATTATTACAAGAAAACAAAAAATGCAATTTCTATTTAAAGACAAAATACAACAACAAAAATTTCTTTTCATTTTCATTTAAATGGAAAATTTTTTTTTAATCGTTATCGCGCAAAGAAAGAAAGAAAGAAAAAAACAAAACAAAACAAAAATGTCTACGTTTATTTATTTTAAGTTTCAATAAGAATTTTTTTTTATTGATTGATTAATTCATTAATTAGACATTTTTTTTTTAATGTTAGATTTTTTTAATTTATGATAACATAGAAAAGAATTTAGTGTTTGTTAAACAAAGGTTAAATTTATTTAATAATCTTCAAAATTTATTATATAAAATCAGATGAACAAAATGTATATGTAAGTGATTGACAAGTTATTTGATTATTTTAATCTGAACAAGATAAAAAAATAACAAGAAAGTAAAAGAAGAAATGAATTCGGTTTTCTGATTAATTTCTATCAACTTATTTTGACACTTGACATAATTGCTATAGAAATATTAAAATAACGGTTATTGGTACTAATCCTTTTTCTATCATAAAATATATAAGTAAAGAATGTGAAATTTGTAATGATATATGGCGCCATTAGATCATTGACTTGACTTTGGAAGTCGATTTCAGAGTAATAAATAATTTTTAAATGTAAAAAATTATACACTTTCAGAAATTAATAATTTTTATTCAACTATACATATGTGTGTGTGTGTGTGTAAGCTCGTATGTGTTTCTGTACAATTGTTGTGCAGTTGTTTACATTTTTTTAACCTTCTAAATGTTAAATCTAATCGACAAATCTAATAAATTATATAATGCATTACTATAATAACTATTATTTTGTTAGATCCTTTGACTTAATAAATAATGAATTCTATGAATTGATTTTTGGATCTGATTTGATCAGTTGGCCGGTACCTAATTAAATAATGTAACAGAAATATTTGCACGACCTTGATAATTGTTGTTTTTTTTTTGCCTAAAAATTAAAAAAAAAAATCTTGTTTATTGTTTGCATTCATTAAAATTTTTGTTGCTGTTGTTTTTTATTGATTATTCAATTAGATTTGAAAATATATATTTTTTTTGTGACTATTGTTGTTGTCCAAGAAAAAAAGAATAATTATTTTGGCGCCAATAATAAGACGAAAAAATAAAGGTAGGAAGCGCACGCTGTTTTACTCGATTTTTTTTTTTTTTTTTTTATTTAAATTTTTCTACATATTTATTTTTTTTTGCTGTTCTCTCAATCATTTAATTATTATTTTAGAATTTTAGAGAGATTGAAGAAAGATCATAAACAAAGATAGATTTTTTTTTCTTTATAACAAAAAAAAAAAAGTCGTTGTTGACAAAAAAAAAAAAAAAGAAGCAAAACAAAACAATTCCTTGAACCTTTTTTTTTTCTCTCTCTCTCTGTCTCTACTTCACTTTTTTATTTATTGTTGTTTTTGTCTGTTTTTTTTTTGTTTTGTATTTCTACTTCACCCGTACGTACACAACAGACAAAAAAAAAAAAAAACAAACAAACAAACAAACAAAATATGTATTGAAACAACACTCAACATGTATACATGTATGTATGTGTATATATGTACACAACATGTATTGAACAACACTCATAAAATATGTATATTTTCTTCGGCCTCTAAAATAATATTAAAAAAAATAAAAAAATATCTTAATCATAAAAAACATAAATAATAATTTGAATAATAATTGTCTTGAATAGACCATACTATAATTTATTTTTTTGACGATAACATTTTAACCTGGGTTTTTTTTAAAAAAAAAAAAAAAAAAGAAAAAAAATTCTTTTGTTACATTAAAATTGACCCGCTTTTAGTTAACAATAATTCATTTCTGTTTTTTACATCTTCAATATTAATTACCATTTTTTTCCTATATATAATATTTGTTTATAATTTTTGTTAATATAAAAAATCATCTCAGTCAATTATTAACATTTTGTGCGAAAACATCTTTTTTGGTTCAGAGAAAAATAAAAAACCAAAGTTCATTATCGTGTGTGTGTGTTTGTTTTTCTACCCCAATAAAAATTCATCAGTAAAAATATATTGTCAGTAATAATTTGTGCAAAGACGTTGTTCATTTTATGTTTATGTTTTTGTTTTTTGTTAAATTAATTAAATAAAAGAAAGAAATATTTAAAAAAAAAAAGTACTGAAAAAAAAAAAAATCCCATTAAAAATGGCTAACAATAAATTTACTAAAAAAGAACTTCCGTGTAAAAATGATAGGAAGTCACATTTGCAGAGGGTCATTTTGACGAGGTATATTTCTTTTATTTCTTATAATTTTTTTTTTTCTTTATGTCAAAGTGAAAATTTTAATTTCCTGTTTTCAATTAATCTTATAACATTTATTTATTTATTATTCTATGTTTCTTTTTTTTTTGTTGTTGTTGTTGTTGTTGTTGTTTGTTTCTTGTAATTTATAAATGTTTGAAAATTTTTATATGTTTGAAATATTAGAAAATTATCAAGGATTTTATTTCAAGTCTGTTACCTTTCTTTTATATTTATATTTTTTTTTTTACATATTTTTTTTATATAAATCATATTTTTATTTTTGTATTTATAAAAATTAACTTTGTTTTTACGTTTTATTCCGTTTATTGAATGTGCATTTTTGTGTGACGACAATACGACAATGTTCATTTTTGTTTGTAGGTTTTTCTCACATACTTTTTTAATTACTCATAAAATTAATAATTTATTAATTATTAAAGTTTGTAGAGTGGGGGGAAGAAATTCTCATTGTAAAGTTTTTTTTTTTGTCTTTCCATAAATAAATTTAATTAGATGATTTGAACCCAAAAAAAAAAATTATCTTGAAAATTTCACTGAATCATTACCATGCCCAATAAAATATGGTCATGGTAATGGAACATCTCTACTTATTGTTACTTTTGGTTCATAATCTCTAATTCTATAGATTTTTCACTTAATTGTCAATATTTATTCAAAATTAAATTTTCCACTAAATTGTCAATATTTATTCAAAATTAATTAAATAATAAATAGAATAAAATCTTGAGAGAAATTATTTAGGATATATTTTAGAATTATCATAAATGTTGTTCGTTTAATTCTCAGTTACTGTTTATTTTTATTTAACTTGAAATTTATGAACATTACACAATAATTGAATGGGGGAGTTTTTTTTTTTTTTAAATTTATAAAACAATTGACAAAAATAAATTCTGTTTTGTTTAATTTAAATTTTTTTTTTAGTTTACGTTTAAATTCATTTAAAATTGTTCAATTTTTTGTATCATCAGTATAATTCTCTCAAGAGTCTAGGGTTAATTTAAAATTAATAAAAAATGTATTTTAATTAGTATGCCATTGGCTCGTTTATATTTTATAATTAAAATTAAAAATTTCAAGATTTTTTTGTTTTTAATTGACGAAATAAGAACAATAAAATTATTATTAATTTATTCAAGGTATACAGAATGTCAACAAACATAATATTGTTATTAATGTTCGATTAAACAAAAATAAATAAAAATTTAATTTATCTTTAATTAATAAATTAATTATTTAATTTTTCACAGAATGGGATCTTTCAACTCTGCACCGAAAATAAACAATATTGATTCACAGGATGATGGAATTCAGGTACCATGTGGTTTATCACCAATTGATTTGGTACGTCATTGTCAAATAATGAGAGGTGATCATCGTCCATCATTAATATATCGACAATTTTTAAATCCAATTGGAAAAGGCCTAATTTCAAATGATATCACTGATGGTATGCGTGTTCTACAATTAGATGCTGTTTCTAAAAGTAAGAGTGATTTAATAGCACTTTTTTTTATTCTATTTTTATAATTTTACTGATAACATTACATTTTTTTTATCTTGTTTAGTTTGCAGTGTTCCACTGTCATCACCAAAACATGTTAGAGTATTACAATGGAATATTTTATCACAGTGTAAGTATTATAAATTGATATTAATTTAATTTAAAATATAAAATGTCATATTTACAGCACTTGGTCAAAATAATGACGGTTTTATTTCTTGCCCTGAAGAAGCACTTACATGGGAATGCAGAAAATATCAAATTGTTCAAGAAATAATACAAAATGATCCAGATGTTGTTTGTCTGCAGGAAGTTGATCATTTTAAATTTCTTCAAAATATGTTGGGCGCACAAGGATATGAAGGTGTATTTTTTCCAAAACCAGATTCACCCTGTTTGTATATAAAGGAAAATAATGGGCCGGATGGTTGTGCTATTTTTTACAAGCGATCAAAATTTGAACTAATAAATATCGCTACAAGAATATTAGAAGTGTGGAGAGTTCAAAGCAATCAAGTAAGTTTTTTCATAAATATTTTGTAATTGTTTTTGAACAATTTCTCAATATTCGTGTATTGTTTCTTAGGTTGCAATTGGCGCTAATTTCCGTGTTTTAGACTCTGGCACAGAATTCTGCGTATGTACAACTCATTTAAAGGCACGTCACGGTGCTTTACTATCTAAATTACGAAATGAACAAGGCAAAGATCTTTTACATTTTGTTAATTCATTTAGTAATAATCGTCCAGTTATTTTGTGTGGTGATTTCAATGCAGAACCTATAGAAGCAGTTTATGGTACAGTTTTGGGACATAAGGCATTAGGTAAGTCCTTCTTGGATGTCTTTGTTTGATATTCAAAAAAAAACTAAACAAATCTACACTACAGGACTTTCAAGTGCGTATTCTGATATGATTGTAAAGGATAAAAGTAATTCCGAGACACCAACAAATGTTGAAGATAATAGTAATCATGATATAACAAAAACCCCTGCTGAATTATCTGCTGAGAATGAACCACCTTATACAACATGGAAAATCAGAGAAGAGGGCGAAGTTTGCCATACAATTGACTATGTATTTTATTCAAAGAATTTTCTGAAGGTTTGTAAAATAAAATTAAGAATTAAATATAATTTCACTTTAACAATTGCTTTAATTTCCAAATGTATTCTATATGTATCTATATTTTTATTGCAGACATTTAATTATAAAATTTCATTTTCAGGTTAATAATTGTTTAATGTTCCCAGATGGAAGTGAATTGGGTAAAGATCGTGTACCAAGTTTTGCCTATCCATCTGATCATTTCTCTTTAGTTTGCGATTTTGAATTTAAAAATGAATGAAATTTTTTAAGTTTTTTTTTTATTATTATTTATGAATGTGATATAAAATGTAATTTATAACTTAATTTTCTTTATTTTTTCTGTTAAAAATTAATTAATAATTTATTATTTAAGTTTTTATGTACTTATTTGTTATTTTTTATTCATTTTTATCTTTTCCCTTTTTGACTTAACACAAACACATTTACATTTTAAATTTAAAGTAACATTTTGCTGTTGTTGTTGTTGTGTGTGTGTTTTTTTTTATTTTGAAAATATTTAGAAAATTCTGTTCAATTCAATTGACTTTTATCTTTTTAAATTTTATATTTTTTCTGACTTTTCTTCTTTTGTTTTTTTGTTTGGATATTTTTGGTGCTTTCTAATTATTATTATTTTTTTTTTCTTTTATTTAAAAAATTTGTTAATTAAATTTTTAGTGATATTATTATTAAATAATAAAGTCAATCAAATTTAAATGAACAAAATGTAAAATTTTAGAAATATAGAAAAAAAATTTGAAAAATTAAATGAAAAATTATTTAATAATTGTGGTACAAAATAACAACGTGTATTTTTTTTTTTTGTGTTTTGTAATTAAATTAAAATTAAAAATAAAAACAAATAAATAAAAATAATAAAATGATGCCATTTAATTTGTTTTCAAAATGGAGGATGCTATAAATATTATTACATTAAAATATTATTAATTAAATTAGAAAATAAAAAAAAAAAATTAACTTAAAAAATTTCTCTTAGATTTAGATTAAATGAAAACAAAAAAAAAGGTGATATTTAATTTTAATAATAAATAATTAATTTGTATTTGAGAAAGAAATAAAACAAAAAAACAAAAAAATTTAAAAATAGAAATAAATGATTTTTCTTCTTTTTTTTTTTTTTGTAGAAAACAAATTTATTTTTCAGCAGCATTTTCACAATTAATTGATTTTGAAGAACTACGTAAATGTGTACTTCACCAAACAATTGATTATAGTATAAAAAGTGAAAAGTGACAATAACACTTAAAATGCTTAAACTTGAACTAAATATTGTTGTTTCAGTGCCAGCTTTTGTCATTGGATTATATTTGTTGTGATCGTGAAAAATAATAGAAATTTTTTTTTTTATGTTCATTGAGGAAAAAGTTTAACAATAAAAAAATAATAATGATACTGAATTCAAAGGAAAGTCTGCATGTTTTACTTTGATTTATTAAATACACATAAAAAATGAATATTAAGAGGATATGAATAGGAAAATAAAAGAATTGTTTCAATATTGTAACATTTTTCTTTATTTAATTCACCTTTATGCATTTGCATTTGCATTGATGAAAATTTAAAATAAAATTTTAAATCTTGCTTAATTATTTTCAGAGGCTTTTCAGTTTCGATTATAATTTAATTGTCTTTTTTTTGTCATTTTTGTAATTAAGCCTATTTTGTAAATATTCAATAATTCAAGCCTTCAAAAATTTGTAGAATTTTATTAGAATATTTTTTCCTATTTATTTATTTAATTTTTGGTTTCATTTTCGATAATTCGATATGTTATGTTATTTATTGACTTTATTAATTGAGCACCAGCATTGAATTTAGGCTTTAATTTGTTTACAAATAGCTGGTAATTTTTTTTTTGTAAATACCTCTAGGTGTGTGCATGAGCCAACTTTTAATATTAAAGTGGAGCTTCCGAAAGGCTTTCAGTTCTATAGACTGAATAAATCTAAAAGCCAATTTTAAAATTGCCGCGTAACATTTTATAAACTAATTCTAGTTTATAGGCATCCCTTTTATCAGTAGATTGATTGTATTATTTTATCATAGTGTAGCGACACAAGGACTTTTATTTATTATTGGCTGGTAGTCATACACTGGTCTGTATCAAATCAATGTAAAAAGATTTTCAATAATATTTTATATTTAAAACGCATTCCAAGTCATAAGTTTAGACATTTTTTTCTAATTTTCTAATTATATCAAAAAACATAATAATTTAAAATTCTTACATGAACACATTCAAATAGAAGTTGTACAAATTTAAAACATAATATATTTTATCAGAATTAATGTAAATAAATATGCGAATTTTATTTTCTTTAAAGACGAACTAACGAGAAGTTAAATGTTTTAAAATAAATTGAAATGTAATAAATATTTTCCTTGAATTTTTGTAAATGAAGGAACTGCATACTCTTTGTAAATTGGTTTGATTTAAATTTATTAATATGAATTGTTTTCACGGCAATTTGTTTTTTGGTATTTTGCATTTAAACAGCACATCGTAATAAACAAAAGAAAAACCCTTAATTCCAGCGTGGTTTCATTTTGATTACAAAAAATACAACAAATTTTATTTCTAAAATAATAATTTACAGCCACTTTTACCCCTCAGTAGTTTCAGTTAAAACAGAAATTATTTTATATTATGAATTATGATAACATAAAAAAAATTTAGAGTCACTTTTTTAACGTTATATGCGTGTTAGTTCATTTGATCCTTAATAAAATTAATTCTATTTTTAAGACTATTTTTCATTAATTTTAAGAGAAAACAAAACAATAATTATAATTTTTTGAGCCTAAGCCAAAACAAGAAAACATCCTACACATTAATTTATTTTAAAATAAGTTTCTTTTTGAGTTAAACTCAAAATTTACATGAAACTTAAAACAATATCACGGACACTTGTGTATGTACCGGACACTAATCCAATTACACCAAATATTATAAGTATAATATCTTTAATTAGTACATAATGACCGGCTCCTAATTGATTTGGCCATTTAACACAAATTTCCATAACTGCAGGAAATATAAGTCCTAATGCAGATAAACAGAAAGCACCAAACAATGATATAAAGAGGCCAAGTCTTGGAATGGCAATCGCAAGTAGGACTGAAAAGATAAATCATTTTTATTTACTTATGTTCTGTTAAAGAATAATATTTGTAAAAACTTACATGTCACTATTACAATGCATATTCTGGTAACATATTCCATTATTACAGAGTTTTTGGAATTTTCAAAATATTTGATGAGATATGTTCTCCATATAATTTCGACAGGTACATAGCATTGAAGACCATACGAGATGAATATTGCAATTGTAAATATTACTTGAATAATTTTTCCCATTCTACAATAAGAAAGGTATATATGTAAGTGTATTGTAATAATCAGAAATCAATCTTTCATTATTTAAATCGATAAATTTACTTTCAATGTGCATGTTATCATTTACTAAATCGATTCGTTTAAAAAAACTGTATATAAATAGAATAAAAATATTTACACTTCTCCTGGTGGTAAGTTGAGTGTTACACTTCCTTTTGATAATTCACCATATTTTAAATATCCTAAAAATCCAATTAAAGCGTATAATATTGTAATCACAAACATTCCAATATTTAATACACCAAAATAGCCGCCAAAAGATTTTGGTGTTTTCATATTATTTTCTAATGCAATTACCTAATAGAAAAAAAATAAGAATAGTTAAGTATGTAGTATGTGTACATAATTAGTTTATTTTTAAATATATAGACTGTATTATATCGGCTGGCTGTCAAAATTTCAAGGAGAATTCATTTTTCGTTAAAATCATCATTTGTCGTTTTTTTTTTTGTAAACAAAAATAATTACGTATATGTTTTCATGAATCAACGTCGTAACAATAAAGTAATGACAGTACGTTCACAATCACAGTTAATTATAATTAATTGTTGATGGCAGCACTCAATTATATTTTCATTTTCATATTCAAATTATTTTAGTCGCTAAATATAAGTTTCGTTTCATAGTTTTTCGAAATTAAAGTTATTTTTTAAAGAAAATCGTAGACATAACATTTTTTAAATTCACAATTAGTGTAACAATTAATAATTTAAGGAAAACGCACCACACCCACTGCTTCCAATGCAAACAATACAGTTCCAAAGAATAAGGGAAATCTTCCTATGCTAGCAAAGGCTTCTCTCTTTGAGGGACCAGGAATATCATCAAGAATATACGCTAATATTAAGCCAAGTCCTGTTTAAAAATTTAAAGTTAGAAAGAAGTAAATTTATTATTAAAATAGTTTCTGTACCAACAAATGTAATAATATTTGCCATTGTTGAAAATGGAGCCAGAACTTTAAGATTTCTTATGCAATTGAGTGCAACTAATGGTAAGAGAATTACAAGCATATAAATTTTTACATCAACGTCCCAGTAATCACCTACAAGCTGTAATTTAAAAATCCCATATTAGAATAAATACTAAAGTTTAAATGATTATAATAAGGACCTCTTTAATATTAGTGGCGACAAATACAACGTATACACAACAGATTCCAAGCTGGTATAATATTAAGAAACCATCAATTATAACTCTGTTTAATAAATAAAATTTATTGGATGTTAGGTATAGTACACAAAAAGAAACGAATGCATCAGAAATTTTTCTATATATTTAGTTGGAAAACTGGACCATGATAAAGTTTGCCACATTAATATTAAATTGTTCTGATTAAAAGATTGCATTTTTATAAAAAAGTACAAAATAAAGGGATATTAAGTTAGGCTTTTTGCACCAAAGTAGATTTAAGTAGACTTACACCGCACACGGAGCAAAAATTCGTAAACACTGTGGTCCTTCTTCAAGTGCCATTTTCATAGATAATGGGAAACTAAGGATTGGTAATCTATGTCTTTTACACAGAATATATTGCATTTGTACCTAAAAATGATAAAAATGAAATAAAATGAAAATTGCACATGGGTATGTCAATCCATTTTAATTTACAAGAATGTGTAAACAATAGGTACACAAAAATCCAATGATAAGTGTAAAGATTAGTCCTGAAACATATCCTGAATTGTGAAAGGCTTGCGGCATAGCTAAAATGCCCGTTCCTTTAAATTAAAAATAAATATTTATTTGATTTATACGAATTAATATTTGTTTCGAACTCACCTAATGAACCTTTTAAAATATGAATTAATGTCTCCATATTTCTAAAAATAAATAAAATAAAATAAAGTTTAATCATTTAGTTTGCCAATGAAAAATTTAATATATAATTTACGTGGTTGGATGAGGAACACTTCTATGCAGATGTGGGTCATAATCATCATTATTAGACTCCAGTGATTCAGGTTCACTTTTAACTGGTGAATTTCTGTAAAAATAATTCATAATATTGCTGAAAATTAGAGAAATGTTCATGCATTTATTTTTATCCTATATTAATGTTCAATTTTATTCTCAAAAACTACTCAGAGGTTATGACATTAACAAAGTTTCTTAAACATATTATTTAAGCATATAAAATTCAATGTAAAATAAATTTAAAAATCATATGTTTCTCGTATCTCTGTTAAATATATTAACCCCTTAATATTAAAAAACTTAAATTAATTTATCCAGTTTTACAATATGAATGATGAAAATATTTTATTTCACTTACTTGAAAAATCCAGTATTTTTATCATCAAGAACCAGCTGCAAATTTATAGATTCTGTTTGATTTTTTGACCCCATTTTAATAATTAAATTATTTTACAGTAATAACTTTCTGAAAGAAAAGAATAATTTTTAAAATAATTTTCACAGAAAGTTGTGAAATTCATTAAAAGCACGAGTATAGTAAATATGATTAAACTTTTGAATAATTTCATTAATTGTTGATTTGGTACCAATAAAACATCCAGTTTTTTTTTTGTTGAGAAAATGGACATCAAACAAAATAAAAACGTTAATTGAATCGTAGCTTGCTTATATTTTTTTTCTCATTGTCAGTCGAATAATTTTTTGTCGGGTTTCACAACAATTTTAACAGATTCTTAAATAATTTTTGTTTCTTAAATATTTCATTTAATAAATGCCTTTTCCTTTTTTGAATTCCAAAAACTTAGTGAAATTATTTTAAAATAATTGATAATAAATTTCTTTAGAGATTTAAAGTTACACAATTATATTTCTTGTGCGTTTTTTAATTTATATTGATAAATTTCAATCTTTCATAAAAAGTTTCAAATTTTTCATTTGCTGTTGAAAAGTTTCAAATTTTTCATTTGTTGTTGAAAAATTTCATTAAAATTTCATTCTGATTTTTTTTTTGCTATAATAATTTTATTCACATTTGTAATTTACCAATATTTTTATTTTTTTTAATTTTTTTTTTAATATTAACAACGTTAGGGACTTAAAGTTTTAAATAACAAAAATCATTGTGTTACTCTATTTAACTCGACTAATAAATCGTTATCAAAATTTCATATTTTTCATATTTCTAATAATTTGGTAACTAAGTTATGATTTCACGTCATTAATATAATACAAACATTATAATCTCTTTTTACTTTTAATTTTTGTTAATTGATAAATTAAATAAACACTTCAACGAGGGCGTTAAATTTAAACGTTTCCTGTTGCGAAGATGATTTATAAAATTTTATTTATATTTTTTGACAAGGTTCTCAATTACAATTAAACAAACAGAATGTATGTGATATGATATTGTTTAACATTAATTTATGAATTTCCATGCGGTGTTTATTTATTTTGAGAAACATTTTTATTAATTCACGGGACATCATTATTGGCTCATGGTGAAAATTAAACATTTTTATTTAGGGATTTTTTAGTTTTAGTTTTTTAAGAAACATTCAAAATACATAATTCATTTTTGTTTTTTATTAATTAGAACGAGATACAATTATTATGTTTGATTTTAGGTTGTTTTGTATAATACCTAAAGGCGATCACATGTATAGAATAAAATATTTTGGGGGTGCTTTGATTATAAATTCAATGTAATCAAAGTAAAAAAATATCAATTCATAATTAAAAACAATGAACTATTGTAATTAATCACGATACAATTATACAAATTGATCGACATTCATTACATTGTTAATTTTGTTTATTCAAATCATTTAACTTGAACCAAATTAAATTTCAGTTCATTCTTTAGTACTGTATTGTAGAAAATAATCAATGAAAATGATTTTAATTTTATTTATAGTAAGTTAAAGGTAAGTAACACTAAAAAAAAACTTTCGAAGTCTATATTAAGAATCTAGTCCACTATAGTGGAATCTACTTTATAAAGCAATTATATAAAGTAGATTCGTGTTTAATGTTTGAAAGAAAAAAGATAATAAAGGAGTTCTTAATTTCTACGACATTTTTAAAGTTAATAATTTCAAGGAAATTAAATTTTCCACGGTATAGAAAAAATAAAAATTATCGATACTTCTGAACTGACAAAATATTCTTCATTAAAAATTTCCACTGGTAACGTTGAACAAAAATTGTTTATTAGAGGCCTTGGCGAGGGGGAAACAAATTGTGAATTGTATTTTTTAATCTTTCAGCAATTTTAATATCTGACACAAATAAATTGGAAAACACAGTTTTCTATTTTCTTTTATAATTTTTTTCAATATTTTTGATTTCTTTATACAAAACTAAACACAAGTTTTGCAAGGAAACTAAGATTTTTTATGACTTTTGTGCATGAAACTTTGATTCAAAATTCAATAAAATAAAACGGTTTTCGTTTTATTGCAAAATTAATTATATTTTTTGTTTTGTAGAAAAAATTTTAGCCAATGAAAAAAAAAAAAGTTTTATTTTAGAATTTATTGCAATTTATTTAATAACAGAAAAATCAATTTATCCTGTACAGTTTTTCACCACAATTTCTAATTAGATTTCTTCTTTTTGTAATAAAATTTTGTATGCTTTGCGTTATTTCTTATTTTTATGTTAAATTATCATACGTGCATTATACAACATAATCAAAAATAAAATAAATAAAAACATTTCTAACATTTAATGTATGTATGTTACTATACGTTGTTTTAATTCAATTCAATTTAAATAATTTGTTTTATAATTTGTAAGATTAAAAATGTAAAAATGATGTCAGTAATAGAGAGAGAGAGCCAAAGTACAGTTTAAGTGTAATTGCATTTAATTTTCAAAGGAATTTATTTATATTTTGTTGAGATTTTCTATGAATAAAATCAAAAATCCGACACGTTTTATAATAAAATTTAAAAATAACTTCAATAAATTATTTTCAATTATTCCAATATTTTTGTATTTCAATTTTTATTCATTGCAATATTTTTATGTATTTTATTGATTGAACTCAATCTATAAAGTCAATTGATTATTGTTCTAAATAAAATAATAATAAATCATATTTATGATTTGAAAAATAATTAATATGAAATTTCATGTGTCTTCTATAGAATTGTTTTATTATCCAATTATGTAACGATTGACAATGATAGTCTGTACATTACATTTGTAATTGCATTAAAATATTATAGTTTCATATTTTTAAGTGAAACAAAATAAGAAAATGGATGATGCAATAAATGATGGACCACTGCATTTTAAGAAACTGGTTCAAAGGGATAATAACAGTGTTTGGATGATGCAACAATCAAATTAGTACGTCATCTCATGAGAAACGAGAAGAACTTCAAACTCACTGATAATCCTTTTTTTTTTGTTGATTGAAAAACCAACATAAACAAAAACAAAATATTAAAATAATTTTTTTCACTTAACAAAATAATTTCACAGAAAATCTTATTTTTTTTCTATTTTTCCGAATTAGTTGTCTGTCTATACAATTTAAAATAAAATACCTTTTTCACAGTTAAACTTAAACACAAATTATTTAAATTAATTATAAAAAAAACAAAAAGGATTTTAACATTATCCCTTTAAAATCCTTAATTCACCACTGGACTCTAAAAAGATTAATTAATTTCCAATCACTTTTATAAAATTTTTTTTTTACACAAATCCAAAAGTTTTGTTTGATTGAAAATCACAATGAATATAAAGCAACGATGTTACTCTTCTTATGATCAGTGATATAATATTTTTAAAATTGTTTTACGAGTGCGTTATTTGTGGTTCATTACAGATTTAACAATCCTTCTCATCATATCACACATTCACACATGTCAAATTGTATTTATGTTTGTATTCGTATTATATTATTCACTTAAATGTTTCGTTTATATTCAGATAGGCAGATATACTTAACGCAACTCACGTGATATAATTTTGAACAAAAACAATTTCAATGAATAAACTATTTAGTGAAGAACAAGGCTAAATTTATATAAAATCTTTTTCAAAAGACAGAATTCATTTCTTCTTATTTAAGAGTAATGAAAAAAAATGCCCTTTTAAATTCAATAAATTCTTTTGTTATAACTCCAAGGTTAAATAGGGATAAAACAAGGAACAAGTTTTTCAATGAATCAAAAGATTTTAAGTGAATAGGAAAAATAAATAAATCGCAAACTACCAAATATAAATCAGACTCACTATTCCTCTATTTATTTCGTCATACCATTTAAATTCAAGTTATGTGTTCTATATTGTTAGAACCTGCAGTGCGGATTGAGTACAAACATTGCCATCATCAGATGAAATTCACATAATGAACTATAATTTTGCTTTATTTTATTTTTAGCGTATGTATTTGTAGTTGTTTTTCTTCTTTTTTTTTGTTAGTGTAAGAATTGGAACACATGCCGATTTGTATATTTTGCTGATTATTTCACTTTTCACTCAAATATTGTTCACAAAAATTTTGATAGTTTGAGTATAGAAATTTAATTAATAATTATTCAAAAGTTACTCAATGAATTACAACTTTATAGGTGATTACTGATTAATTATATTACACATTTTTGATTTGTATGCATATTCGATAAACAGATTAATTCACCAATTATAGTTATCATTAGAATAATTAAATATGATGATTGACGATTAGAAAAAAAATAGAAAATATATGTAAATTCATATTCTTTACTGACTGGCATATGTTACGCCATCCAGATATTGTATATTTTTATCTGTCATTTGTTTTTATCTGGTTCCCATTATTTTTAATAATTTTTGTTCTAGTTACGGGTTCTAAATGTCATTAACATTTATCTATCTTCTCAACATATATAAAGATTACAATAATTTCACAATAAATAAAACCTTTTAATTATTTGAATTTAGATAATTTTTTATAATTTTGTAAATTGTGGTATGAGAAATAAATATAACGATTAAAATAAATTTAGAATGAATAATTATAACTTGTAAATTAGTCTACGCATGATAATTATGTACTTTTCACATAGTATAGAAAATTCCCAAAATAAATGAGAAATTTTTCACAAATATTTGCATAAGATATTTTTTTAATGTCCGTATTTATAAAACATTTAGCTTATGTAACGGCCATTTTGATTTTCTATATTACTTGTCAAATATTTTATGCAAAAATTCTTATTTTGGGTGAATAAATAAATTCAAAAGTTTTGTTTGAATTTTTATATTAGACGTAAAATGAAATTATTCTACATCGCGTATTATCCTTAATTTAAGTAATGCGTTATCGATTAAGTAAATAATCGCAGATCGTTCAGCGGCCATTTTGTTATCACGCGTCGTTGAATTATCAAATTTGTTGCTTTGTAATTTTTACTTGATCTTTGTTAGGACTGTTCTCTCCTTATATTATTTTCTCTTTGTTTCTTGCATCATGTGAAAATTTGTTTATTTAATAAAATTGAACTTCAATTTATTAACTTATTGTTTTTTTTACGTTATCATCATTTATAGTTTTTCTATTTATATAAATAAAACTTAGAATGAATATTTAACAATTTAGCCATACACATATGCATGCATAATTTTGTGGAAATGAGTGACAAATATCATAAATTTTAAATCTAATGTATTCTTGATTTAGATTATGTTTAAATTATGTTAATTAAGGAGCATAATGTCAGCTTAATTGTATTCACATAATAAGTATAATAATCAATTACACTAATTTAATTTTAGATTAGTGTAATCGTTAAATCCTTCTGTGTCCTTTATATTGTTGATAAAGAAAATTAAATAAATATGATTCTTAAAGCAAAAACCTTACAAATATTTTAAAACAGCAAACTAATAATTAATAAGCGTGACATGCATTATTTTTTGTAGGTGCATACAAAAATTTAAGCTTCTGAAATACAAATTACCTTAGAGCTTACACAAATAAAACCACACAATTCACGGAGTATGTAAATATTAATAATTAATTAATAAATATTAAAATAATGACAAATAAATATAGTAATAAATTTTAATTACTTTTAAAAATAGTAATTGTCATTCCTCATTCTAAAATAAGTAAGAAAATAAAAAAAAATGTTTTTAAAATTTTTTTCGAATAATCGATTTAAAATTTATTAAAAATGTTTCTTTTTGATTTTACTCAAAAAAATTTTCTACATGAAACTTACAACAATATCATGAATACTTGTGTAAGTACCGGACACTAATCCAATTACACCAAATATTATAAGCAAAATATCTTTCACAAGTTCATAATTAGCAAATCCATATTGATTTGGCCATTTAACACAAATTTCCATAACTGCAGGAAATATAAGTCCTAATGCAGATAAACAGAAAGCACCAAACAATGATATAAAGAGGCCAAGTCTTGGAATGGCAATCGCAAGTAGGACTGAAAAGATAAATAATATATAATTATTTTCTGTTAAATGATAATATTTATAGAATCTTACATGTTGCTATTACAATGCATACTCTGGTAACATATTCCATTAATAATGAATTTTTTGTATTTTCAAAACGTTTAATTAAATATGTTCCCCAAATAATTTCCACAGGAACATAACACTGAAGACCATAAGAAATAAATATTGCAAGAGTAAATATTACTTGAATAATTTTTCCCATTCTAGAATTAAAATTCATAATTAAAAATATATTAAAAAAAATATAACATTGAAAAATAATGCTTGAGAACTTAAACAATCGATTCTTTAACATCAATAAAAAATATTTTTCTTCTAATAAAAATTGTAAAAAAGATGTAATAATAAATTAATTAATTAAATAAATTTTTTAATGATCAATTAAGAATAAATGAACGCAACATTTTTAGTAAAATAATTTGGAACACAATAATTTAATTGATTAAGCCAGTTATGTAATAATAACAATAATAATTGGTTACATTTCTCCTGGAGGAAAATTGAGTGTTACACTGCCTTCTGATAATTCACCATATTTTAAATAACCAAAAAATCCAATAAATGTATATAATATTGTAATCACAAGCATTCCAATGTTTAATACACCAAAATAACCTCCAAAAGATTTTGGTGTTTTCATATTATTCTCTAATGCGATTACCTAATTAAGAAAAAAAAAAGTTAAAAATTGTAATTTTGGTTAACTTTGAGTTCATACAATAGTATTTTTCTGTGTTGTTAAATGTTATTACAAAGCAATAAATAGGATATAACTTCATATCGCTTTGACAAAAACTTTATATTGTTGAGTACAGATAATATTGTCAAATTTTAAGTACAATTATTAATTAACCTCTGATGTAGCAAAACACTTTAATAATTAATTTACTTGATTGTATATATAACACGACCAGAGCAAAAAATAGTTATTATTACTCACCACACCTACTGCTTCTAAAGCAAACAATACAGTTCCAAAGAATAAGGGAAAACGTCCAATAGAAGCAATTGCCTCTCTTTCTGAAGGACCAGGAAGATCATCAAAAATATACGCCAATATTAAACCAAGTCCTATTTTAAAATAAAGAAAGTGAATATAATTTAAAGTAATAAGATTGTTTAAAAAATTCTGACTGTACCAACAAATGTGATAATATTTGCGAATGTCGAAAATGGAGCCAAAATTTTAAGATTTCTTATGCAATTTAGTGCAACTAATGGCAACAGAATAACAAGCATGTAAATTTTTACATCAACATCCCAGTAATCACCTACAAGCTGTAATTTAAAAATCCCATATTAGAATAAATACAAGGTGTTAATGTTTATAATATTAACCTCTTTTGTATTAGTGGCCACAAATACAACATATACACAACAGACTCCCAATTGATATAATATTAGGAATCCATCAATTACAACTCTGTAGATAAAAAAATAATAATGTAAATTTAAAGAGTAAACAGAAGGAATGTTTAGACTATAGAGTTCCATCAATAATGCGTTTGACATTATTTGAATACTAATTTTAAGAATGGCAAAAACTGTGCCAGTCAGTTGCTCTCACTTATTTACTGCTTCACATACATAGGATTTACTTTAGGAATTACTGAAGCTGACACACAATTTCATTGGAATAATTCCGATGGCATCGTTTTTATGAAGAAACTTCTAAATTATTCAGTATTCAGAGAGAAACTGGACAATTTTTTGTAATATCTTTACTAATCGGGATATTGTCAATATTATTCCGAATATTTTTTTAATCATAAATTATTATTGGTGGAACTTGATGATCAAATTATTAGCTTACATTGCAAGAGGGGCTAAACATCGTAAAGAAGGTGGTCCTTCTTCAAGTGCCATTTTCATTGATATTGGATAACTAAGAATTGGTACTCTGTGTCTCTTACACAGAATATATTGCATTTGTACCTGAAAATGTTAAAAATAAAATTAACTGAAAATCTCAGTGAGTTAATTAAAATTTACAAGAATGTGTAAACAATAAGTACACAAAAATCCAATGATAAGTGTAAAAACAATTCCTGACGCATATCCAGAATTATGAAATGCTTGCGGCATAGCTAAAATTCCAGTTCCTTTTGAATACAAAAGAAAATATGTAAAACATAATTAAATAATATTTAACCAAACTTATAATTTTAGTACTCACCTAATGAACCCTTTAAAATATGAATTAATGTTTCAACATTTCTAAAAAATTAAAAGAAAAAAAAAATGAATTACTTTTGGCAAAATAAAAATATTTTTAAATAAATAATTTACGTGGTTGGATGAGGAACACTTCTGTGTAGATGTGGATCATAATAACCCTCATTCGATTGCGGTGATTGGGGTGTTTTAACTGGTGAATTTCTGTAAAAGAGAAAATAAATATACAAATTAGGAAAATAATTTGTGTCATTGTAATATTCAATAAAATTTCTAACTTACATAAAAATTTCTGGATTTTTTCTATCAGCAACTAATTCTAGATGAATTGATTCTGTATTTTTAGTGCCCATTTTAGAATAAATTACTTAATCTTAGAATAATTATTATTTCTGAAAGAAAAGAATATTTTTATATATATTTTTTTTCTCTTTTTAAATTCAATTTACAATATTTTAAATATTTTGTTTTTTAGATTAACAAATAAGTTAAGTTAAAAAATATACAAAATAAATAGAAATATATAATTCCAAAAACACTTTATAAGTTTATAAAGATCAAGGCCACCACTGTAATCTTATTTATGATAATTGTTGATTTAAAAAACGGACTTGAATAGAACAAAAATAATAATATAAAAAAAAAAATTGAACACTTTATGTTTAGACTCTCAACTCAACAAATTATGATCACTGACACAATATTTTCAAACAGCAAAATAATTTTTTTTTTTGCTTTTTTTGGTATTCTTGATATTCGTCGATTTGTTAATTTGTTAATTTTTTAATTGTTTTTTATTATTTTTCTTTCAATACTCATAAAATAAAGTATTTAATTTTTATACGATGATACGATTGTATATTTTTCTAATTCACTAAAAACGTACGTATAAAAACCCACGTGGTCTAATTTTGAATGAATGCGACAAAAATAGGAAGAATAAAAATATATATAAAATTTTTGTTTTTGTATTAAAAATAACTTTTAAACCCGACGATCATAAACGAGTACACACAATTTCCCCTATTTTTAAAAATATTTCGTTAAAATTTAGTATTGGAATAAATAGGTAAATATATTAGTAACTAAGTTACCTCACCGACTGACTGACTGTTGGATATAATTATAATATTTTTGTCTTTCCCAAAAAAGAAGAAAAAAAAAAAAAAAAATACTGCAGAGAGCTGAATGTAAACACAGAATAAAAAAAAAAAACAACACAAATATAAAATAACGTCAGATAATAAATATTGAGTGGGGATTTTTCTTTGTACGAATTTGTTTTATCATTTTTCTGTTATTTTTTTTTTTTTTAACATTTTTGCATTTTTGCTTTTTATTTTTTTTCTTTTTAAAAAAAAAAATTCACTTCAACAATTTGTGAATTATTTATTTTTTTTCAGTATGAATTTTCATAGAAAAAATTATAAATAATTAAAATAAAAAAAAATAATAAACAAAATAATTATGATGTAAAATATGAGTGCATTCTATCGCGTATAAACATATTTGAGTGAAAAAACAAAAAATCAGTTTTGATTTATTATGAAATGAATATTATATTTATTGATATGAATTGAACAAAAATTGTTTACATTATTCATGTGTGTGTGTGTGTGTATGTTTTTTATTTTGTTTCAATTGTATTTCTAAAGTAATTATAGGGTGAAATGATTGAAAGCAAACTACTCTATAGCAAAGTAATATTCTACTGTATTACAACACCTACGTACTTATTACTACAATACGTTCAAATTTTTGGTTTGAATTACAAAAACAAATTCACAACAATAATGCTTACATTCAATAATGCTAGTACATTATAATTGAATGATAGATTTCTACAGCATACAAAATGATTATATTTAATATACAAATATAAATGTTTTTTTTTTTAACTTTCTAATTGTGATCCTTATATTTGTATCGTATAAATTTTTTAGAGAAAATAATATATTATGAGAATGGGGAAAACATCCCTTAAATAGTACGTTTGTTTGTTTTTTTTTTTGTTTATTCGATGTATCACCTGCATTAGATTTAAATCCATTTTTTTTTAAAACTTATGGACTTTATTATTTTCTGTAATAAATACATATATGAAATATTAGCGGAACAAATGTAACAATATTTTAGAGTAAAATTTTCTCTAAGGGTTTCCA
Organism: Pedicia rivosa; assembly: GCA_963082725.1. Taxonomy (NCBI): domain Eukaryota; kingdom Metazoa; phylum Arthropoda; class Insecta; order Diptera; family Pediciidae; genus Pedicia; species Pedicia rivosa. Next base: position 12,674,284 of record OY720155.1, read on the forward strand.
TTATTAGAATTGTATTTGTTTCCATTGGTTAAATTATATGCATCTTAAATCTTCTGTAATTCACTAATTACAATAAAAAAATATTTTCAATTGAATCAAAAATAACATTAATTCGTTAACAATTAAACAAAAATCAAACATCAACATGAATTAAGTTATGGATGTTGAATATTCATTAGATTACAATTTGGAACGAATTAAAATCTTATAGAAATTTGTAATCAATTAAGAAAATGAATATAACGAAACATCTATTTACGTTTTATTTCTTATAAATATTGAATCGTAAAAAATTGACAAGGATTTTTGCAGCATATATCGTCTCTCTCTCTCTCTCTTTCTCTAACTCTCTCCAAGGAGCCACAAAATTCTCAAAATAAACGCACACAAGTTTTTTTTTTTTTGTTTTATAAATAATAAATTCATAAATGATTTTCTGTTTTTAGAAACTATTTTATACTTTTATTAGACGACTTTTGACATAATCAATCGAAAAAGTTTCGCTAACCTCATTTCGTTTTTTTTATGTTTCTGTTTCTTGACTTGTTCTTGACTTGTGTTTTTTTTTGTTTATTCACTTTAATACGCGTTTCAGAAGTTATTAGAATATTTTCATTATGGATTATTATTTTTTTTTTTCTTAGACTTTTTTTATTCGATTTTTATTCAAAACAATGTCTGATATTAATTGACTTTTTAATTTCTCTCGCACCAACATTTTCTCTCCCACCTCCTTTTATTTTTATTTTTGTTCCTTTTTCTTACCTATAATTTTTTCCTTCTTATTCTTCTTCTTCTTATTTTCTATAAATATGTTTTTGTATCTTAATTCTATTAAATTTTTATTATTTTGGATAAACCAATTCCGTCCAATTTATTTATTTTTTTATTATAAATACGTGAACGGAAAAAATGTTAAGACGAAATAAATATGATTGCTTCGTCCCAAAATAAATATAAATAAATAAAAATAAAATATTTTCCTGTGTAAAACGGAAAAGCGGGGAAGAGAAACAAAGTGATATAATATACTTTTTATTTAAGAATAAAATATTTGTGAAAATTTATTTAATATTTATTGATAGGAAAAAAATTATATTTAAACATTTTTTGTTTTTGTTTTTCTTTTGAAACCCGTGTTTGTTATTATTATTTATTTTTTCTTTCTTAAAAAAATTTAGTTTTATTACAATTTCAATGTTGTAATTGGAGACAATTAATAAATATTATATTAAAAAAAACATTACTTTATTGATATTATTTTATGAAAAGTCTGTCAGCCTTTTTGTTTCAACATTTTATTTTTCTTTTCGTTTGTTGTATGTAAATTATTGTGAAATATATTTATGAACTTTGACCGATATTTATATACGGAAATACTGTATTATTATATGTAAAAGTAGAATATATAATAAAATCATATTCTTATGTTAGTTTTATGTAATCAAACTGATAAATGAATCAATTAAATTTAAGGTTTTTTTTTATATCCTTAATCATGTATTTTTTTCACATGTGTATTGTGTAATTTCGATTTCCATTAAATACACATTTTTTTCTCACACTTATATTAATTAAACAATGACTTACAAGGGTTTATTTAGTTAATAATAATTGTTATCTTATCATTAAAAAACAGTAAAATAATTTATTTAAATTTAAATTTTTATTTTGTACTTTTTTTTATTTATCACAAGAACTTCAATCTCCCGAAATAATACTATTCGCTTAACTTGCTTTTTGACGTATGGAAGTAACAGACATTTGGGCGCTTTATAAAATCTACTTTTTCTTGTTTATATACATATGTATATATATACATATATGTTTGGTGATTTCGCCTCGTTTTTTAAATAACATCATAACATAATTTTAGGCGTATAGAAAATAAGAAAAAATTATTCGTTTACATACATACTTACTAGATGTAGCTCTAGTCAAAATAAATATCTCTGCTTCACAGTTAACATGGACACACATTTTGGAAAAATTATTTTTCTCTATTTTTTCAAGTGTATCAATTTGTGTCTCTGCTATTTTTCTCTATTTTTTCAAGTGTATCAATTTGTGTCTCTGCTATTTTTCTCTATTTATCAAGCAAAAAAAAAACTAAATAATTATTTTTAAAAAACTGAAAGAAAATAACAAAAACAAAATTAAAAAAGTAAAATAAACAAAAAAAAATTAATTAATTAGACTTCTTAGCGTTACCCAGAGTACACCAACGAGGAGGTGAGTCTAAATCGTACTCCAAAAATATTTTATTTAAATATTTTTAATTAATAATAATTAAAAAAGTTAAGATTTTATTATAAATAAATAAAATCTTAACCTTTAATTATTATTAATATTTTTTTAAACTTAACATTTATTTTAAATGAACTTTTATATGCCTTCTTAAATGTTCCAATGTTTTATATTTATTATTACATTGTTCACATTCAAATATTTTTTCTGAATGGGTTTTCAAGTGTTGCGAAAATAAGTTTTTATTTTTAAATTCTTTATTACATTTGTCGCATTTTTCATTATTTTCATTTTTCATTTCGTGAATATTTTTAATATGTTCCTTTAAAATAGTATGGCTTTTAAATATTTTCTTGCATATTTTACAATCATTTTCTTTTTCTTTTTGTATTTTGTTATGAGTTTCAAGATGTCTTTGTAAAATAAATTTTGTTGAATAGCTTTTTTCACAAATATTACAAAAAAATAATTTCTCTTTTTTTTCTATTATTTTATAAACTGCAAAAAGTTTTTCTTCATTTTCTGAAATATTTTCTCTTAAATTTTCTTCGTCAATTTGTTCTTCAATATTTTCTATAATTTTTATATTTTCTTCAATAATTTCTTCTGAAGAAATATTTTCATCCATATTTTGTTCAATTGGTTCTTCAATATTTTCTATAATTTCTATATTTTCAGATATAATAATCTCCATATTTTCAATATCAAAAAATTCTTCAGAATCTTTTTCTTCTTCTACAATTATTTCTTCATTTTCTTTTAATTCTTTTTGTTTTTCTATACAATTTTCAGATAAATTTTTATTTTCTATAATTTTATTTTTGTTTTTTTTCAATGGACAATTGTTTTCATGATAATAAATTACATTTCTTTTATCAGGCATTTTTTTACAAAAAAAACAACCAATTTTTATTCCTTCTTTTACATTTTTATAAATAAACTTTCTTTCGATAAATTTATCGTATTTCTTGGGAAGACAATTTGGTTTATTTTTTTCGTGTGTTCTTAATTCATAAATACGCGAAAAATGTCTATTACATTTTTTGCATTCAAATTTTTTATATAATGCTGCATCTTTTTTACAATTTTTATCTCGTAAATGTTTTAATAAAGCATCAGATCTTGAAAATTGATTTTTACAATTTCCACAGATAAATTTTCTACTTCCTCGTATAAAACAATTTTTGTTTTTAATATGTTTAATTAAGTTTGTCAAATCACAAATGCTTCTTGAACATAAATTACATTTTGTAATTTTATAATTTTCTAAATTAAATTGTAGTTCAACACAATTTTTTATGATTTTGATTTCTTTATCTATTTCTGAATTTTTTATTATTTCACGTAATTCTTTTAATAAATTTATATATTCTTTGATATTTATATATTTTATAATAGTTTTATAAAATTCTATTAGAATTTCTTCTATATTGTTATAACTATTTACTTGATTATCATCATTTAATAAATGCATAGTATTAATAAATGTATAAGTTGTTGTAACTTTGAAAAGAACATGTAAGTTCAATTCATATTTCTTTAAATTTTCTTTAGACATGACGATTTTATATTCGTCATTCTTAATTCTTTTATATGAAATTATTATTTTTTCTCTTATAATTTCATCAAGATAATCCTCATATTTTTCACCAAATTGTCTTGGATTCATATTAACATAAATTATGTTTTCTTTTTTGTCTATGAATATTTTCCCAACTGCGAGAAAATATTCTTCAATATTACTTTTTATTTTATAGATTTCACCTCGGAAATCTTTTATCCATAATTTTAAATCATTGTTTACTTTATTTTCTGATAAATTTATCAAGAAATCAATCATTTCTGTGCATTTTATTGACGGAAAATCTATTCTGATTCCAAAGCAAACACTTGCATAACCATTTATTAAATAATATGGTAATAGATAAACATATTCTTTATTTATTTTTGTTTTTTTTAATAAATGTGGCATTATTTCATTTGCCTTAAAACTTAAATATCGGACTTCAGAAAAATCTGTCCCTTTTTCATATCTTGACCCAGTATTTCCTTGGGCTTCGATAAAATTTAAGTTATTTCTAGTCACATATTGTTGACTTAAGTTTATTAAAGCTTGTTTTTGTGCTTCATATAAAAAACTTATAGGTAATTCATTACCATTTATAAATTTAAATATTTCGTATTTTACGAATTTTTCTACAATTTTCATTTGTAGTGTATTTCCTTTAATTATATTTGGAACATGTTTGTTTATATCCTGTTCAACAAATTTAATAAAATTCATTAAGAAATCTCTTAAAGATATTTCTTTTTCAAAATAATATTTCGGAATTATATTTAATTCCTTTTCATTTTTCATTTCTTTATACCATTCTAAGGTATTTGTTTTCTCATGATTTATTTTTTTCATTACAATTTTCATGATTTTCAAATCATTTTGATTTGGGGCCAAAAATTTTGTAATTTTTTTATTTGCCCAAATGTATTTTATTTCTTTCTCAGTAAATCCACTGAGACTTTTAAATGTTTTGATTTCTTTTTCATTATCAATATCTTCTAATTCTTCTTCAGAATAGAAGTATAGATTTTCATTTATAATTTTGTATTTTGGCAATACAAATATTTCAACCATTGTTAATAACTTTGGAAAATATTCCAAGAAATAATTTAATATTAAAGCCTGAATATGTAGGCCATCTTCATCACAATCAGTGGTAATTCTTATTGTACCATAATTTATATTTTCAATTTGTTCATTGAAATTTATTCCAAGAACATTATTTAATCTTTTAATTACTTCATCAGTGAAAATTTTATTTTTATTTGACTCATTTGTCACATTAAGGAATTTTCCTTGAAGGCCTAAATATCCTTCATATTTTTGCTTGCAAATATAATTTTTAATTCTGTTTTTGGCTGATTTGCCTTCAAACAAATATAAAATGCAATCTTTTGATTTTGCTGTTCCAGAATAAAATGCTTTTCTGTAATTTATTTTCTTATTACTTTTATTTTTTATTTTATCTTTTAATTTATTTTCATCAATTGAACTATCATCATCTGATTGTTGTTCAATTGTATTATCATTTTTATTTAAATCTTCTTCAAGGTTCATTCCTTGAAGATTTTCTATTATTAAAACTGATTCAGTTTTTTCAATATGAATTTCATCAATTTCTATTGATTCATTTAAATATTCTGTTGAGTCATCTGACTCTTCAATTTGATCAATTATTTCTATTGATTCAATATTATTATTTTCTGTTGCTGTTATTCTACAACAAACAACATCATATTCTCTATTTATATCTTTAATATTTTGTTGTATAACATTCACCAAGTTTTCTATGGAATTTAATTTTAATAAAATAGCAGTGCCATTTCCACACGCTTTTCCCGATTCATTTCTTGAATGGGAATCAAAATAATAATAATATATAATATTATTTATTTCTTTTTTAAATATTGCTATTGAAAGACCAAAGCCAGTTAGAATCAAATGATTTCTATCATTATTAAATAGATATGTTATTCTTTCTAACATTGTACGATAATAATCACATGCTTCATAAAATAACCATGTGTTATATTCAATATCAAATGTTATATTATTTAAAATTATTTGTTCCAGAACTTCATCTGCTGAGATATGACCATTTATTGGTTGTATTTCTAAAAGATCATATGATCTTTGATATATTCTGGAACCATCAATTATTAATTGGTTCATAATTTCATTATTCCATTCATCATCATCATAAATGAATGAATATAATAAAGCTGTAACAGCTATCCCTGTACATGGGGTGCCCGTTTGAGCGAAATCTGCTTTTACACAGTTAATTATTTCAATTTCATTATTTTCATTATTTTCTTCAACAATAGCGACATTATTATCGCTACCGCCTCTTAAATTATTTAATTTTTTTATTTGTATGTTGTCTTTAAAAAGACTATTTGTTTTATTATTTATTTGTATTTTGTCTTTAAAAAGACTATTTATTTCATTTTGTTCTCTTTTATTAAAAAGACTATTTATTTCTATTTGTTTTCTTTTATTAAAAAGACTATTAAAAAGGCAGTTTTTATTTTTGCCGCTTAATTTAATATTATTATCTTGGTCAACCATGACCGTTTTTATTTTACTATTATTATCTTGGTCAACCATGACCGTTTTTATTTTTTTTGATTTAATATTAAATCGGCCATCTTTGATGGACTTTTTGCCTTCTTTGAAGGACTTTTTGCCATCAGAGATGGTCTTTTTAAACTTCTCTTTTAGAAGTCTGCCATCAGAGATGGTCTTTTTAAACTTCTCTTTTAGAAGTTTGCCTTCATTGAAGGACTTTTTAAACCCCCCTTTTTTTAGGTGGAGTTTGCCATCAGTGATGGACTTTTTAAACCCCCCTATTTTTAGGTGGAGTTTGCCATCAGTGATGGACTTTTTAAACCCCCCTTTTTCAAGGGCGAGTTTGCCATCAGTGATGGACTTTTCTGAAAAAAAAACACCTGAAAAAAAAACACCTGAAAAAAACATACCCTTCTGCGCTGACATTTTATCTAAGACTAACATAAATTTCTTTTGTAAAAACTATTGAAAAGAACATTGCAAAATAGGGTGGTCCTTCTCAAAAAAAATTAAAATCGTTATTCATTTTAAAATTAACAAATATCATCAATAATTTACAATTAAATTTATTTTTTAATTGATTTATCAGTTAATAAAAAATATATAAATATATCGTGGTGTTTTATGCTAAAATTTTTAAATAAGCATAAATATTTTTTTTATTTGGACCACCCTATATTGAAAAATGAAATAATAAAATTTTTTAAATTTAAGCCAATCAAAATTAGTTGAAAAAACGCAACAAATTTTTCATTTCAGTTGAATGAATGCAACTTAAAATTAACCAACAAAAATAGTTGACGTTTAATTGTTGTTATATCAAAAAAAATTAATTCATATATAAAAATAAATTTATTTATTGATAAGAATAAGTATATGTATAAATATATAAATGTAATAAATAAAATAAATTATAAATTTTCTATTTTAGGTTCCATTAAAAATTGGCCTGATCAAATCATTAGGAAAGAAATTTTTTTGTTCCAGAAAATTATGAATACATTTGTAAGAAACATTTGTTGTTTCATTTAAATTATAATAATGGTTTTACTTTTTTGTTTCAGACACAGAAAACAAATAGAAAAATAGCAAAATCCCAACAATATATGAATTAATTGGTCAAGTTCGGAAATTAGAGAATCTCTCATTTGTTTGTCTTTTTTTTTTTTTTTTTCTGTAAATATCAAATATTCTTGATTTTAATAATAAATAATAAAAATAACAATTACCGTACAGTATTAGCAAAAGCTGGTTTAATTGTAAGAAGAAAAAGAACAAAACCAAACCAGACATTATCAACTGTTCCATCAGGAAATTTTATATTAGATCCGTTAAATTTAGGTGAGTAAAAATATATCTTTAAAGAGAAATACAAACTCCATTCATTTATTATTCTTTTATTATTAAATTTAGAAGATATTTCAACAATACCATGGAAATGATAGTCGAATGAAATTATTACAAACAAATATTTCAATATTAGAATATATGAAAAAAATTCCAGTTCTTAGTCGTGGCTGATGGATATAAATTGGTTTGTAGAAACTTTTCACTTTTAATCAATATAAACTATTTTAATTTTAGTCAATATTGGACACTGAAAAATTATATGGATGGAAACCAAGTTTAGAATTATGCACTGATGGAATTTCAATATTTCATCTTCATTTTTTTACAGTTCAAAGAATATTTCTGTAGCTCATGTTAGTAATTCACCATCTGTATTAACATAATTTCCATTGAATACTTGTCATGGTTTTGGTAATTCAACAGTAAATCTACCATTAAAAAAAGTGGTTATCAACATTGTGATAAAAGTGTCAATGCAGTGAACCGTAAGAGGAACAAAAAAAAAATTATATTAAAATTAGAAAATGTTAATTTAAATTTTATAGATTTTGGCCAGATGAAGAATTATTACGTCGTGCACCAACATTTGGTCAAGGTTTATCAAAAATTTGTGTTAAAATGCAAGATGCTGGTTATGGTTCCAGAACAAGATCAGTAATTTTAGTTGATAACAATAATAAAATGGATTTTTATGAAGAAACAATGTTAACACAAGATCCAGAAGAAGAATGGAAGAAAACACATATTTGTCGGCAATTTTAATTATTATATTATTATTATTATTTTATATTAAATGTTTGAGTGTGCATGGTAATGATGATCAAGTTAGGATAAAATAATAGAATTTGTCTCATTGATTTTTGCATATTTAAAAAAAAAAAAATTGGAATTTAGTGAACGTGACAAAACTTCTGTTCTTCAAAAAGTGCGTTTTAAAACATCAATATATAATTTGATGCAGACAACAAATTGCAAAAACGTTCTTTAAAAAATATGCTTGAATTGATTTTAAGTAAACTTCTTCACTATCTTCTTTAAATCTCATCCAAATGTAATTTTTATTAAATATTTAGTGGTAAAATTTGTTTTAAAAACAAAAAAATATACACATTTGGTGTGTAGAATATAAATTGCCTTTAATGTAAGCAAATAAAAAGAAAAATAACTGAATTTCAACAATTATAGATTTTCTTATACAAATATTTTTTTTATTTTTATTTACAGTTTCTTTTTTTTTTCTTAATAACAATTTTATTATATAGATATATAATAATATATAATAATAACACAAATTTTCTATCTTTTTAATGTATTAGGAAATGAAAGAAAATAGAAAAAATACTGATTTATATTTTTAAATTTGATAAATATGACGTCATTTCTTTGTAGATTATAAAATAAATAACAAAAATTACATTCAATTTTTAGGTTTAAATTTTTTTAATCTTAATTGTTTTTAATTTTATTTTGATTCCTTTAATTTTCTTTCTTTTATTCTGTAATATTAATATTTTGTTTTTGTATCAAAAACTTCTGTGCATTTTTATTTAATTGAATTTACTTTGGATTATTATTAAATATAAATAACAAAGTAATAATAAATATAAATTGTTTTTATTTCAGATGAAATCTAAATTCAACAAATGGATTGCGTTCATTTTTTAAAATAATTTTTTTATATAATTTTTTTTCGTAAATAAATTTATTAATGTAAAATTTCATGCAATTTTTAATAATATATTATTATTAACAATTTAGTTATTAAATAATAGAAATTTAGTTAATTTAGTTAATAATTTTTTTTTTTCGTATAAATTTTAATATAATAAAGAAAAAATACAAAAATTATTTTTTTGTCGATCAAGATTTAAAGAAAGACTGCAATTTATCATTTAGGATTTTATGAAATCCTTCTTTTTTTTAAATGTTATTGGACAGATAACAATTCAATTTTTACTTTGATTCAACAGACTTATTACAATGGACACTATGTTTTGTTGGTTGTATTCTGACAGTATTCGTTCTTAATTTCTATTTACACGATATTTTAATTATAATTGATTTCTTTAAATTTATTGTGAAATATTTAATTTAAATGAAACTAATGAATAATTCAGAAAGATGAAACTGTTTCAATTTATTTTATATTTTGTCTTTGTCATGAGTATAATATTGATGGTAGATTGTAATCAGCTTAAAGAAAAAAAAAGCTTAAATCTTAAAGATTTCATTAAAAGTTTATAAAATTAATATCATTAATTTTTTTTTTATTAAATTTGTATTTCATGATTCTTAAAATTCTATTAAATATAATTATATAAAATTTATTTATTTCAATACAGAATTATTTTAGATTAGTGAATGTCATGGACAAAAAAAAAAAACAACTTGTATAGGAATGCAGTGCAAAATTACGTCTATTTACAATAATAAAATTTTTTTTTGTCTTATTTTTCTTTAAAGAAAAGAAAAAAATAACAATAAGAAATTATATGAATAGAATTTTTAAACTTATATTTTCACTTTCAACTATTTTTTGTTTAAAAAACTTTTGCAATAATTTCAGCTAAACTTGTGTATGTACCAACAACAAGACCAACAATACCAATAATTACAATAATTGTATTTGTTATAATTAACCATACTTTCGCAGTACCTTTTGTTTGATACCAGTAAGTACATAGTTGAATTAAAGCAGGAAATGCAAGTCCAAGTGCTGATAAACAAAGGGCACCAAACAATGATATAAAAAGTTCAAGATTTGGTATAGCTATCGCTAAAAGAACTGTAAGAAATTCAATTAATATTTTATATTAATTATTTTGCATAAATATTTTAATAAAATACTTACAGGTGACCATAACTAATAATGTTCTTGTTAAATATTCCCACCATATTTTTCTAGGACTTTCACTAAAATGTTTCATCATATAATCATTCCATGTAATATCAATAGCAACATAACAAGCAAGACCATGAGTTATGTAAATTGCAAATGCAAGCATACCCTTAACACATTGAGCTAAACTGAAATGTTTATAAATTAAATTAATTTACTGGTTAAATTGAATTTTATTATATTTCTTACATTTCATGGGGTGGTAAATTAAGTGTAATAGATCCTTCAATTTGATCTCCATAATTCAAGTAACCAAATAATCCCATTCCAACGTATAAAAATACAATTAAAATCATAGCCTTATTTAATACTCCAATCTTTCCACCAAAAGATTTTGGAGTCTTCATTTCATTTTCTAATGGTAAAATCACACCAATTGCTTCCAATGCAAAAAGAACCGTTCCAAAAAACAATGGAAATTCACTTAATTTTCCAACTGGCTCTCTGCCTTCTAATGAAAGTGGTTCTCTAAAGATGTAATACAAAATAATTCCAAATGATATCAGTGTGATAAAATTTGCAATTGTTGAAAATGGTGCTAAATACTTTAGATTTCTTACCTAAAAAAAAAATTATATAAAAATATAATGAAATTTTCAATTAAATAAATTAAGTTGAAATTTTTTATTTAATTCTTACCCAATTAATTAAAATCAATGGCAACAAAATAATTAACATAAATAAACGTACATCAGTCTCATCCTCAGTATATGTATCAACGATTGATTTAATATTTGTTGATACAAATACAACATAAACACAACATGTACCTAATTGATAAACTAGTAGAAATGTATTGATCATGTGACTGAAAGTATAAATATTAAGAAAAATTTTAAATAAATAAGTTCTCGATTAACAAAATTAGATTTAAGATAAATTTATAATTTAGAATTTAAAGTTTCTCGTTAATTAAAATTTATTGAAGAAATAGAAGAATTTAACGATAATTATTCTACATTCTCTTATTTATTAATTAATTTTAAACGCATTTGTTTAATTATATTTTACATTTCTGCAGTGATAACCATCTAAATTATTTTTAAATAATCTTCAATATTGAATAAAAGAATTGTTTTCTAATCAGAAATGTTTAAAAAAATTGAACATCTTTATAATCATTATTAATTGCATTTTAATATTCTGAAAACATGTCCCAATTTATTATCGCAAATTATCTATACGATAAGTTTGATTTTTTTTTTGGGTGATAAAATGTTTATTATCTTTCCAATTGTTTGATTTAAAAAAAAAATGAATGACGCGACTGGCGTTGAAATTCTTTAGTTTTGAAGTAAGTCAGGCGTGTGTGAGAATATAAAATTATTTATCAAACTTAATATGTAATAGAAAGATCTGTTAAGATTATTTAGACCTGTCATGCAATTCTTAGTTACAATCGTTTATTTAATTCTAAGAAGAAAAATGGGCCATTGAATACTGATTTTGATTTATTATTGTTTTTCAAAACAAATCAAATTATATGAGTGAAATTGAGATGCAATTTATTAGATTACAAACAATATTGTTAATCAATCAATAAATAAAATTTAATCCATATTACAAATATTAAATTAATTAAATTGTTTAATTATTTAATCATAATAATAAAGATAATTAACACTTTAGAAACAAAAGTTTAGATTACCGATAACAATAATAATTTAAGAAAGTTAAGAAAGTTTTCCACACAAAAGTGCACGGATTATTCTTATGAACTTTAAAGTATTTAGCTGTGTGGTTTTGCTTCTTTACAATCTTTTGATTTAACAATATTGAAAGGGAAATTTCCACTTAATAATTTCCAGTTAATAATTACACAATCGGTCATAAACATTAATAAATAGTTTCATTTATAGATTTTAAGTTTAGCCTAAATTGATAATCAAACACAATAACAAATTATTACTAATTGTAATGTAATGCAATAAAAACAAATATTATCTAATCATTAATTGGTAATTATTGATCATTGATGATTACAAACAATAAAAAACAAACTAATTTTTGATTTATGAATGAATAAAATGTTTGGTATGGTATTTATATGTGAATTTTAATTTATTGGCGAACATAAATAAATATTATTTAAGTTTTATTTAGTTTTTCTATATAGCAACAATTGAAAATATAGAATTTATTCATTTGTATATTTTCCGAACATCAGAGGCAATCATTTGTACTAAGTGATTTTCAAAAAATAAACATAACATTTGTTTTTTCACAATGAAATCACTTTGTCAAAAATGTTTGTTAACAAACAAATATAAGCTTTTATTTATTTTGTCTTGTCGAATCTTTTTTAAAATTAATTACTTTGATTATTTTTTAAAACATTCATACAATTTATTGATTCAATTTTAAGTAATTAGTTTAAGAATAAGAAATATTTTGTTTAAAAATCAACAATCTCCCTAATTAAAGTTCATAATTAGAAAAATAATCAGTAATTAATTACAATAATTGAAAATTATTAACAAGACTTTTTATAATCAGAATTGTAATTTAGAAAATTCGTATATTTATCAATTTTTTGTTTCCATTCAATTATTTGTACTAAATAAACAAATTCAGACAAACAAATGTATTATTTTTTAATTGAAATTTTTTAATTAAAATTGATTTAATTTCAATAAACTTTGCCTATAAAATGTAACAAAATTAAATGCATTGCAATAATATTGGGTTAATATAATCAAATTAAATTAAATAGGAAATTAGATAATATTGTGGGTTTATATTGTAAATAATTGTTCTCTAAATACAAATATTTTTAATGAAGTTTTAACGTTTTTTAGAGAAACCAAAAAAAAAAAAAAATAGAAGTATTTGACAATCGACATCACCATATGACTTAAGTTCCAATTTTAGTATAAATAATTGATTTTCTTAAAGCAGAATAGAAAATGTGTATTGAAAGTATTTATCGAATTAGTTCGATTGAAATTATAAAATCCTGACAAGTTTCCGTTTATAAAATTCTTATTAAACAGAAAATAAATTGTTCCATTTCCATTGTAAATGAAATAAATTGATGAAAAAATGACAACTTTAATTGCATTTAAAATTAAAACTGAAATCATAAGCTTTTGGTTATGAGAAATAAACACAATATTTATTCTGATTTATTGTGTTTAGACATCATTTGGTTCTAATTGAAATTGACCATTATTTGGATTAGACTGAAACGAACATTATTATTCTAATTTGAAATTGCTCCTCTGGTTTTTTATCAACTTGAATGGCTTTATTTGTATTGGTATGAAAAGGATAGAAATAGAAAATTACCTCAATGGCATATTCTTATAAATTGATAAACAAAATGTTGTGTCTTCTTAAAAAATAAATTCAAAAAAAATAAAATATAATTAATTATAATTATTTAGAAAAGTAATCATTTTGCTTATAAAAATGTAATATATATAAAAATGTTTTGTCTCAAAAGAAAAATAAAATAAGGTAAAAATTGACATTACCAAGAATTAATGAATGTCCAATTTAAAAATAAAAAAATATTTATATTGTTTTTGTTTAGAAAGAAATGGTGCTTGGGAAATTCTAATTTAATTTTCTTTAATTTCCTTTTGATGACATAAAAGATTTTTTAATGTTTTTATTATTTTTAAAAAGAAGATATGAAAATTTATTAAAATATTCATAAAATTATACGAATGGAATTGATATGAATCATAAATGGGAATAAATTATTTTCATATTTTATTTATGTCAAGTGCAACAAAGTTTTAAATAATTTGTACGTTATCCATAATCACTGCACATCAATATCAGCAGTTAGATTTCTTTTCTTGTTGTAAATATAATGATAATGATAATGATAATAATGACAATGATTATACTGATAATAACTATGTTTTATTAATGCATAAATATTTGTTGTAGAAATTGTATTTATTTCAATGACAATTTCATGTCTGTCAAATAAATTATAAACTTTTTCTTTTGTGTTGTTGATTTGGAAATTATAGAAATGCTAAGGATTTTATACACATTAAAAATGATTCACGTTATCTTATTGAATGTATCATTCTGTTGTCGCATTGATTATTCTTAAATAAATATTTTATGTAATTAAAAAAAACTTACACAACGTAAGGTGCACATTTTTTTCCCCAACTTGGTCCTTCTTCCAGAGCAGCTGTAGCTACGGCTGGATAAGTTAGACTAGGAACCTTTTTATTAATAAAAAAAAAAAAGAAAAACAATCAGATAAATAATATTAAACCAGCATTACTTTATATTGTAAATGATCTAAAAATAGATTGAAAAATGAAAAAAAATATGGTGACCATAAAAACTAAAAATTGTATAGAAATTATATTAAAAAATTACCCTTTTCCGTTTACATAATTCATATTCGGCTTTTATTAATAAATGTATGCAGTACGTACATAATATACCAATTATAATTGTACCTATTGTACCAACAAGATAACCAGAATGATGAAATGCATTAGGCATTGCTAGAATTCCAGTTCCTAGACTGCCTTTTAATAAATGAATTAACGTTTCTGAATTTCTATTATAAAATCAAGAAAAAGAAAAAGAAAATTAAACGAATAAATAATTTAAAAAAAAATATTTAATGTATTCGTACGATGTTGGATGTTCTACTTGTCTTTCAGAATATGGTTCATAATCATCTTTAGATATTTTTTTTTCTTGTAATTCCATAACATGTGAACTTGAAGTTCGTGTTTGTTTTTCCTTTTCGACAATTGGAGCAAATCTAAAAACGTAAAATGTATAATTAATTAATTAATTAATTAATAATTTATTGAAAAAATTTACCCTCTTTGTCCATCATCAGCGATAAATGCTGTATTGTGTTGACCTTTATTTACATCAAGTGATCGACTCATCTTGATTTTGTAGTAAGTCCGATTCCTGTAACAAAAATAAAGTAAATATATTAAATATAAGAATAAGGATCTAAATCTAATATAAATTCTAACATTTTTCTTTTTCTCTTTACTTTAATTATCATATTTTTTTTTATCTTTATTTTCTTTTTAAACAAAATGAATAAATTAAATTTTAATATGAATTCACACAATATTCTTAAACTAAAAAATTTACTATTTCAATGTCAAAATCCTTGATTTTGAAATAATAATTTAATGAGAGAGAATTTAAATTCTTGAATAAAAAAAAAAACAAACAAACAAATTTTTTACGCATTTTGATTGAAGTGAGATGAGAATTATTTTTTTGATCAGACTTGTAAAACCTTTATGGCAACAAAAAATTTATTCGATTATTTGATTTCACTTTAAAATATTTATGTAGACTTTGTTGTTGAGATTTAAATAACAGACTTCAATCAAATTTCAAGATTACAACAAATTATGAGCATTTAAATTTAATTGGAGTGGAATCAAAGGAAATTATATAATATTTATTCTGGTGATAATAATTGAATATTATCCATTCCAATAACGTTAAGTTAAATTATTCACAAATATTGTGCAATATCGATTTTTATTATGAAGGAAATATAAGAAATTTAACAGCTGATGTAAATCCAAACAATTCAAAGAGTTCAAAAGGGAAGTAAGTTTTTTAATGAAATAAATCATCTAAGTTCTTGAATTGTTTGTTCTTTATCAATCCTTTGACAAACAATAAACATTTAAGGACCATGATTGATACAAAAATTTAAATGTTAATTTTAGAAGTTTGCTTAAGAATGAAATAAAATCAATGGAAGATTTAACTTGTGTTTCGTATTGATATTTTTAATTTTTGTTGTTGTGTTTAAATTTTGTTTAATTAAAGTTACAATCCCAGACAAAAGTAACAATCACTTTCATTTGAATTGAGTCTAAACTTTTAATCGATTATATTTAACTTTCATTTTTTTTTTTCATTCACGAAATTAAGTTCGTGTGTCTTTGGTTTAACACACCTGAATTTCATTGTTGTTGTTATTTTAAATAAATAAAATAAAAATAAATATTATAAAATAAACGTGATTTTTATGTGGTCACGTTAACATCAGCTGTGATAATCTATAAATAATCTATAGAATCAATTTTTAAAGTATGCAAATGAAATTAAACTTTGCCAATATTAATTGTGATTACTTGTTTGGCATCAGGTCAAATTCAAAAATATTGAATTAAAAAATAAAAATAAAATAAAACAATTTAAAATTGTAAATTACATAAGATAAAACTGTGACGTACTCTGTATTTTACTCAAAAAAATTAAGATGTTCTGTTTCATTGACGCATAATCACGAATGTTTTCTTTCATTAATGACGATTTATCGTATGAGTTCATCTTAAATTTTTGCATTTTTGTTTAATGTCAAAATTAAATTTTGATAATTCTTGTACAAAAATATGTTATGAAACATTTCAAATGTTTAGTTTGAAATTTATAAATATTTAACCTTGAATTTTATTAAAATGTAAAACACAAAATAATTTTGAGTTGATTGAACTCGCAAATAATTTCAAATAATTTATCCTCAATTTTTTGTGTGTTTTTTTTTTTGGTTTGATGTTTTGATGTAAAATTAAATTTAGTTTTCTGCGTGAGGTCCATATTTTCAGAGTTACGGAGTTCAAGCGTTGTGTTCGATTTAATTAAGTTTCTGATTTTTTAAGAAAGCTTTTAAGCATCGAACAGTTTTATTGTTCAACTTGAATCTTTTCCTCTGATACGTGAGTGATAATTTTTAGTTAATTTTTAAATAGTTTTATAATTTATCTGAAAATTGCTTCCGAGAAAATAAAGTTACGAATCGTGTCTCATTTAACTAAATAATTGGGTGTCTCATTTATGTATAGTAATCAGGTACCTACCAATTGTATTGTTCTTATAAAATATAAATCATTGCGTAATTATTTTAAGTACCTAAAAATATGACAATATTTTAAATAAATATTTAGCAAAAAAAAAAAAAATATTAAAAAATAAAAGAGAATAAAAATTATTTGTCCTTCAGAATTCTGAAATTTCTGTCTTATAAGTAAAAATAATCTTAACGTTACGATTAAACGTTAATAATAGAAAGGTTTTTCAGTTAATAAATTTTTCCTTAATAACAATTTAATTATAAATTAATTAAAAAAAAAATATTAATCATTTGATTATATTGATATTGTTCCCTGTAGGCAAGGAGTACATCCGTGTTAAATATATTTACATAATTATGTTACATTCAGTCAGTAGACCTAATCGACCTTGACAAAGAAAAAATATAATATTTAATTTAATATTCTCTTTAATGTTGTCTATTATCCTAATGTTATGGCAAAACATAATTTACATTCACAATATGCAAATTTTTTCACACTGCATTGAGTTTCATTTGTTTTGGTTGGTTTATTCACTCTGTTTATTGTTGAAGTTGTTGTTGTTGTTGTTGTTCTTTTTTTTATATGTATGCACAATGACAAAAAAAAAATAAAAATATTGATGACGAATTTACGCCTACTACACTGCTCTATAATATTTTACTGAATTAAATAATAGTTTTATAGTTCCAACATTTAACTTCCATTGAATAACCTTGAAGTATTGTTTTTTTTTGTTTTTTTTTATTTTATTAAAAAACTAGTTTACAGCGGAACCTTATTATTATTATTTTTTTTTTGTTTATGTAAATTAATTTATACAAAATTATTGTGTTTTTGATGATTTATGTGATAAGGATAGACACGTATGAGAATTTAAGGTAAAAACATCAAAAATGTTAAAAAGTATTAAATTTTTTTTAATATACTGAGAATTTCAAGGAAGGTTTAAATTGTTGAATTTTTATTGTAGTTTTTTTTTTTTTCGTTGTTATTGTAATAATTAAATTACTACGATTTTTGTAATCAAATATTGAGAATTTGTTATCGATCTTTGATTTAATCATTTTTAGAATCATTTGTAAGTAAAACTGAAAGACTTGTTCCACCTATGACCCTCTAGTTGGTGTGCAGGATAAGGTTTAAATCGAACGAATCTTCTTAGGAAATCTGCATGTTTCCTAAAGAGCAGGCAATGCGTCGAATCAGGATTAAAAAAAAAACGCATGTGCAGATGCTAGGTGGTTCAGAATCCACCTCAAAAATAGTAGGTCTCGTCTAAAGTGGACGTTAATAAACGATAGACAATGGGTTATATGGGAGATATCCGAAAAAAGCCAATAAAACAAAAACTTGATGTAAATCAAGTACAAAGAGAAGAAGAAGAAGAAGAAGACTTGTTCCACTTAATAATGAAGTAAAATATATTTGGATTCTGATCAACGTTTAATTAGGTAAAAAAAAAAAGAAGAGAAGTTGTGAGAATATAAAGTTGACGGAAGCTACAATAATTAATGACATTAATTTTTTTTATGTGTAACTTTATTTTTGACCATAGAAAAATGCAATTCGATCACACGAAAAAATTTCTGTGTGTCATACACAAATACAAATAAAGAATTCCAAAATATTTGCTTCTATACTTTTTACTGTAAAGTTTACTCTCTCCGTCTCTCTCTGTCCTTGTATCATTTATCTTTTGCGCAAAATAAAAGAAATAATTGCCATATTGTTGTTAATTAAATTACAAATAAATTTAAGATTTTCGCTTATAACTTCAATGATTTCCATACAAAAAGTGTTAATTGGGAAAAATAATGGTTAAAAGATTATAAATGTTTACAATGAGTCAGGTAAAAAGATTAGCAGATTTAATTTATAAATTAAGAATAGGGAATTTACAAAAAATAAATAATTGTTTTTCTTTGCTTTAAAAAAAATTTAATTATTTATTTCGATATTTTTGGTGATATTCTAATAATAGAATTGGGTGGAAAAATACACTTAAAATTGGCAATAAACTTTATTATTCGATAAACAAATTAAATAACACATTAAATAATCTCTAAAGTTCATTTTAAATCTTAATCATTTTGAACGTAAAAAAAATAAATTAGAATTTAAACTTATATTTTTTTTTTGTGACTGAAACCTTTGAACACAAAATTTGTTTATTCAAAATTTTATAAACAGAATAACATGCAATGATGCAATCACTAAACAATCGTTTTTTATTACTTTCCTGTGGCTGCATTTTATAAAAGTGAATCATAATATTATAAAATAAAATTAATTGAATTGTCAATTGAAAAGTTGAATACCTATTGAGATGAACTAATAAATAAATTGTAAATGGACACAACTATAACGTATCATGTGATGTTTGGTATAAAAAATGAACAGACAATGATGACTGAATTAACTTTATTTTTTATGAAATAATTGAATAATTTTGATCCCCTTGAATTATTCATAATTATTTTGGGTTAAATTCGGTCCATTTTTTATGTAATAATGATTATTTAATTATGCTAAATATTTGTAACCTGTTCCAATTTATGATTGTTGTTATTTTGACCTTCTTACATTACAGTTTTTTTTTTTCTCATTTATTTTATTTAAAAAGTGGGTGAAACTTCTTATTTTGTTTTTTCTGCCTTAATATAATTTTGTGTATTTTCGTATTTGCTCAAAAGTCAATTTTATAATTTTATATTTGCCAATTAACAAAGAACGTATATTTTACAAATATATGTTAGTGATCAAAGTCGGTCAATGTTAGTTTAACAAAAAGTTCAATGATTCCACTTTACAAAATAAAAATCGTTAATTTAAAGAATTTTTTTAAGAAATTCAATAAAACGATCCAACTTTTTTATATTTTTTTTTTAATGAATCAAATGGAAAATAAATAAAGATTTTTTGAAAAGAACCAAAATAAATTTTGTATAAATAAATATTTTGAACTTGACCTTCGGTGAAAAGTCTATTTCTGTTGGCTTCTTTCATTTTTCAATTTACAAAAAAAAAAATTCAATTTAAAAAGGAAAATTTTATCATTAATTATTTTGTATTTTAAAATAAAATTCTTATTGGTTCAAAGTCATTGAAAATTTTATATATTTTAAGATTGCAGTCAAATGACGTAAAATTACTTTTATCTTTTTTATTATGAAATAAAATTAATTATGAGTTTAAAAATTTCAAATTGATTTATGTTACAGGATGACAATTAATGTTCAGATTGATATTGATGGAGTGCATTAAAAATACAAGAATAAATTGATTTTGATAATAAATTTGAAGAATTTATTAAATTAAATATATTTCACATTTGCAGGAATCCGAATATTTTTAAAAAAAATTTAAAATTGGAATGTGAGTGCAGTGCGAGTCATCACTCAACTCACTCACGCACACTCGCACTCAACATATTCAGCACTTACAATTTTATCGGAATCCATCAGGCACTTAATAAGTGAATATAAATTGTAAAATTATAAAATAGAAAATTGTATATTCTATCTATAATTGACGCTAAAATATATAAAACTTTTGTGGGGGAAAAAAATGGTTCGGTTAATTCTCATCTTGGGAATAAAAAATTATTAAAAATCTTAATTGAAAAAGTCGGAAAATTTTTAATTGTTCTTCTGTTGTTCAACTGGTCTGTTGTATTCTTAAAGTATAATTTAGTTAATTACTGAATAATTGACTACTGTTGTTGAATTATAACAATGATAAAGAGATTACGCATATTTGTCTTTAATTTAAGTGATTTTTGATGTTTGTTTTGTTTTTGCTTCAAATTCATTATTATTTATTTAATTCGATTGTCGGTGTGGATTGCATGTGTGGGGGTTTTTTTTTTTTATAACAAAATTTAAAATAAACGATTTTCAGTTCGATTATATTAATTTTCTTCCAATTATATTTGTTGTGAATTTTGTAAATGGGAAATCACAGAATCACTGAAAAATGTTGCAATTGCGGAAAAAAAACAATAATTTTCACTAGTTCAATGGATTAATTACATTTTCTAAATAAACCATTTTATAATCTGGAATTTGATTTGTATACCATAAATAGAATACAATATAAGAGTAAAAACTTTCTCCCAGATTGTATCCAGATTCTTTGCCCGGAACTTTAATAAAAAAAACAAATTAATTATGAATAAATTAAATCGTTCATTCCGGTTTAACGAATATTTTTTACGAGTATAGATTTTTTTAATAGCAAATAATTATAAATTTTAAACACAATATGTAAATATATTATGTAATAAAAACTTCACTGTATATTGTCTACCATATACAGGTGACAGTGTCAAGCCAAAATAAGAAATCAAAAATAAATATGTGTTCGCTTAAAATTTACATAAAAGGTGAATGTTCATTTTTTTGTATCAATTTGTTGTTTTATTGGGTAGACCACAGACATCTCGTAATTATGTTAAAAAGATGTCCAGTTTTTTGTTGTTGTTGTTCATATATTAAATTAATAACATCATTCACCATATCAAAGGTAAACAACTTATAATTTTTTCTTTTTTTTCCCGCATTTTTTATTCACATAAAGTTGTTTTTTTCTCTTCTCTCAATTTTTGATCGTGGTAATACGAACAGATCTAAATTATGCTTTATAATATTTCTGTATAATTAATGAAATTAATATAAATTTTCTGCAATAACACAAATCTTTTGTTGATTTTTTAATTAGTCGGTACAAAAACAGAATCATTTTAGTCATCAAAACAGAACTTTTACATATGTCATGCTGTGGATTTTATTTCTCGTGTGTAAATATTATTTATTAAAATGTATTTTTGACATATTTGCAATAATTTGCATATTCAATTAGGATAAATTTTTTCGAAGAAAATAATGTCTTAAGAGTAACAATTGAATTGATTTATTTATTTCATAGGATGAAATTGAATTTGTTGTTAACAATAAATTTATGCGGAATTATTGTGTTTTTCAACATTTTTGATGTTATTATCTGTAATGTTTAAGCTTCAAATTATGAAACTTTTAAATTAACGTTTGGCAAAATATCTGATCTATAATTTATGTCCAATATATTAGAATTTTTGATCTATAAATGAATCATTTCGATTTCATTCAAATTTTAAGAAATCTAATAATGGATTTTAATTTCTGGAATATTCTTAAAAATTTCTAAAAGTTTACCGTTTTTCCTAGAATAAAATATAAAATAACGTTTCTCATATTTTATAGGATTTAATTCAAGGTTTCAATGAATTCGTTAGAAATTTTTAAATTTCTTAGAATAATTTGACCTTTTTTATGAATCAAGAAAAACAAATGTGAATTAAAATTGAAATTTCTATTGAGATTACGCTATGATTGATTATTTTTATTATTTTCTGTTAAATTTAAAATTTGAATTGGTAAAATCTACAGTAGTTAAAAGTAAAAAAAGAAACAGAAAAATTGACCATATTTTTTTTTGTGTGACTCTTTTTTTTCCAAACAGAAAAAAATATGAAAAATTGTTTGTTTATTTTTTTGTTGTTTTTTAATTCCCTTGAAATTGCTTCCGGATAGTTTAAATTTTGAGGAATTAAACACAAGTCTCTAATATTGGATTTAGGAAAAAAATAGATAAAATTTGTACCATATTGGTACAAATATCGATTTTGTAGGTGGGCCGATTTTGTTTTTAGATTCTGAGTCAAATGAGTTGGACAAATAAAATACGGCAATATTTGTTTGAATGTTTGTATAATGTGTGTGTGTGTGTGAATTTTAGAATAATATTTTGCAAACCAATATTAAAACAAAACATTCCAATATTTCAACAAACATGTTTTTTTCTTTCGATAAAAAAAAAGTTGAAATTATCTGAAAGTAAACGGGTTAAGTTTAAGAAAACAAACAGAATAAAATAAAGCAAAAAAAAAAACAGTGAAAAATTTATAAGATTTTCGATTAAAATCAAAGAACAAAAATTTCACAGAAACCGTATACCAATTTCTTTGGTTTAATTGGTTTAATATTTATCTCCGTTTTCGGACACGTGCAAATAATATTTGATATTATGAGTATTGAAGTCTCATACCAATTGATTTGCAATTTTAATTAATAAGATTATCAAATTTCAATTCCCATATGACGGTAACAAAAAATCTAATTAAAATGAGTGGGGGGTCATAAACGTAAATAATCTTATTTAATTTTATATTGTTTTGATCTATGATAATTATTTTAATAAATTTGATAAACAAATGACGTTTACTTCTGTTTTTAATTCAACAAAATAAATTGTTTGTGTCTTTAAGAATTATATACGATTAGGTAATGTAGGTAAGACGTAAATGTTAAGATAATTAATTTTGTTTATATATTTTTTTTTTTTTTTTTAATGTTGATTTGATGATATTTCTGTTATTTTTTTTTTTTATGAACAGATTTGTTCTTCTTAGTACTTCTTTTAATATTATCTGAGGAATGTTGTAGAAATTTATAAAATAATATTTTCTTTTTATAAAGAACTAAAGTAATCTGAATCTGAGAAAAAATCTAAAAATTATATAAAATTTTTAGTTGGTATTAAAGAAATTTTTTAATTCTTTTCAGCAAAAATATTTTTCTATTACTTTATTTTTGTAAAATAAATAAAACAAAGAAAAATAAGGTATAAATGAAACAACAGAACAACAAAGAAAATATAATTCGTCGCATCTAACAAAAATTTAGATTTAATTCTATTTATCTTACAAACATAATTATCACAGGTCACAAATAGATAAATCAAAAGAAAATTTCACAAATATTTTATTAGATTAAATTTTTACTTTTGGACAATATTTTTTTTAAATTGTTTCACTATCTATAATTGTGTTAACAATTTACCTGAAATTTTTGTGAAAAATTATGTAGGTCATATGTAGAGCATACATATTTTATAATTTAACTAAATTAAAATATAGGTGTATAGGTGAGGTGTACAGATTAACAATGTAATTAATGATAAATATAATATTTTTTTATTATGAAATAACAAAAACAACAAAACATCAGTGCGATAGTCGTATCAATAATCACAATATCCGCACATAAATATAATTTAAATGTTGCTCATGTACACCGAATTTATTCAAAATACAAAATTCTATAAGTAAATTTGTTTATTTTATATTTTATTTGGAAATTATCTTAAACAAAACAGACACAATATTATTCAAGTATACTGGCAAGCAGAAAGTATGCCGCCTTATACAATTCATTACACCTCATCGGATATCAACATAGATAAAAATTACTAATGCGTTTAGATTAGATTTTTACCAATCCTATCATTTTATTTTATTTTTCAGAATAAACAAATAAATCGAAAAATTTCCATTCAATTTTCTAACAACAAAAAAATTTGTAAAAATTGTCACAAATTAAAATTTTTGTGCAAAAAATAAAAACGAATTTATTGAATTTTGGATTTTTTCTTATCGATTTTTATTTTAATATTTTAATAATAATTAATTCTTTAATTCTTTAGTACAAAAGGATTTTCTTGTTGACTTCAAAACAAAACACAAAACAAAAAATAATTTTAATAAAATTGATGAAAACAATAAAAATATTTTCATTTGACTTTATCACTTTTAAATAATTTTAGTTAAACTTTATTATTTAATTCAAATTTTATTTAGCCTAGTACATCCAACTACTAAATTTATTAGTAACTAGGACACCTACTATTTTGTATTGAGGAGGGTTCTGAACAACCTAACATCTGCATACCAATTGTACAGCACAACACGAGTTCTTGATTGGAACTCATACGACAATTAAATATTTTCAGGGCATAATTTCTAACGCATAATTAATTTTTTTCTCTTTCTATTGAATTTAATTTTACACTTTTATTTCATAATAAAAGAATTTAATTTATTAAAGGTACAACCGCAAGTCAATAAAATATTGATCATTTGTATTGAGTTTTGTATTGATCAATTTTCATATTATGCTTTTACACTACACGTGAGAGAAAAAGGGAGAACATGTTGCGAAACAAATATATTATTATCAGAAACAGATAAAATATCAATGAATTTTTTATATTTCATAATTAAACAATTTAATTATTAGCTCACATTTTTAATTGATTTTCTTTCGTTGTTTTTTTTTTTTGTGGAATTTTTTATAAAAAGAATTGCGCAGCGGCAACGTATTTCTTACGAACCTTTTAAAAAAAAAATGTACTAAATTTTGTAAAGTGAAACTTTTTTAACAAAAAACAAAAAACAATCAACATAAAAAAAGCTAAATACGTCAAACATAAATAATAATAAGCTTTAAGTTCATGGTCAATTTTTTGGTTAGAAAATTTTGTTATTTTTATTTTTATGCAATTTTTTACACGTTTTTCTTTTATTTTTGTTTTGAAACGAAAAATCTTTCCAACAAAAAAAAAAAAAACAAATTTTTAATAAAAAAAAAAACAGACATTAATAATTATTCTTTATTTGCACTCTAAAATAATTTTATTCTTATCTGTGTAACGGAAAAATACAAAAACAATTTTTGTTGTTGTTGTTTTTTTTCTTTTTTACCAAAACCAAAACCAAAAAAAAAAATACACACCGACGAACGTGACATTGTGACAAATTGGCACAGAATTAAATTAATTGATGCCAAAATCTATTAAAACATAAATATCTTTCCTTTATTAATTAAATTTTTATTTTTAGTAGACGAGAAATGAGTGGACAAAAAAAAAAAAAAAGTTGCATTCTTTATTATTAAATGCATGAGAAAAAACCGATGTTGTCTCTGTCACATAGAAAATAATTTCCATTTAATTATTTCCATTAAAAATAATTGTTTTAATTTTTTCTTTCTATCCTACATTTTTTTCTTCTGTTTTCTGTTCTTTTAAATTCTTTCATAAAATGTCAATTTCGCTAATTTATTCCAAAATAATAATTTCCGACAAATAGAATCTTTTTAAATTTCTTAAAGAATTAAATCACGTCATCATTCACTAATACACATACACATACAATTCAATACACACATTCTTTACATAACTTTTTATTCTATAATATTTTTTTCTTTTTAAAAAAAAAAAATAAATAAATGTAATTTTTACCTTTTTAAAATAATAAATTAAATGAAACTTAAAAATTCGTTAACAACAACAATTAAAATTCACTTTGATTTTAAATATAATTTAGCACAATTTTTTTTTTTATTAATTTTTAAGGAAATAATAAATATTTAAACTTTTACACAAAAATTATTAAATTTAATTTTTTTTTTAATAAAATGTAAAAATATTTCAATTAATTCCACAAAGTAATTAAAGTTTTACGTAAAACAATAAACATTCCAAATATTTATCGCACACACACACACACACACACATTAATTTTTTCTATTTAAATCGAAATAAAATTTCTAAGTTAAAAAATGAATTTTCTATTGAAAAACTGAAAACTTTAAACTTAAAACTTGCACAATAAATTTTTAAGAAAACCAAAAAAAAAAAAATTCTAAAAAAATAAAAAAGAAAACGCGTTAATTTTTTCTTATTTATTTATTTCTTCTTTTATACAAGAAAAAAAGAATTTAATATTTTTTTTTTTAATGTTCTCACGATTACAGCGTAACACCGACTGAACATAATATGAATTTAGCAAGTGATTATGTTTAAATTTAGTTGTGAAAAAATAATAATAAACATTTATGTAATAAACTCTACTCAATTTAAATAAAATTGAATTAAATTGACTTGTTTAATAATAATAAGTAATAAGTAATAGAAGTTAATAGTTAAGTAAGTTAGGTGTAAGTAAAAATAAATGTTTTATTATGAACTGTACACTGTCTAACGTAAACCTCAACTAAAAATTATGAGAGAGAGATACGAATGAAATGTAAAGTAAGAAAGATTTTATTTTATTTGCTTGATTTAATTTTTTATATAAATATGAGTGAAATATGTATGAGTGAATGTGTGAGTGAATGTGTGAGTGATTTTATTTTTGTTCACCTTTTTTTTTCTTTTCCTTGTTGTCTTTTTTACTTTGAATATGGATGTGAATTAACTGAAATCTCAGAGAGATGGAAGCTTCTGTTTAAATATTTTTGCGAATAATTTTCACATTAGAATTTTTTTTTTTTTCGGTTGTTTTTTATATTTGAAAGATTTGAATAATTTTTTATAAATAAGATTTTTTTTTTAAGATAAGATTCCGCCTTCAAAAATGAATATATTTTTTTTTTAATTTATTGATTCTTTTTTTTTTATTCATTTATTTCTCTTTGACTTTAATCAATTAGAAAAAAAAATCTTTCTTATCTAATCAATCGAATATTTTTATTTTTATTTGTTAAGAATTAAAATTTATTTGCAGTTATTTGCAAGTGAAATTTGACAAGAATAATTTCAGTTAAAAGTATGAAATCAAAAGAAAAATGAAAAAAATTGTAGACAAAAAAGAAAATGTTTATCTTCCCATTATTCGCATTTTTTTCTTTCTAATTGATTGATTGATTATTCGTTCTTTATGTTTTGTTTTCTTCAATACTTTGTTCATATTTTGTTCATATTTTTCATATTTATGTTTTTTATTTTTTTTGTGGTTTTAATATTTAATAATATTTTAAGCCCCCTTCCTCATCAAATAGGTACACCAGTACTTAGTCTAATTATAAATAATTATAATTGTTTTTGTATGCAATTTAGAGGAAAATTTAATTAATTGAAAAGGTTTTTTTTTTTGCTTTAATTTATATAAATATTAAAAAGTTGACATTGTTTTGACTTTCAATTTTAAACAAAATAAAAATCAGAATAATTAAATAGAAAATAAAGAAATTTGTATCAACTAAAAAGAGGAAAAACAAAACAAACAGGGTGATTTTTCTTTTAATTAATTGAATAAAAATAAATAAAAAGAGGAAAGATAAAAGATACAAGATAAAAGATAAACGATAAATATTTATTATTGAGTTGACTTAAAGGTTATAAGCTCAACTTAAATCGTTTAATAAAAATGAACTAAATTGAATAATCACGACACAACAACAACAACACATTTTACTTTTTTATTTTATTTTTTCCACTGAGCAAAAATTAAAATTATTAACAATTGAAGTGGCTGCAGAGTGTGTGTGTGTGTGTGTGTATTTTTTGTGTTTGTTCAGAGTGGGTTATAGTTATGGGTGGACCATTTATTAAATTACATTTATTTATTTAAATGATGTTTAACATAAATAATTTTGTACAATAACAAAAAAAAATAAAATATTTATGATTTATTGCAAATAATTTTATAATTTTTTTATAAAACGTTGACGTTAAATATTTTTTCTTTTGTCATCTTTTTGATTATTATTTTTTATTAAAAAAAAAAAAACAGGGTGATCATTCACTACTTTAAATTTATAAGCTTAAAAATATTCTTACCGTAACTTTAATTAGTTTTAAGTGCAAAGTTCACACTGTAAAAATTATGAAAATATTAAAAAAAATTAATTAAATTTCTATATTTGGTTCCAGTTTTTTTTTTTTGGGAAGTGAGCATCTGAGCTTCTTAAGTGTTACAGGGAAATCCTCGATCATATCAAACATTACGATCAAATAATAAAATAAAACATATGATTTAAATTAGATAATTGCATACTTTTACCTACGCTTTCTTAAGTTTTACACAATTAAGATTCAGTTTTTCTTAATAAAAAGATAAAATTGTGAAAAATTTATATTCACACTTTGCAAAAATACAAAAAAAAAAATAAAAAAAAAAAGTAAAAGAAGAATAGAAAGAAGAATAAGATGAAAAAAGAATAAGTAGAAGAATATAATTTTTAGATTCTTGTATTAAACTAAACTAATTTTATATTGTAGTATTTCTTAGTTTGTGTTTTTTTTTTCTTTTTGTATAAGGAAATGACCAATTGCCGTATATCATTTTATAATTTAAATTTACTTGTATTATAGCAACTATATGGAACTCTATATTGTTGATGAAAGTTGATGAAGAAATTGCAAAATTTAATTTTTGTTTTTGTAGATGCTGGAACAAATTTGTCTTTATTAGTTTAAAAAATCCTTCTCACAGTGTGATATTTTGACTGATTGACGGATGATACGTGATTGTAAATAATTTGAAACAAATGAAATAAATTCAATATGGAATTTGGCGGATGATTGTATTTGTATTTTTCTGTATTTTTCTTGGACCCAGAATATATATCGTTAAAATATTTGTAAGAGAAAATTACCTTAAGTAGTAAATAAAAAAGTTGTATTAATTAAAATAAAAGTTAATAAATTCAAATTGTAGTTCCATTGTATTCCTATTTTATTGGATATTGAACAAACGTTTATTTTATACGAATGAGAATAATATTGATAAAATAATTGATTTATTAAGTTGTAAAGACTAAATAATGTTTATAAATTGATTATTGAAAAGTATTAATGATAAATTACAAAAGAGAATTATTGATAAGATTTTCTAACTAACTAAAGAGAATTATTAAAAAATTTTTTAGTTTAAAATTAAGTGAAGACATTACATTAAATGTACAAATTAAATGAGTAATTAGGTTTGACTTTCAATATATATGAGAGAAATTCACTTTGGTTCTTTATCTTTTGTCTTCTTTAATAAATTTTTAATTTATATTTAATGAAAATAATTTCGTTAGAACAAATTACTAAATGATGAGTAAATTTATTGATAATCTGGCACAAGACTCAGAACGAGTATTGGAGCTTTAATTGTAGCTTTTTGTTTTAATTTAACCTTCATGAAAATATTGAAGAATTTCTTGGCTGTTACCATAATTTTAACAATTAAAGAAAAAGGCGAAAAATTTCTTTCAAAAGAATTAAAAACTGTTGCTTGTTGTCGTATACCTCGAATTATGTTTCTATAAACGTATACAAAAATAAACCCACTGTTCTCTGTATATAATTTTATTCGTGTCTATATAAATATGTTGACATCAACAGGATTTTTCTTAAATCTGTGTCTTAAATATTTAATATTTAATGTGCGAAAAAAAATATGTAGGTGTCTCATTCACAATATCCGACATTTTCTTTTTCTGAATTATGATAAATGAGAAATATCATAATAATTGAACAGAAATTTAAGTCAGACAGAATAAATTTTGAATTAAATTTTTGTGTTTTGAATAAATTTAATAATCCAATCGACAATTTTTTCTTTTAATTTGTATTGAAAATTATTTTTTAAATTACAACAAAATGATAATGACAAATATTTTTTTGTTTTTGTCATAACACCAAACGTAATAATAATAATATGGTTCCGCAAGTATTTAGTGATAGATAAAAATAACATTCAATAATTACTAGGTTTCTAGTAGTTGTAGTTAAGCTAAATCGAGTGTTAATACTAATGAAGTGAAGCCGCAAAAAAAAACTTCATATTTTACTGTTTGTGTATCGCATTTTTATTCTCAGGAAATTCTGTTAAATGCATTGACCTGAATTACAATTTACAATCCTTATTAGTTCAATCATTTAATAAGTTGAATAAATATGGCTAAACGCTAAACCCTTAAGATGTTTGTTTCCATTTAATGCAATGAAAATGTTTTCTTTAATTTTCAAATCACTGACAATTTTTTTCAGTATCCTACTCTGATATATTCCTCAGTTTATATTCGATAAATTTTTGTAATCAGTGTGATTACAAACGTATTTATTTTATAGGCTTAAACCGGTGGCTGAGTGGATTGACATATTTGGTAGATTAAATATTGAGTGTGAATTTTTAAACCGGATTTTTATGCAGTTCGCAGACTGTTAATAATTTATAACGTCAACAATGAGATAACTTATTTTCTAAATATGAATGAAAAGTTGGAAGATATTAAAAGAATACAATTCACAAAATATGCCTTCAATAATATTTTTACAATTTTTGATTTGATATTTTTTATTTGAATTTTAAAATCTTCTCAAGAATTTGAAAATCATTGGGGAGAAATTATTGAGAACAAGACTATTTCGCAATTCTATAAATGTGAATTGTAACAGAGGGGAAATAATGATAATAATTAAATCTGCGGATCCAGAGCTAATGTAAGTACATGTTCATGTTGTAATATACAAAATATAAGTATCAGTGATTATATTATTACTTGCAGTATAACAATTCAAAGGTAAGAAGACAGACATATAAATCCACAAAACACATATACATACTTAAATCTTTTTTCATTTTGTTAAAAGTAAAGCCAATACAATATTTATATCTTAATCTTATCATTATTCTTACAATTATCTTTTTAAATCTCTTAGTATTATATTAATGAAATTGTTTTTTTTTTATAGATACAATAAAATAAATATGTCGTAAATAATTGTTTACAAACATTAAATACATATAAAGATTAAAATCAATTCAGAAGTGCTTTAAAGAAATTGAAAAAAAAAAATTGAAAAGACGTAACGAATAAAGTATGTTAAGACTTGAGTCATACATAAACTACTTTTGACATATTTTGACATTTTGTAACATTTATAAATATGAGATAAAAAATGTAATGCAACAATAATTGCAATATGAAATATTTACAAGCACCTGATATGGTTTTTTTAAGTCATCTTTTAATACAGAGCATAATTAATATTGTGTAACAATTCTTACTTTTGTTATCAATTGCAATTATTTTTTACAAATTCTGCGCTTGTATTATCAAAATTTGTATTGTGATACGATTGTCAAATTCAACATTGATTAAATAAAAATATTTTTAAACATATTTAATAAATTGGAACTCTGTTGTAAAATATTTTCTTTGATTACAGAAAAAGATGCAAACTTAATAAACCATTAATCTGATATTGTTGCAATTTTTAATGTGAACATTAAAAAAAGAGAACGAATAACTTTTAGAATTGATATAAATTATACTAAAAAAATAAGTACTGAACGAACAATAGGAAAATATTATGTCAAATTGAATTTAAAAAAAGTTGCTCTCAAAATTTTTATAAATATAATTATTATCATCTAATCAGAAAATCTTTCGCGACAACACATCTTTTAAATTATTAATATCATAAAAAATGCATAAAACATGTTGGGTTTTTTCTTTGCATTAAAATTCTTTTTATAAAATTTAAACAAGTTTATTGGAAATTCCCTATTTATCTTTTCTCCTTTTGTACTTGATTTATATTTATATAAGAATCGATATAGTTGAAGTGAAACAGTTCTTCAACATTGTATCTAAAATTAATTGTAAAATATTTGTACAGTTTTATGCAATGTTGGTGTGAAGTGTGCATTAAGTAATTAATTAATGTTTTTTTTTTTTGGGTTTTTCCATGCACAGTTTAAATAAAAAATAACACGAAAGACAATTCTTGTTTATTTTACATAAAAGAATTATCAGTTAATAAAAAGGTTCATGTACGGTCAGAGTAAAACCATGGAAAGAAATTTTATTAAAAAACTCAAGTAAATAAATTGATAAATTAAAGAGTCCCATCATTTAAAAAAATAAGTTATCAACGTAAATATAATTAATTAATGTAAATAGAAAGTTTTCCTTTTATTTTCCATAAATAATATTCACTTGTAAATGTCTTGAAATTACCATTTATCGCACACTAAAGGGATAAATTACAGATAAATATTATTTCTTTGGAACAGAAATTTTATACAACTTTCCAACTTTAAAAAATTACTTTTAATCATTTAATTTTGATTAGGCCAAAAATATTTTGAAAAGAAACGTTTTTAAATTTTTTGTTAATAATTTTTAATATTTCAATTATTGAATTATTTTTCTGAGAATAAATTATTAGACTGAAGCAAAGACAAACAGTTAATTGTTTATTAAAAACACGTTAAAATTGTTACATTAAAACCTGTAACTACACAAATCAAAAAAAAAAAATGGATAAGTCAATTTAAAAAATTTTACCAAAAATTTTCTGTAAATCTTAAATATGTGTCTGTCTTTACTCAAATTAGACCGATAGATTTATATCTTTAAAATAAAAACATTGCCAATATATCGACGGACTATAAAACATTTTAATTATTGTAAATTTTTACAGCGACAATGACTTATTTTTAATTTCAGTCGGTTTTAGCCTAAAGGTAAATTTAGGTCATGGTTTCATTTTTATTTTCTTATTGATAAATTTCTTTTAATATTTTTTAACTGTAAGTGAAAATAAATCCAAACGTAAATAAAAGTTTTATTATTCTTGCGATCATCAAATATCATCAATAAATAATATTTTCTGGAAATAAATAATTATTCTCAATAAAAAATTCGTTTTACGTGAAAAAATTTCAATTTTTAATAATTTAAATTGATTATCTTTAATTTAAAAATTAAAGTCAGAGTTTATATGTGAACGTTAAAAAAATGTTTAACTTATGAAAAGGAAATAAAAAATGAGATTCATGAATTCAAAATATGAAATCAATTAATTGTGTGTAAATTGTGCAAATACGGGAAGGTTACTGTCTTTTATCAAAAGACAAATCTAAAATAGTTTACTGATATTTTTGGACTCTATATAAATATAAAGGAAAACTAAAATCAAGTTTAACCAACTCATCAAAGAAGAGACAATTGATGTGATTTTTGTGAAGGCCATTATTACAATCATAACATTATGAATATTGTGACAATTTTTATATTCTATAATTTGTGCCTGTAGCAACAATCAAATTGTTGTCCATAATAATATAATTTTTGTCGGTTTCATATATACGAGAGTGTTGAGGGACAACAAACACAATTATATTAGTTAAATGATGATAAATAAATCAAAAACTTTACCGAATTGAATGAAAATTTAATTAATATTTATTCTGTTATGGAAGGGGAGATGTGTCTACTTTAATAATTTATATTATAATAAATCTGTTAATTATTTGATGATGTTAAGGTAAATTATTTATTAATCAGTAATAAAACAACAAATTTTTAAAATGTTGCCGATAATCTAATTTGATTTTCATTGATAAACAATTTGTAGTAAAAGCGGTCTAAAGATTCTTTTCATTTTATTGAAAGAAAATTATTGGTTAGAATTATAACTAAGTTAGTCGATCAGAGTACTATGTGTTTCAATAAAGCTTTTCACTAAATTCTAAAATTTTAAATAAATAAATTTCTATTGCTGACAATAATTGCAACAGCAAAACCTTTAAGAAAATAAATCATTTTGAATTTCTTATGACCTCTAAATATTTATAGATAAAAAAATTATATATTTGATTCACTTTATTTCTTTTCTTAGTAATTGTACTAATTGTGACGTTAATATTTCATCTAAATAAATAATGAATAATGTAACAAAGAAAAAAAATGATTTTTTTTAATTAAAGTTCTAAGCACACGCGTTACAAATTCAATTGTTTCATTTATTTTAGGCTTACAATTGAGGAAGATGATCACCATAAATTACCCTTTCTAAAAAAAAAAAAAAACAAAATAATTATTAAATAATTCATCTTTAAATCATAAATAATATAAATCATTAAACAAATAATATTGAGTGTAGGATTTGTCTACATTTTTAAATATAATTTTTTATTTTTGAATGAGATTTTTTATTACTAAAAAAATTATTTTTAATTTTCATTTTATATAATAATTTCTATAATTTTAATTTTAAATAATTACAGACAATGATTATAAACTTTATACATATTTAGTTTAAATAACAAATTTGAGTTAAAATGCAATCGCGCAAAGAAATTTCTACAACGTTGTTTTTTTTTCATGTCAGAATTTATTTTCATTTTTAAATTAATTAATTTTTCTTTATATATTTTCTTTCATATTTACTGGTTAGATTTTAATTAACACATTTTCCTGTTTAAGAGAAAATATAAAAAACACAAACAGCATTTTTATAATGAACACGTGATCCTTCTACATTCTTACGGATTCTATAAGTATGATGAAGTTCAGAACATGTGATTAGAAATCACGGTTCATATTATATTTTTAGAAATCTGTTACTACTGCAAATTACTAATACCATTACCACTACTACTACTTAGTACTGTTGCTAAAATATATAAAATGATACAAATTCTAAGAAAAAGATTAACACTTTTTTTAGAGTTGCAGACAAATTCATTGTACCAATAGTAATTGAAACACAAATTTTTATACAAATATTTCTATTTACACCTATCAGGTTTTGTATAATTTGGAAACTCATAAAATTTAAATCCATTGTAAACAATTTCAAGGTATAAGGAATAAACGACACATAACGCAGAATTAACAGACGACATAAATTTAGATTCACCACAGCTAATTAACGAGGAATTAATTACTGAAAAAGCTTAAAGTTTAAAATTATTTGTTGTTTTTTTTTTTAAATCAAATAGAAAAAAAATTGTTCGCATTTAATTTCAGAGCGCTTTAAATATTTTTACTATTATAATCCGATTGGACAACCTTTCAAGTTCACAATTTTAATTTGTTTTGTTTATTTTTTGATGCTTCTAGTTCACGGATTAACTTTAAGTTTATTTTTTACGTTTTAGATTATGATACACGCGCTAATAACTCTTATCGATTCATTTTATATCAATATTTCCTTCTACGTTTTTTAAATCATCTTAAATGAAAATTGTGTTGTATTGTATTTCAATTTTTTATTAACTTAGTACATTCACGACTAAGATTATTAGTAACTCGGAGACTTACCTAGCATCTGCATATGCATTTTAATTCGATTCGGTGCATTGCCAGCTCTTAGGAAACATGCAGAAAATGAATCTCGTTAATTTGTAATTGGAATTTTTAATATTTTTATTGATATTTTTATTCCAACGTGCAATTTCACATAATTTAATTTTTTAATAAAAGTTCACAGTTTTTTTTTTTGTTTACTATTTTTCCACCAGTTCAAAAGAAATTTTTCTTTGCCTTAAGAAAATAGAAGGAAAATTCCATAAACACTATTTTTTTCTTTTGCCTTTTTTCATTCTCAAAAGTGCTACAATAATAAACGTAAAATAAAAAAATA
The DNA here is from genome assembly GCA_963082725.1 of Pedicia rivosa. Lineage (NCBI taxonomy): Eukaryota > Metazoa > Arthropoda > Insecta > Diptera > Pediciidae > Pedicia > Pedicia rivosa. The sequence goes on from OY720155.1 coordinate 12,710,768, forward strand.
TGTTTCTACATTTAGGTCATCAGTATTTTAGAATTTTGTTTTATTAAAAAACAAAAATTGAAGATGAAGAATTAAATGTGTGTGTGTTTGTGTGTGTGTATACTTTTCAATCATCCATAAGAGACACAATTTAATATTAAATATTTTATTACTTAAATAAACATTTATCGGGAATGTCGAGAAGAGAAAAAAAAAAACACAAACACAAATACGTCAAGCGACAAGCAGGAAACTTGTCAAGTAATTTTTTTTTTTGTTAACTCTATAAAAAGGATGTTCCGTGAATGATTAATATTATTGATAAACAGAAAATAAATGAAGAATTTCATAAATAGTGGGCGATTATTAAAATGATATTTAAAGAATTTTTTAGCGATCACTGAACTACCACTAATTTTTTTTTCTTCTTGTTTTCATTTTCTTGTTGTTTCTTGTTGAAATTTTTTACAAGGAATTTTCATTGAGAATTATTATTATTAAATCTATTTAAATTCCTATAAAATATATTTATGAAAATATGATGAATTGAATGGAGGAAAAATATATAATTACATTTTTTTCGTATAGTGGGGCCACTTACTTGTTTCTTGTAAATTTAAAATTTTTTTTGAAGTTGAAAATTATTTTTCAATTTAAAAAATATTCGATGATCTTGAATTAAATTTGTATTTATGTAAACATTGTAGATCATTACTTGATCGGTTTATGGTTGGCATACACAAATTATGATCGACGTCGTATAATGACGGTGATTCTCTTATTTATCAAGGTATTGTGAGTTCAAACGAAATGTTTATAGTATTCAGTATTGATTGCATTATAAATAATAATAGTGAAAACCGCATGTTTTCATTAAACTTAGCAGTTAATACAAAACACACGTTTAGTGTCAGTTTAGTGTCCTTGAGTTCTTCAATATGATCCATAAATGACAACGATATATGAAATAAAACACAACTCGATTTTTTTTTTATTATAAAATTAGTTTGGTTCGATGAATCAGAGGACAGAAAATTGCTTTTTTTTTTAATTTTTTATAATCAAATAAATCTCAACAGTGTGACAAAGCTTTTTGTTTACAATTTGTTTTTTCCTCTTTATAATAAAAATGTTTAATCCGTAAAAATTATTCAATGTTATTTTTAAATTGTATTTGCATTTGTATTGCTGTGTAATTTATATCCGTTGAATCATATCCATATACATTTAAAATTTATTTGAATCTCTAAGTCTAAGCAGTCTACGTAATTATAGACTAACAGATAATCAATGTTTTAGTAGTTTTACTTAAAAAGTTTCTCCACTTAGGAATTTGTAGAAAGAAAAAGTAAAACATTTGAATTTGATGATGCTTAGTCTAAATGTATTAGATCCATCTCCGACACTCATTTTGATTTAATAAAGATTGTTTCATTTGAAAAATTATTCTTGTCAATGAATATATGAAAATTTGAATATGAATTAACACTGTCAGAACTCTGGGACAATTATTGACCATACTAAAATTCATTACATGTGAAAAACATGAGCAAACTTATCATTTTCACAATCAAAAATTGTGACCACCCATAAATGAACAAATGCTTAATGTTATACGATGTAATTCTTCAATATGTATTATTTATTTTAAATTATTCGAGTAAATTTAAGTCTCTAATGTTGCAATAATTAATAATCTCAAATTAAATATTTTAATATGTTGAATTTCATAATTATATAAAATTGTGTTTTAGGTTTGATAGGTTATGGTTTGTTTACCCTTGCCCAACTCTATTCATATATTTAAATTTATGTATCAATGTCAATGTCTCATAGTTTTTCATAATTTATGAGTTATAAGATAAGCAAATTAATATTATGAATTTTAATCAGAAAATAGTGCATATTATGAAATTCTTTAATATTCTTTATATTGTTGTTATTTTATTGTTTATAATAACCCGGTTGTTAATAATTAAATTCTAACAATTTTTAATTGTTATTCAACATATCTAAAATTCTTTTAGTTGTTAGCATTGTGATTGAGGAAATTCATCAATATTCTGAAACAAAAAAAAAGTGTTATAAATGAATAAGTTAAACAAGAGCGGGGTTTTTTTTAATAGTGATAAGTTTAAAAAAAAACATTTATTGATAAAAATTGTTTTTGGTATTACAACTTTTATAATTAATTTTTTAAATTAACGGAATGCTCCATTTTTTAATTATTTATTTTTGATTTGTAATTATTGTTGGTTGGTCTAATATTTTTTAGTTATTGCTGTAATATATTACACAAGAAAATTTATTTAATTTTTAATTGAAATATGAACACATTACCATGATTATTGCCCATTCATCTTCTTCTTATTATTCTAAGAAAATAATTTTAAATATTACACCAACGATAATTTTCTCGAATTTAAATTAAAAAATGAAATGAATATTGAAAATGTTAAATTTTTCATAAATAGATGGCACACTTTATTTTTTAGAGTTCAGTGATAAATTTCAGACTTAACTGCGCCATCTATGATATCAACCGGAAAGAACGATTGGTTAAATAATAATCTAGTTACAGAAATATTTTAAAATTCAGTCGTTTTACTTGAAAATTAACAAGAAAAAATAAATAAATAAATAAAAAATATTGTAATAAATTAAAAGAAAATATTAATTATTAAGTTTATTTTTATTTTAAACTTGTATGACAGTTGTATCTATTTTTATGAAAACATTTTTTTTTTATTATGTATTTACAAAATGATTAATTAATTGTCAAACATTTTCACTTATAAAAGTGGAAAAATATTCTTGCGCGTAAAAGAAAAAATAAAAAAAAAGACGTGCCCACAAAATATTTTTACATTTTATTTTCTTACTGCGAAATTTCTTTACAATTAAATATTATTTTAGGAATAGGCATAAAATAAATAATAAACAAACAAAATAGAAAATGTTAAGTTGTGTTGGTAATTATCTAATAAAATCATTCATGAGTAAAAGAAATTCCCACCTTGAAATTCCTAAAATCGTACAGTTTATTTTTATTGATTCAATTAATTTGTACAACCTAAGTAAATTGTTTCATTTTTATAATCATAATTATACTTAATTAATTAGAAACAAATTTTATTGTCTTTTTATTTATAACAAATGAAAAAAAGGTAAGTTTGATTTAAAAAAAAGGTTGCTAAAAAACGAAGTCAATTGTTTTGAATTTAGTGTATGAAATTTTACATTTAGATCAATTTCTCATGTGTTTATTTATTTTTTTAAAATTCCCACAATAAATAAAAAGGTAAATTAAATTGTTTATAACGATTCAAATAAGTATCAACTTTTTTAATAAGAATTAATTTAAATTTACAATTGTTATGTTGTCATCCAAATAATTTAGCCCTTTTCACATTGTTTACTTTTTGTAAATAAAAATTTAATCCAAAATAAATTCAATTGAAGAGCAAAAAATTTGAATTTTATGCGTAGAAATAAATAGAGGAAGTATTTACTTATATTGTGTACTCAGATTATGTAATTGTCTCTATATACAACATCCATACAGATTTATTTAATTTAATTGGGTATTTATTTATTTTTCTTGCGATAAGATAAGAAACATCTTAAGAATGACGTTAGAATGAAAACAAATAAAGTTATTTAGAATTTGGATGATAAAATTTTAAGTGTGACTAATAATTTTATAGCGCCATTGTGAAACAATATAAAATTCAAATTTACTCCGCCAATGCTACAGTTCTCAGTTCCTACTAATAATGTACTGCAAGATTATTGCCGCAATTAGTTTTTAAGAAATATGAAGAAATGAATCATATTATGCAAAAAAAAAATGTGTTGTATAAAATTAGTTAAACATGAACGAATCTAAATATTAAAAATGTAAACAATTCTTTTTTTTTTTATTGAATAAAATCAAAATCGAACATTTTTATTTCCGTACATATTCAATTATTCGTACTCCCTTCCCCTACAATATAAACAATTTAAAACCACCAAAAATATTAGTATCACTTTTAAACGTTTTTATCAATTTAATTGTCAATGATTTGACTAAATTATTATTGTATGATTCCCATCATCATCTAATTGATCTAATGGATCTAATTGAAATTGCTCCTCTGGTTTTTATCAACTTGAATGGTTTTATGCTCCTCCGGCTTTTTATCAACTTGAATGGTTTTTTTGCTTCTCCGGTTTTTTATCAACTTGAATGGTTAATGATTAATTTCAAATTGAGTAACTTTAAGTACTAAATTTTCAAATAATTTCGTGATTTTATTTATTTGTGACATTCAATTTAAATGTTTTAAACTTTTTGATTTAATTTATTAAAAAAATATAACTTTTAAAATGTATATGAAGGGGATTTTGTTTCTTCTTGTTTAATGGTATGAAATATTATTTATTGTTACATAGAATTGCGAAATAAGAAGAATTATGAAGTTTTTTTTTTATTTTTGATTATCATTGGATATTCACATTAATTAAATAATAAATAATCGTTTTAATTGATTTCTTTTTATGTCAAAAGTTTAAGTAAATTTTAATTTGAATCTTGGAAATTTTTTTTTTTCTCTTAATATTTTATTAAAATTTATTCGTTTCTCCTCTCTGCGATAAACTTTTAAATTATAGAAAATTGTAATTCTTTTTATTAATTAAATTATTATTTATTGGACGAAATTTTCTTTGAATTAATTTCGATTTATTTGTGATTTATTAGTCACTTATTAACGTGATTTTTGATTCTTGAAACAAAATATTGCGGAATTAGAGTTTATAATCTTTATTGTTTTAATTCTAGCAAATCTACGGTTGATCTGTCACTTTAATCGTCATCGTCTATAAAGTATAAGGCAATTTAATTATTAAAATCATCAATTTATTTAGAAAATTCATCAAGCTTTGTAATTTTATTGTCAATTTTTGAATGCATAATTTAAACACAGATTTGATTAGAATTTGATGTTGGGCTTATTAAATTGTCTTATATCAACTGACAGAGTTATTTAACCCGTCACTTTCTACAATTATTATAGAATCGCTAAACAATTATTTCTAACACGCTGAAACCGTGTACATAATTTACGTACTTAAGTCACTCTGTTACAGCGTAGTTTCTTTAAACATAAAAGTTCAATGGAAAATTTGTTAAAAAAAAATTCTCGGTTACACAATTTTTTTTTTTGTTTCTTGAAGTACCAATAAAGAATAAATTTAAATCTAATTTTTGGTTTAAAATATAAAATTTTGTTTATCCTTTAATTTATGATTTTAATCGACTTACTTATTTCATCATTTTATTGCATGAATTTTATTTAATTAATTGGCACGTGTATAAATGGCGGAAAAGTATTTTTTACTTCACAAATAAAAAATAAAAACTTTACAATTTAATGGTAAACTTTTTTTTTCTTGAATCAAATAAATATAAATAATAAAAAACTGTGGGTTTTTTCAAGGTAATTTAAATTGCATTTGATAGAAATTTTTTTTGTTTTCCTTAATCAATTAAATTTGTTATAAATCTTGTTCCGATAGTTTGTTTTTTTTTTTTCTGTTATTGAGGGAATTTTAAAAGTTGCTACAATTCTGATAACTTTCTTAAAAAAAAAAAGAAAAAAAATCAAGGAATTTTTTTTCTTATCTTTAACGTCATAATAATCTCCCAAGCTCATTTTACAAAAAAAAAAAAAAAAAAATACATAAAAAACAACAACTTACAAAAAATAGGAAATAATTAACTGCGTATTTATTTCACTGAACGATCTAACACAGGAAAAAAAAACCCATAAATATTAAAGGGGGGAAATCCCTTTAATTTTTTTTTTGTTCTGATGAAATCGTCAAAACTTATAATCTTGCACATAATTTGGAATTTATAAAATCTTAACAAATCTATTTTTAGATTAAAATACAATTAACTAGAATTTTATATAATTGTTTTTAAATTTTAAATTTAACGTACCAGTAATGAAATTGACAAATTCTTTTTTTTCCACAATAAAACAAAATAACTTGACATTTATAATTGATGACGTCACGGAATATTTTTTATTAACTAAACTGAGTTAATTTTTAAATTGTATTTTGTATTTTTTTGATTGATAATAATTTGTTTGATTTAAAGATTTAAATCAATAAAGAATAAAATAAACATAAATAGATAAATTATTAATTTTGATGTCAATGTTTTTATAGAAATAATTAAGATGAAGTAAAATGAAATGGATTTAAGGTAAAATTGTTGTAATTGAATTTAATAATTGTGATTTGATTTTTATTAATTATTAATTAATTATTAATTTGTGTATTGAATTATATCTGGGATTCAGTGTAAAATTGTGTCAACAACATAAGTTTGTTGTTGAATCAAGAGCCGTTTGTTGTGTTGAGAAAACTTAGTTAAAATTTCACAAATTTAAATTTGTATAAAATTCTTGTTATTTGTAATCTAAAACTTGTGAATTTAAATTTAAAAACATTCAATGGTTATGAATTATATTATGCACATTGTCTAATTATCTAATTAGACCTTGCCAGATTTATCGAAAAACTACCGAAATTAATTCTAAATGCCAGTTAACGTGAGCAATTTTAAAACCTATATTAAGTCATTTGTCACTTATTGGATTGTCTTTGTGTTTGAATTTTATCAATGTTTAGCCTAGTGATTTGGCCTACACAATAAATACAATGAAACTTATATGTTGAATGACAATATTGTATAAATAATTCTGAATTATGAATTATTAAATTAAATTAATCAATTTATGGAAAGAATAGATAAGGATCTTCAATTAACAAATGTAAAATTCCTGCAAGTAAAATTATGTGAGTTTCTACTGACTGAATAATTCTCACCCATTGATTTTATTTTTTTACGGAAAAGAAATAAATACAATCGTGTTGTTTTTTTTTTTTACTCTTCCGTAAATTAAATTTACAAATAAAATCTATTTATAAACTTGTATATAATCTTGAATTCTTGATAGAATAATCATTCTTTGGATCAGGGTTATTCCACATCTGTAACAAAAAAAAATTATCATTCGAAATTAAAATTTTCAAGTTGTCAGTGTAGCAGTAAGAATGTTGTAAGCATAATATTCCAATTATATATTTTACGTGATAAACTTAAGAGTTCAGAATTTTTTATATGATAAAATTTAGATTTTACAGGAAATCGTTGATGCCATCAAATGTTCCAATGAAACTTTATCTCCATTATTTATCATGAGTTATAGGGTAACACATACCCACTGACTCTCTGTCTAGTAAGATAATTCATAAGAAAATTTTGAAATTAATCAGAATACTTGAGTTGATTCTATGAAATTTGGAATAAAAAAAAAAATGTTGTGTTGCATTAAAAACTCAGAATTAAAATAAATAAATAAAATTAACCAAGCAAAGTAAAACATTTTTTATATTGTTATTTTTTTTTTGATTGAAACTTAGACGGTACAAATTAATTAACTCTTAATATTCTTATTAAATGGATACAAAAGGAAAATCAGTAAAAAAAATAAATATTTGTTGCACCCGAATTCCTTTCATAAATCTACCTAAAATTGTGAACATCAGCAAATGAAATTCTTAGAAAAATAAATTTAATATTCTTTATTTGGAATTTTATTATCATTTGAAATTCTTACGTTTGTATAGACAGAGAGACAGAGAATGAAGAATAAGATATTAAGAATCTAAAGTCTAAACTAAAAATGATCAAAACAATAATTTACAAAAAAAAAAAAAAACAAAATCTATTTTTAAACGTAGTCTCGGTTTTGACATGATTTAAAATCACCAAAAAAAAAAATTACACTGGAACATGAATAAAGTCACGCTTTTTATCTTCTTATTAAATGATACATACAAAAATATTTAAATAGAAATTTTAAATAAACGTAATTTGACAGTAAATGACATCATAAAAGATACACGATGATTTTCTTTTCATCTCTTTCTTATTTTTTTACTTCTTTAGATTAAAATTAAATAAAATTAAAATTTTATTTACACTAAATTTTTGTTATTTTTAGTCTTTACAACGTTAAATTTCAATTCATTCAACAAATTATTATTATCTTTGTATTTGTAGATTAATTTTTTTTGTTTTTCTTAATTACATTGATAAATCTTTTGATTAGTTCCAATAATAATTCTATTTATAGATAATTCTATTAATAATTTCTTTATTACAAACAGAATGATCATCATTTATAATTAATGATTAATACAATCAAATATTAAGTTGTGGTTTTTTTATCATTTTTCTTTTTAACTAAAATACCTGGCGTCTCCACTTTATCATTTAAAAATTATTAATGATGAAATTCATATTTTGCTTTGTCATTATTTCTACAACTACACAAAAAAAAAAAAAAAAAGAAAATATTAACCAAAAAGTTATATAAGATTTGTTAGAAGATTTGTATTCTTCATTATGCACAAATTATTATTATTAATATTTTTTTTTGTACTAATTATCATTTTCGTTGAACGTAACACGTGATCACAAATGATTTATTGTAAGAAAAAAGAAGAAGAAAGAGTTGACAAACATTCCACACTTTATTTTGTTGTTTATAATAATTTGTTTGTTTTTTTGCAATAAACTTTAAAGTTTATTTTTTTCTTTCATCGAGATTAAATAAAAATATTGATGGCAAAAAAATATTCCATTATTTTGTACCTACTTCAAGTTGGTTTTTTGTTTAAATTTATTTTTAAGGAAAAAAAAAAACAATTTCCAATTTAATTAAAAATAAAATTAAGAGAGAGAAAAAAATGACATTTTTTTTTTCTTCTGAAGGTCATAGAAAAATGAATTAATAATAAATCTTGTGTTTTTCTTTTTTGTTTTTGTTTTTGTTTACAGAAAATATGAACGTCGCATTATAAGAATGATTGACGGCAAAAAATATCAAGATCAAGGCGTCTCCACACAACGCTTTGTGTTAACAACAAGAGAAAAAAATATTAAATATTTATATTGAGTGGATCCAGTCTCATTTTCAACATTATAATTTTATAAAATAAATATTTGCTTTCTATAAATCATCAAAAAAAAAAAAAAAATCTTTTCTTTTCTTTTTATTTTAAAATTTTCAAGAGACAAAAAAATATTGAAAAACAAAAAATTGTCGAAATATCGTTTAATTGAATCTTGTCTTGACACAATCAGTAAAAATTTATCAACCTAAATCAATGAATTATTAAAATATCAAAAAAATAAAAAGGACAACAAACAAAAATTTCTATAATGGCTGACACCAACAACATCTAATCCCAAACAGAATATTTTATAAAAAACAAAAAACAAAATACAAAAAATAGACATCAATGTATGAATGAAGTTAGTTTCTTGTCCTTGAAATCTTTCTTTAGTTTTTTCTTCTTTTTCTTATTCTAAACTAAAGAATTAAATTTCAACGAAATCAAATTTTTTTTACGACGCAAAAAGAAAAGAAATCTAAAATTGCGTGTAAAAAAATTCTGTTTTTTTTTTTGTTAAACAAAAAAACAACAACAACAATAAAAAAAAGAACGAAGAAAGAATTAAAAAAAAAAAAAACCGCCTCCTAAGCGAATTCCATTTGTTTTCATTTCTTTTCTTTTTTTTTAAAGCAACCAACTAAACAAAAAAAAAATTGAAACACAAAAATAACGATGAAGAAGAAGTCGAAGAAGTAGAAGAAGAAGTAGAAGTAGAAGTAGAAGAAGAAGAAGAAGGAATCACAACAGAACAAAAGAAAAAAAAACGAAAGAAAAAAAGTTGCATCATCGAAATTTGAAATTATTTGAGTTTGAAAAAAAAAAAAAAATATATTTAAAACAAAAACAAAAGAAAAACACAAAAAAAGGAACATGAAAAATTGAAAATTAATTTCAAATAATAAAAGTTTTTTCTTTTTTTTTTAAAAATTAATTTTGTTTTAAAATGAATAATTCGTTGAGTTCGTCTAGAACAGAACTACAACTATTTTTATATAATTAAGATGTTGTAGGCTTGTGTACCTTTGTATGACTGTATGTATGTCTGTATGTATGGCTGTATGTATGTATGTATGTATGTATGAAAAAACAGAAAAATTAAGAATAAAATATTGTCATCGAGCCATAATGATAATCTAAACAATTTTTACATCACATAGAAAAAAAAAAGAAAAAGAGAAAAAAGATTAAACACGTAAAATAGTGTAGACTGTAGACTGTTACGGTGTAACAAAAACAAAAACTAAAACACACACACAAATACTAAACACACACACACACACAAATACTAATAACTAACAACTGACACTACAATAATAATCTTTCTATTTTCTATTTTCTATTTCTACTTAATACTAATTTAAGCAAGGGCAGTACTATTATGCTTTATTATATTGCAATAAAAAAAAAAAAAAAACAAAAACAAAAACAACAAAAACAAAAACAACAAAAAAAAAAGTTTATAAATAAAACAAAAAAAAAAATAAAATAATTTTTTTTTTTAATATAAACGGGAGAGTTTATAGTGAAGGTATATTAACTCTAGTATCAACTAACACACACATACACATTTATTTCATACACACACATTTATTTCATACACACACATACACCTACATTTGAATGTAAACGCATACACACAGATATAATATTCTTCATATACAGATACAATAAAAAGCCAGAGGCAGCCCTGTATTAAAATAATAAAATCATAAAAAAATATTTGTTGTGATTTAGCAAAAAAAAAACGGCCAATATTTTTTTGTTGTAGTTGTTGTTGTTGTTGTTGTTGTTGTTGTAGAAAAATAATAAAAAATAAAAAAACGTACACCAAAAAAAAAAACTGATCATTTCAAATCAGAAACTCTTTGAAAACGGATGTGTGAATTTTTGTTTGTTTGTCTTTTTGTTTTTGTTTTTGTTTTTTAATTCAAACAATACAAATTGTTACTATTTATTTTTAAGACAGAGTGCGATCTTCACAAGAATTCTTTTCGTTTTTCGTTTTCGTTTTCTTTTTTTTTTTTGTTGTTGTTATTCAACTAAAACTTCAACTATTTTTTTTTATATTTATTAAAAATATCTCAGTCTTGATTTGTGTTTCATTGGAACATAAGCTAAAAAAAACAAAATAATAACAACAACAACAGCTAATAACTTACCAAATTATACGAATGAGTTTTTTCATCAAAAAGGAAATTTAAAAAAAATTTAAAAATTACAAATAAAAGAAAATCAAAAAAAAAAAGAAAAATTTGAAATAATAAAAACTGAAAAACAAAAAAAAAAAAATATAAAAAGTGCAAAAAAAAAAATAAGCAAGAAAGAAAAGTGAGAAAACTTCTTGAAATTTTCTTTTTTCCTTTTTAAAAAAAAGTTTCCAAAAGGATTTTTGAATTAAATTTTTTTTTTGTCAAATTTTCCATTTGAAAGAAAAATTTCAAAGGAAAAAATTACGAGAGAAATAATTGAGAAATTAAGGTGATTGTTAAAATTGTAAGGACGGAGGGACGACGGCGAAAATTTATATTTATGAAATTTACAAAAATTAAAGAAATTTTACTTTGAATTTAAAAAAGAAAAACGGAAAAAGAGAAAAAAAAAAAACCGGAAAAATTTGAGAAAAAGTTGAGAGAGAGAAAAACTTTGAGAGAAAAAAAAAATGGATAAGTTCCATAAGAGTTCATCAACGGTGCCGTTAGCACAAAAGGATTACACTGTAAGTACCTTTTTTTTTTTTAATTATGTTTTCCATTTTCCGTTATTCCATTTTCAATTATTAAATTATATTTTTTTTTTTGCCATTTGTGAATTTGGAAAATTTTCATTTTGTTGTTGTTGGTCGCGTCTCTTTTTTTTTTCATCATCATTTATTTATTTTTAATTTTTAACTTTAAATAATTTTTTTTTTTTTAAATTCTTTGAATTTTAATTCAAAGTAAAAAATGTGTATCAAAAAAAAAAAAAAAAAAATTGAAAAAAGTTTTGTGGTAAAAATTTCCCAGAAAAATTACATTTTAGCAAAAAATGATAAAAACAACAACAACAGCAACAACAACAACAAATTACGAGTAGTACACGTTTTGTGTAGCCAAAAACAAAAACAAAAAAAACAAAAAATAAAAAGTTGAGAAGAAATTTGAAAAGTTATGTTTATTTTTTTAATGTATTTATTGTTTTGATTAACGAGTGGAAAATTTTGAGTGGAAAAAAAATAAAATTAAAAAACGTTGTTGTTGTTGTTGGATTTTTATTTTAGAAGAAGAAAAAAAAAACGACACACAAAAAAAAATATTGTCATTTTTTCTATGCAGCATCTTGAATGTCTAAAGAAATTGTATTATTATTTTTTCAGTATCCCTCTATTGTGTGTGTGTGTGCATGTGTGCATGTGTGTGTGTGTGTGTAACTGATGGCGCCATTTAATTGATTTAAAAATATACAAAATAATTTAAGTTCTTGATTAATTGTCAATCAATGTATAGGAGAGAAATCTTTTTAAGAAAGATCACTTGATTTAATTTATTGTTCATATTGCGTTATGTCTGTGTGAAATATTTAAGTACTAGGTGACGTCATTTATACTTGTAATTTTTTTTTTTTTCTTTTATAATTCATTAAATTTGATAACAAGAGTAAAAAAAAAAAAAAAAAACACTAATATAGAAACGTCATATATTGTGGAAATTTGTACTCGGAAAATTCACGATAAAAACTGATAATTATAATGAAGTGCGAATTTTTTTCTTTCTTTTTTTTTTATCAAATTTCCTGATAAAAGATAACATAAATTGGATAAAATTTAGTTTTATTATGTCGGTTAAATGCGACCTTCATATACAGTCATTCAGATTCTGTGCTGAATCATAATTTAATTCATTTTCTAATATGATAAGAATTTTATACAATCAAAACAATTATAATAAAAAATGTTTCAAATAAAACAACAGCAACAACAACAACAACAACAACAACAGTAAAATTTAATTTCCTCATAAAAATCTCATACATTCTATTTGACTTAATTTACTGTTGATGTTTATTGTGCTTATTGTTGTTATTGTTTTATGCCAAATTTACCATTTTGTTCTACGTAATGAATCGTATTATTATATAGGGATCATATTTATAGCGGAAAATTCCACTCTTATTGTATAGACAATATTATGTCTCGTGCATCTAAAAAAAAAAAAAAATAAAGAAGAAGAAGAAGAAAACAACAACTGTTGAGGTTTGCATTTTTATAAGGTGTGCATTACAAATAACTAACATACAATTATGACGTATAGTTTGACTGTAAAGTTTTTTTTTGTTTTATTTTATTTTTTTTTTATAATCGTTAAAAATTCTATGAAATTAATGAAGTAATTCTTTTATAAATAAATAATTAAATTATACTACGCACACGCACACATATTTATTTAAATTTTAAACCAATTTTTTATTTTTTGTTTTATCACTCAATAAATAAATAAATAATACACGGAAATTGTTTGATAATAATTTATAGATATTTATGGACAAATATTATTTATTATTAAACATTTTTTTTTTAAAGAAAAAATTAATTGAGAAAACCTTCTTTGCCACAGTCGAGACACAAGCCCGGGACCATTCACTATCCGGTTGTCATTTAAACCAAACATTATTTATTATTTTTATAATTAACAAGAATTAATGACAAATGACAATAAATATCTTAAGTATAAGACGCATAAGAAGAGGTACAAGGAAATGAATATTCTTTTATTTCTGACATTCCACATTTTTTTAAGTTTCAAACTTTAAAATTTCATTTGTTTTATTTATTTATTTTTTTTTTTTTGTGTCAAACCAAATATTTATTTTGGCCCATTTTGTTTCTTTTAGAAATCATTTGAATGATACTAATAGAAAGAATAAAACTTGACAATATCCTCATGGTTATTTTATGGAGTTGAAAGAATTTTAGGATTATTTTTGGGTTGGAAAAGAAAAAATCAGCAAAACATTTTTTTTTCTTCTATTGAATTAAATCTGCGTACAGTTTTTTTTTTTTTTTGTTTTTTATTAATTTGTTACAACAATTAGTTTTAGTGTTTTTTTTTCGTCAGTTCCGCTTATAATTTGATCATGAAACCAAGAAGAAAAAAAAAACTGTTTAAAAGAAATAGAAAAGAAATTAAATCGTTTATTCAGAATAATTAACAAAAAAAAAAAGTTCAGTTACGAAGGTTAAATAAATTTTATAATAATATTTTGTCAATACCGCCTCTCCTTTTTCATGGTTTATTTATAGATTTCTTTAGCCAAGACCTAGAAATAAATAACAAAACTAATAATTTAGTCATCATCATCATTATCGTATATTGCCTTACTTAATACAAATGAATAAATTGAATATAAGATAAAATTATATACAAACAAAACAATACAAAATAATTTATACTATTATTCAACTTATATAAAAGAAATACAAAAAATACATATTGTCAAACTACTGATGTTAACATTACATACATTGAAATTGAATATTTTATAATAATAAATTTGTTTAGATTTTGCATTCACGATCTTGATCGTAATTTATCGCAAAAAACAAACAAAAAAATATTATGATAAAATTTTGTATGGTTTCTATTACTCACTCTATACTCACGTGTCTATTATTTTAATTGTATTGTATTTTTTTTTCTCTCTATATATTGATCAATTTTTTAGCCGATCAATAAAAACAGAAATTTTAATTTTAAAAAATACAACAACAACAGAAACAACAAAAACTGATGATGCTGATGAAGGTAAATTTTATTCAAATTTTACGGGTTTTAATTTAAAATTTACTAAACACAAATTCATTGAAATAAAATTAAATGAATTTCGAATAAAAAATGTTTATAATATTTTTCTTTTAATCTTGTCTCGTTCTTCAATTTCTGTAAGAAAAGAATTGTTCTTGATTTAATTATAATTTTTTTTTTTTTATAAGAAAATTGTAAACATTAGCACGTGACTTTAAGAATTTATCGGAAATAAAATTAATTGTGTACAGTTAATTGTTCACATTAATTCACGTTTGTTCACATTTTTATTTTTTACAAATATTTCAAGTTTCAAGTTTTCATGCAACAAAAAAAAAAAATTTATGAAAAAAAAAAATGAAAAAAAAAAAAAGAAAAAAGAAAAAAGAAAAAAAATTTAAAATTAAAAAAAGAAAAAGAAAAAAAGAAAAAGGGAAATATAATTTTTTTTTTCATTCTGTTACAAGAAAAAAAAAAAAAGAAAAAGAGTGAAAAAAAAAATACTCAACAGTCACAGATGAGAGAGAATGTTAATTTCTCAAGGATAAAATGTCATTATCATAAATGGAATATTTCTAGTTTGCTTTTCTTTTTTTCTTTTTTTTTTGCATTAAAATTAAAATAAGTCCTCTGGAATTATAATTATTTTCTATTCAACAAAATTACAAAAGAAAAAACGAAAAAAAAAAAGAAAACATTGAGTGGAGGCCGTGTAAAATTTCTTATAAGATAAAATTTCCTTAAAAAACAATTCGATGGGGGCGCCAAACATTTGTACGTGTTTTATATGAAAATTTTTGTTTTTACACAAAAATAAAAATAAACCTTTGAGTTTCCTTGAAATTTTATTCAGAATATAAATTTCCTTTGAGAAATTTTGAGTTAAAATAAATTTGTGTACATAGAAATTGGAAAACAGTTCCGGAAATTTTATTTATTCTAAAATGAAATTATATAAAAAAAAAACCGATAAGATTATTATTCATCAATTATTTATTTAATTCATTTATATATTTCTCATGAAACTGGTTTAAACTGGATGTACACACACACATTTAATAATGATAAAAAAATGTAATTAGTTGTAAAGTTTTATATTAAGTCTAGTTGACTTTTTTTTTTATATTGTTACAAGAAGTCATATGTTTGTGATCATGACCGTACTTAATAAAATCTTGAATTAATTAATTAATTAATTAATAAAGAAAAAATAGCAACATAACAATTTATTTATTTATTTATTTATTTACTCTGTTCAATTAATTCAATTTCGAAAATAATTTCTAACAGTAGGAAGAGAAAATCAAATACAATTTTTGTACACAAAATGAATTTATTTGATTAAAATTCGAGGCTTTCAATAAAATTCATTAAATTAAAACCAGAACTTAAATTTATATTTGCATTATTTATAAATGATTTAAGTTACATTGTCCTCCAGTTGCTTTTTTTTTCTCTCTAAATATTGTAAAACTTTGACACATTTTGATCAACTTCAATTGATACAATTGATACAATTGTATAATTTATTTACGTAAAGAAAAAAGTCTTTCATTTAATTAAAGTAAGAACTAAATTATTTATGAATATTTTTATATTTTGATTTTCTTAACGAATTATCGACGTGGCATAATTTTCATTGAATCAATTTAATTTACCTGATAATTTTTTTACTATTCTTTATATTTTTACTTTCAATGTTTCTTATGGGAACAGCTTTTTGTTTTTGTTTTACTACCAGCAATAAAAAATAATAATGCAATAAACCAACTAACTTATAAATATTATAAAGTCATTTCTGTGTCAGTGTGTTAATGACATCACACACACACACACACACACATGTGTAAAATTATAAGTACACGATAATAT
The DNA here is from genome assembly GCA_963082725.1 of Pedicia rivosa. Taxonomy (NCBI): domain Eukaryota; kingdom Metazoa; phylum Arthropoda; class Insecta; order Diptera; family Pediciidae; genus Pedicia; species Pedicia rivosa. The sequence continues at coordinate 12,727,420 of OY720155.1, forward strand.
AGATTGTCATTAATTGTCTTCCACTCTCAATATGTAAGCAAAGATATTTTTATTATTGATCATCTGCCAATTACCCTTGAATAAGGACAATGTTTATAATATTGCATTTATAGTGCAAGTTCGGTAGCCTTGACTTTGAATGTCAAAATTCTTAAAGAAAATTATTTTCATTAAATCATTTTACATTCTGTGAATTTTATAAAATAAAAAAAAATCTGTAACCAAAACTCTACATAAGTCCGATGAAAAATGACAAATTGCAAGAATTTCAATAGAAAAAAGAAGAATTTTCTTATCAACTTCTGTTGATACAAAATTTAACTGAAAAAATATATTTTGAAAATATAATTCAATGACGTGTGTTGTGTCTCATTTCTAAAACACTTTCATCTTCTTGGAAATTGAAAAGATATTTTTCATTTTGTATTTAATTTAATTTCTTCTTTGGTATCCGTATAGATATTTTGGCAGTTACTCAAATGTAAACAAAAAAATTTTTTGTAATCTCGATGTGTTTGTGTAGCTTTTATTTATTTATAAAATGAAAAAAAAAAAATAAAATTTAATTTTCAATAAATTTACGCAAATGAATTAAAACAGAAAAACAAAAATTTGATGTTTCTTACTGATTCTTGAAGAAGTAACATTTTTTTTTGTTTATCTTAATCAACGTACAATGAATAAAAATATTTCAAATCATATTCCAACTGGATTCTAAACTGGATTTTATCAATATTTTTTTTTTGTTTCTTTAAAAGAAATCCGTATAAAATTCATTAAAAATTATAACGAATGAAATTTTATTTTTTTTTGTCAAATTCATTTAAGTTGATATAATTCGTGAAAATTGTGCAAAAGAAAAAATAACTAAACGCGTGTACACCTGTTTTATTAATCGTCGCCATTAAATTTGAATTTTTTGACAGTTTTTTTTTTCTTATCTTAGGTAAAATGGTTGAAGTGGGAAATTATTTTTCTTTTATGAAAATATTAAAAAAAAAAAAATAGAGAGACAACAAAAACAATTAATTGAAAAATTGCTAATACGTCAGAGATTTAAAATTCCAGTGGCGTATGTTACAGCTGAGTGATTTATAGAATAACTGACCACGAATGTTTTATTTTTCTTTCTTTTTTTTTTGGTTCACCGAACTCGCTGATATCGCACATAAAAATTTTGTAGGCTCGTACAAAAATATTTTCCATTTTGTAAATTTCTGTTAAAAAAAAAAAAAGAAAAGAAAACAAATAAATAAATTCGTGCTGATCAAAGACTTATAATTTATTTTTTAAAAGAAAATCTGAAATTTTAACGAAAATTAAACGATTTAACGAATACGCACGACGCACACTTGTTGGTTGGCACAAAATATTTCCACAAACACACACACACACACACACACACACACAAAACTTTATACTTCGCTCACATATGAACCGAAGACCGAACAGTTTTTCTTGTTTTTAAAATTTTAATGTTTTTACATAAGAACAATATTCTCGGTCGACTATTTTTGATTATTTCTAAAAATACAAATCAAAACATAAATAATAATAAAGATAAACATAAATAAAATGGAAAACACTTCTAAATGTTGTTCTTGTATATATTTTTCAATTAGTACAAAATTCATATGCAAACATAAATTTCAACTTATAAATTCAATTCAATTATATTTTTGTTCCAAATTCATAAACTAAAAATTTACATTTTTTCCCTTTTTATCTTGTTCACCTTAATTGTATGCGATTTTCTCTCTTCTTCTTTAATTCTTTATACAAATTTTACACTGGGTTCCATTTTCAATCTTATATACATTTATATGTCAGTCTTTTTTTCAGTTTATTGTTTTTGTAGGTCAAACAGATGTTTTATATTTTCATCAATTTTCTTTTTTGTATAAATACTTCAGACGTAAAATATTTAAGATTTAGGTTGGGAAGAGTTTTCATTTTCATGTTGTTATTGTTGTTGTTTTTAAAGAAAGTATTTTCAATATGAGAATTTTCCGAATAATTTTTCAATTGAGAATTAATTAGCAAATAGATTGAATTAAAAATTGATTTAAAAGATGAAAAAAAAAAAAAAAAGCTTAAGTAAGTTTGTGAAAAATAAAAAGTAATGATAATTATTGCAATATTTACACAATTTTTTACACTGTTAAATTTAGAACAGTGAAAATATTTTACGTTAAATAAAAATTTAGTGGAAAGTTTTTTGTTTTTTTTTTTGTTTTTTTTGTTTTTTTATTTCGTGAAAATAAAAAAAACAACAAAAAATTATTTTTCAATTGAAAATTGTTATCAATTTAAAAATTGTTAGAAAGAAATCAAATAAAATTTATAAAAGAAAAAAAAAATTGAATTGAAGGGCAGATTGATCACTTGACCTTACCCAAAAACAAATATCATCAAATGTCTTAACGCAAAGATAAAAAGAAATCTTTTGTTAGTGGCAGATTCTAAATAATTTTCATATAATAAAAAAAAAAAATATAAATACAAAGTTGCGACCAATTGATTGTCTAAAATTAAAATGAAAACAAAAAAAAAAAAAACGCGCACAGTTGAGATTATGAAGAAGAAGAAGAAGAAAACAAAAAAAAAAAAAAAAAGAACAGAAAAGTGAAAATAAATAAGACGATGAAATATTTTGTTGTCCTGGTCAAAGTGAGAAATTTTTTTAAGTAATTTGCTTATATACTCTCGACTTTGCGTAGGTTTATTAATATTAACTTAATGATAGAAAGACGCTGTGAATAGCGCCTCAACAATTGGTTCACGTGATTTATAAGAAGAAGGCGTTCTCAGTTGTTTTCTTTTCTTTTCTTTTCAAATATCCAGGTAAAGTGGGGGGACTAGAATGGGGGAACAAGTAGAGAAATAGAAAATTATCTTATAATAATAATAATAATAATAATAATGGATGCCAAAATGAGAGTGAATAAAGATCGAAAGATTAACCAGACGCATATATGCCAATTGACGTTGACGCACGTGTATTCTTTTACAAAAACAAAAAAAAAATGTAGAGACAATATTTTCTTTTATTGTTTTAGATATTTTTGTAAAAACCAAAAAAAAAAAAAAAAAAAGGAATCTTAACGAATTTTTTTGCCAAAAGTTTTGCGTACTTTGCTACTTTTTTTGAATAAATATTGTATTTTCATATCGGCTGACATTTTCAAACAGACACAAACAATAATTATTTTTTTGTTGTAAATCATAAATGACAGATTTGGAGACATTAATTTGTTGTTCTTATATTTTTATTTTTACTTTTTTTTTTTCTTTACTACGTGTAGACGCCATCTGACAACAACAATATCAATATAGAGAAATAAAAATAAAAATATAAATTCTACAAATAAGTGAAATATAATTTTCTTCTTTAATTTACGTATACGAACATCAATGACGTCTAATGTTTACTTTTATATTTTTATCTTTTTGGCAAATGAGATTATTTATTATTGAAAAAATTTTTTAATGTTTTTATTCAAATCGTTTGTTATTTTACATAATCTTCTATTTTTCTTCTTAAACACAATTATTTGATTTCTCTTCACTTTTAATTTTATTTGGAAAATTATAAAAACTTTTTTCTTGTCTTCTTTTAAGTAAAATTGCATTTTTTTTGTAACTGGGTTTTAAATTTTATTTAAAAGCAAAGTGCGACCAATGTAAAACTGTCTTATAATTAACAATATTTTTGTCAGAATGTATTTTTTTTTTGTATTTTGAACTCAAAATGTCAAAAAAAAAATGTGAAAAAAGAAAAAAAAATTGACATTTTTTTATTGAAAATTACAACAATGCTCCAATTTTCTTGACAATTCTTTTTTTTGTTTGTTTGTTTGTTGTCTTTTTCCTTTATGAAAATTATTTTTAAATTATATTTTTTTAAATTAAAATTAACCTTTGACAATAATAAATATTTATAAGATGTTTCTGTGATCAGTTGGCTGTCTGTGATGCATTATTAACGTTATGCCAATTTAAATAGAAGAATAACCTTGATAGAGCAAACATTTAATTATGTTGTTTGCCAAAGATTCACAGAAGAACTATAAAATATTTTAAATATAATTTAAATGCCACTCTAACATCCTAATAAATCCTTATACATTTTCAATGGCGCCAAATATATTTTTTTCTTGTCTTCAGTAGAAATTCACAGAAATTCATGTAAAATTCTAAGCACATGTAAAGTTTCATTTTCTCCCCCATCTTTTGTTTAGCCCACCTACATAACATCCACCCACAATTATTTTTTTTTTGTATGTTTCTTTTTTAAAGAAACAATAATTAAAGGATTCTTTTATGAAAGAATAAAAAAAGTGTCAAAGTCATATTCAAGTTATAAGGTTAAAAAACTTTATGTCTGTAATATTTTTCAACTTCAAAAATTAAATTCAGACAACAAATCAAGGGCAAAAAGAAAACACACACACACACACAAACACTCAAACACACAAACATACAAACATACAAATATATTAAATATCTCAATTGAATTTCTTTTTACTTTAATTTTATAATGAATGAAAAGAGATTTTGCACTCTGTAATCAGTTATGATTCTATAACAAAAATGAAATGTTAAATTTTACAAAATTATTATGAGCTTTTTGGTTAAAGCCACAGAAATTATATATCGTTCACATTTACGACGTATCCACAATATATCTTCAACTAGTTAAAGTTTATCAATTTAAGTTGAACTAAAGAAATGATCTCTAAATATTTTTCCACTTGATTATATTTATTTTAATTATATGTATTGTTGCTAAAGTTATTAAAAAATCAGTATTCCAAAAATATAACGTCCTTTAAAACAAATTAACAGATTCTTTTCTCAGTTCAACTAAAGTCTCAACTTTAACTACTTAGAAATATTGTGAATAGGCCGTTATTACTTTTGTTAACATTTGTAATTTCTTTATATAAAATTAGAAATTAATTTTAACATTGTTACAAGTGAAGAACTGAAAATTCGTTGAATTAAAGTTGAATTGGGAAATCCTTATTATCTACAGAAAAAAAAAAATTAAGGCAATTGAATGTTGAACATAATTAAATTTTGGTTTAGTTTTTATTCCAGCAGGATTTATTATATTAATTGAACTTTTTGAAATATTTTGTATATTTCTACAATGATTGAAGTCAAATAGAAATAACAATAAAATCTTTTTCATTCAATTAAAAATTTTATAGTCAATTATCACTGAATGGATGCAGAATTATTGTATGATGAACAATAATGAATACGAGGATTTATTTAATAATGATAAATTTTGACATGAATATACCTCAACTTTTCATGAATTGTGCATAAATATAATTTATTTCAAGACTGACCTCAATTATACATACACACACACACACACACTTTACACACATTTTACACATTCACACAAAAAATGGTCTCATTTTTTTTATTCAAGAATTGTATAAACGCATATTGTCACAAATTATTTAATAAATGACAATTTATTTATTTTATTTTTTGTTGTTGCTATTGCTGTTGCTATTGCTGTTGTTGTTGTAATAATCAATAAATAAATAAAGAAAATTTTATTAAATTTTCCAATGATATTTTATTACATTTTTCTGATTTTATTTAAGAAAACGAACGAATCCTTTAAAAAATAAAATAAATTAAATTTTTCTTTTAAATTTAATCAAAAAAAAAATGATTGTGATATTTTGGCCTCGAAATTTCGAAAAAAAAAAAATCTATGATTAATTTTATTGAAGACGTTAAATAAATTTTTATTCATTTAATTTTTTTAAGTTTATATTGAATGACCAACATATTAAATATTTAACCTAAGATTTTGATTACAAGACTAGATTTTATATTTAATAAATAAATCAGAGTTACAAAGTTTTTTTTTTCCTTTTATTTATTTATTTTATACTTTGAACTTTCTTGTAATTCTAACTGGCTTGAATAAGTTTTTTGAATTTATAATTTTTTTTTTCTTTTTTAAATCAAGACATTTAATATTTTTAATTGAACATTTAAATTGAACATTTGTTAGTGTCGAAATATTTATGAATTTATTCAATTGGGTTTTTAGTAAAGGCAAAAAAATAAAAATTGATTCTAATTTAATTGTTGAATATAAACTTTTCTATTCATTTTTTTTAAAGTGGGATTTATTTTAGTCATAACAAATTAACAGATTATATTTAATCAATATAAATTTAATAACAATACAATACTGAAGACTTTACAAATGCTTCTAATTTTGATCAAATATTTATGATGGTGATAAACGCACAATCATCAGTTTAATTCTACTTGAATAATTTTTTATCTTTTATAACTTTTACTTTTTATTAAAAAAAGTTTGATAAGACTAATTATGATCAGTTTATTTTTAAAGGATTTAAAATGCTATGCGTCAGATAAAGGATGTATTAGAAGTTGTAAATTGTTGATTATTATAATTTTCATAAATATCAGTGAAATGAATTACAAATATCGGTTTCGACAATAATTAAAAGCTTTCAAAATATTGTTGACTTTATTGAAGTTTAATGTTAAAAAAAAAAATTGAACATTAACAATACTCCAAATCGAATTTTCCTTTTGATAAATTAATAAGACTCTTGACATTCCCTTTCAATTCTCTTATCTTGAATTAAAAATATGTAACACAATTTAATTTTTCTTGTTTTCTCTCGTGACATGATAAATTGTTTTTCAAAAGGAAAAATTAAAAATAGTAAATCTAAAGTTAACTAAGATATAAAAGTTATTAGATTTATTTAAAATTTCTATTAAATTTCATTTCTAAATTAATTTTGTGAATAACTTATGTGTGTTTTTTTTTCTAGAAGCTGCAGCCGGTGATGACGAATTATGATCCAAAGAAACAAACAGTAAGGACAGATTTAAGCGATTTTATGTATGCAAAATACAAATCGGAAATGAATGATGTACCTGTTCAAACTGTTGCTGGATCAACACTGCCATTAGTGGAACTCTGTCGTGAAGAGGCAAATGATTATGATCCCTTTGAGAATCGAAAAGTGTCTCATCCAACATCGTAAGTTTCTTTTTTTTTTTCTAAACATTTTTTTTTTAATATTAAATTATAAGAGAGAAGGATTCCCTTACCCGATAGAACTTTATTCCATTTCTAGTCTAACCAAATTATTGTGCATTTATTTAAATTATTATATTTTTTTTCTTTAAAACAGAGATATGGAGACATTGGTTCATCTTTTAAAGGGTTCACTAGGTTCTGGAATTTTAGCTATGCCACTTGCATTTAAAAATGCTGGTCTTATTTTTGGATTGGTAGCTACACTTGTCATTGGAATTATCTGTACATATTGTGTTCATATTTTAGTTAAATGTGCACATATTCTTTGTAGGAGAGCTCAGATTCCATCATTAGGTTTTGCAGATATTGCGGAAACAGCTTTTCTAAGTGGTCCAGAAGGACTTCAAAAATACTCACGTCTTGCACGTTTTATAATTAATACATTTCTTGTAACGGATTTATTAGGATGCTGTTGTGTGTATGTTGTATTTGTCTCAGAAAATATTAAACAACTTGCTGACCATTATACACAAACAGATTTAGACTTACGACTTTATATGGCATTTTTATTACTTCCTCTTATTTTACTAAATACAATAAGGTTTGTTTATTACTTTTTTTTTTATTGAACTTTCATTATTAAAACTAATTTTTTCAATATTTTTTAGAAAACTGAAATGGTTAACACCTTTCTCAATGATTGCTAATATTCTAATTGCTAGTGGAATGGGAATAACAATGTATTACATATCAACAGATCTACCACCAATTGAGACAAGAGAATATGTTTCACATATCATACATATGCCATTATTTTTCGGAACTGTAATTTTTGCTCTTGAAGGTAAAATTTCATAAAATTTTATATACATAAATTATTTTAATTACAACAAATGTGAAGTTTTTAAACTCTAGAGTTTCTTAAGGTTAACTTTCGGTTGAATAATCTTTTTAAAAGTAATTTGATAAATATATACAAATAACGTTGAGTCCATGACTTAACTATGTGACTTATAGTTTATTTTTTCCTTTTAACTTTCTATGAGGACCATAGGAAAATTTCAAGTTGTTTTTCTGCGTGCATACGTTTCATATATTATTAATTAACACAATTTATTTTATTTTGTTCTGATTAGGTATTGGTGTAGTTATGCCATTGGAAAATAATATGAAAAATCCAAAGAATTTTATTGGATGTCCTGGAATCTTAAATATTGGTATGGGATTTGTTGTTATTTTATACGCATTAACTGGATTTTTGGGATATTTAAAGTTTGGTGATAAAACCGAAGGCAGTATTACACTCAACTTACCTATTAAAGACTGGTATAATTATTAATAGAAATTATTAATAACATAATTTTAATATTAATAAATTTTAATTATTTAATTTTAGGTTAGGACAAACTGTTAAAATTATGATTGCAGTTGCTGTATTTTTAACATATGCACTACAATTTTATGTTCCTATGGATATTATTTGGAATAATCTAAAAGGATATTGTTCCGGTAGAAAATTACTTGCTGAATATTCATTGAGAGTCGTTCTTGTGGTAAGCTTTATATATATTTTTTTTTAATGAAATATTTAAATTAATTGTTGCGTTATTCTCAATGAAGGGCTTCTGTATTTTTTTTTACCACAGATACTTTCGCCTGTTTATAAATGATGTTAATAAATAAATTTAATGTATCTGATCAAAATTTTCTCTTAATTTGTAGACATTCACAGTAGCAGTGGCAGTTGCAATTCCAAATTTGGAACCATTAATTGGACTTATTGGTGCTGTTTGCCTTAGTACACTTGGTCTAATGTTTCCCGCTATTATTGAAACAATTGTTTATTGGGAAAGACCGGGTATGGGTATTTGGGGTTGGCGTTTATGGAAAAATATATTCCTTATAATATTTGGTTGTATTGGATTTTTAACAGGAACTTATGTTAGTTTAGGTGAGATTTTTGGATTTGTTAAAGTTTAAAAATTTTAAACTTTAACATTAGACTTTTTTTTTTTTGTGTATTTTCTTTTCTTTTATTTTTGTGTTTTTTTTTGTAAGACAATATTTTTGAAAAGAAATGACTATAAATATAATATTTTATTTTATTTTATAATTTGCCTAGATTTTAAGACATTTTGAAATTAAAATGAACAAAAAAAAATTATTATTATTATTTTACGTAAAAACAAAACAAAAAAAAGAAAAATTTCGATAAATTTGTTGACCTTTTATTTTTTAAGTATAAAAAAAATGTTCCGAGCACACATTTTCATATTTTATTATTGTTGAAGTTGAAAATTTCGCTTTAACAAAAAACAAAATGTAAAATAATTTCTAATTTCATTCTAATCGTTTTCAATTTGTTTTCATTGTTTATTTTTTTTTACATTTTCATTTTTTCTCTCTATGAAAATCCAAAAATCAAAAAAAAAAAAAAGAAGCTAATTTATTTTTTATAATAATTATGTAGACAATAATTAGATAGATAATTAGGGTCGTAATTTTTATTTTAATATAAAATACAGAAACTGAATTAAAAAAATCGTGATTTTATCATTTTTCATTATTTGACAAATAAAAAAAGAAGAAGAAGAAGAAAACAACAAAAACAAATGAGTGTTTTTTTTTTTAATTCAGATTTTTTGGTTTTGACTTTAAAAATTATTATGACGACAGAAATTTCTGAATTAGGAAATAATTATAAATATATTTTCCCTGTATGGAAATAGTAAATAATTTTTAATAATAAATTTAAATCAATAAAAACAAAAGAATTAATTAAAAATTAAAATTCATAAATTGGTCGAATTTGTTTTTTTAATTACAAATTTATCAGATAGAAAAAAAAGTTACGCAGTAAGAATGCGGTTATTGTGAATGATTCTTTAAATATTTCCTCAAATAATCGGTAATTTAATTTGTGATAAAGTTTCTGAATAAATTTGAAAATTTTTACTAAAGTCTTTTCGGTAATAAGGAATTTATTTGTTTTGATCAAATTAAATTTGTTCGAATTCATTTTTTTTTATCAAATTCTATTAAAAAGAAATAAAACATAAAATATTCAAAGTATTAAAAAATTAATAAAGTAAAGTAAATTTAGTTGTTTAGAATAATTAAAAAATAATTAAAAAATTTTTAAATGAAATTTTAATCGAATATTAAAACAAAAGAATATCTAAAGATAAAAAATACGAAGGAAAAACAAGAAGAAGAAGAAGAAGAAGAAGAAGAAGAAGACGAAGAAGAAGAAGAAGAAGAAGAAGAAGAAGAAGAAGAAGAAGAAGAAGAAGAAGAAGAAGAAGAAGAAGAGAAATTTATTGTAAATTTTGTTTAATTTTTATTTTAATTCATGAATCTCATAGTTCGAATAAAGTCTTAAAGGATTTATTTTAACATTATCAGTTATCCGTCTTTTTGATGTGATTCCATTGTTTTGTTTCATTCTTAAATCTAAATTGATTTGTTTTCAAGTTAAGAAAATAATTTTCATTATTTTATGAAAACAAAAAAAATCATTTTTACAAAATTGGCGGCTCATTAAATTAAATACAGTTAAAATTTGTCTAATGAAACCTTACACATCAGATCAGGACTGTTTGTGTAATTCCATTAAGTTTTTTATGTGGTAACATCGATGATGTGATTAGACAGAATTTTATTGGAATTTTTTAATTCACAAACAAAAAAAAATACTTTTACTTTATTTAATTTAACTTTATTAATTTATAATTTTTATTCTTTAAATTTTCTTCAATAGAAATATTTTTTTAAAACTTGAAAATTGTTTAAATGTAAAAGTAAACTGATAATGTTAATTTTTTTTGTAACAAAAAAACAAAAGACGTAAAATGAAAAACTCAACAAAATTGTTGTTGCGGTCCGTCCTCTGTCTGGTATGACCAGCTTGAACATTTTTAAACATTTTATAATTTTATTAAATTAATACTTATCATATTATTATAAATAAGAGAAATTTCGAACTGTGATCCATTTTCTTTTTATTTGTAATTTTGTTAATAAAGCAAAAGAAAAAAAAAACATACAAAACCCAAAAAACTAGAAAGAAATAAAAAACGCCAAAATAATTTTCCCTTTTTTTGTTATTTTTATGTTTAAGTTGAAAACGTGGAAAATCGAAAACAAAATAGAAATTTAAATTAATTTAAAACTGTTGATAAAAATGCATTAAATGCTAAACTTGTTACTGAATTTTTTAATTATTGTTTAAATGTTAAATATTTTCAATTCAATTTCATTCATAATTTTTTATTTTCTAAGAGTGAGATTTTTAATATTACGAATAGAAAGTTCACTAATAATTTATGACGTAATTTTTTAGTTGAATTCGAATTGAATCTCAACATAGGAACACTAAAAAATTTCTAAAGTCTCTTGTGTTTTGGATCCTTTTAAATACAGAGCGATTTGTGATTCTAAAAATCGCTTCTAAATATTTCCGAATAATTAAATTTTAATCAAATCTGATTTTGTACAAAAATTTCGTTTAGATTAAAAGTTTAATTTTGGGAATCAGATGATTAATTAAAACTGCAATTAAATATATTAAATTCAATAATTAAGTTAAAAAATTATAAAACTTATTTAAATTAAACAAAATAATCATTCGATTAAAACTCACATCTGGATTAGATTTTAAATGAAATTGTTGTTGTTCTACTTAATGTTTTTTTTTTTGTTTCTTTGTTTAATTTATGTTCTGTCCCTTTTTTTTTGTTTTTCTTTATTTAAATTCAAATTTTCCTAAATTTATTATAATAATTTTTTTGTTAAAAAATGTTCCTTTCATTTATTAAATATTAAATATTAAATAATTGCTTATTTTTAGTTTTTTAAATAATTATTTTTTATTGTTTTGGAAAAAGAAACTCAACGAAAAAATAATAAAATATTTAAAGTGATCTGATTAAAATTTAAAAATATAATTATAAAGATTTTACACCAATTATGAATATTCTCTACTGAAATAAAAATAACAAAAAAAAAAAGAAAAATAGTGGAAACAAAATTGAAGAATAATTTTTGTAATTGTTATTTGTAATAATTTCCTTTTTGTTTTTTTTTTTACCAAAAATTTCATGTAAAAATTATGGTTTTTAAATAAATATTCAATTGATGATTATCAAAAACATTTTGTATTATTTGTTGTTTGATTTTATTTACAGCTTACCTTTTTCTGATTTAACCACTTTAAGCTTCTACTTAATTATGATAATATTCAATGTAAGTTGCTTATTAAAATATTCCTTGATTTTATTGTGCTTTGTCTGAAGCAAAATTTTAATTCTAAATTAAAAAAAAACAATTTTTATTGCATAAATTAAGGCTACATGTTTTATTTAATACAGTGTCAGAGCTTCACAAAAGATGGCGCAGTAATTGAAAAATTTGTTTTAATCGAAAATTCAAAAAGAATTAGAATATCATTTTTTTTTAATAAATGTTTTAAACAATAATACCAAAAAATAATCTGAAGTTAGATAATAATTTTTGTTTGAATTCGAATTCGAATTCTGATGCAATTTTATATAAGTGTTGAAGAAATTTCATGGTGCCAAATTCACAGTGGATGAAAATGGAATCTCATATGTAAACACCATTGCTTTAATCTTCGTATCTCTCCTTTTAGTACTGATTTATATTTCTACTTGAATCAGGTGTATCTGAAAATGAGAAAGATTTAAAAAACGTAAATGAAAATTTAGTAAAAACAACAAATTTGTTTAAATGAAAATAAATTAAATCTGAATAAAAGAAATCAGTGGTTCATGAATCCATAAATATTAGAATAAGAAACGTGAAAATTTCTCTGTGGCATTACATTTAAGGATGTGGAAGGATAAAAGTCAATTCAGTAATTCCAAAAATTGGGCAGAATATTCTTCTGACTGAATGACTTTAACAGGAAGTTTGAGTGAGAATGATCAGTTATAGGATTTTGAATTAGAAATAGTTTTTTGATTCATCAAGATTATTTAAAGAAAATGAATCTGATGTTTATTTTACATTCATAAAAGTATAAATTGATTTAATTGATTTTTTGAGTTAGAGTTTTGAAATTCAATTTAGTTCTATCAGAAATTTGTAAGTATAAAAATAATTAACTTACTACTTTTAGAATAAATGTCCACAGCAACAATGTATGAACTTTAAAGGTGCTCCAATCGAAGGACTGCAACTGTTAGCGACTCGATTCAATAAAACTGAATAAATTTGGTAATGAAATTCAACTTTATATAGTGGAATATTGTGTGGTTATTACGTGTCTTTTCATTTTAATTAGAGAATAAGAAGAAGTAATAAAAATTATTATGAAATTTTAAAAAAATTGAAAATTAGATGGTGACAATAACAATTGATGTGGTTTCTTTTGTGTTTCATCGATTTTCTATTTATAATAGAATTTTAAAAAAACTGTCCTTTGATCGATGAAATGATTAAATTTGGACACACAAACATCATCTTTGAATGTGTTTTTGTTTGTGGTTTTCTGTTTCTACTATTAATCCCAATCAATGGAAGTTAATTTAGTATAAATATTGAAACATTTTCCATCAAATATTCAGTTCAATTGAGCTGTTCAAACAGTCAATCTTAAAGCTTGAATTACAAAAAATCAAAAGTGCTTCAACCGAAATTAAATAATGGAGAATAAATTTAAAGTTGTTCTTCTATTTTTCAGTTTATTTGCTGGAATTGACGGGATGACTCTGGACCAAAATTCAACATCTACAAGTCTAATGAGGGAAATTGAGGAGAACCAGGATTTAGGAATAGACTGTTCAATTTATTCGAATTCCATTGAAACTTTCATTATCGAATATAAACAAATGTCCGATTCACTGAATATCGCATGTCAACTTCATCTTAAATCCGCTGCAGGAAAACTTAAGTCAACTCTTGACGAAATTGTTGATCAAAAATTAGACGAATATATTGCAAGTGTAAACCAAATGAGATCAAAATTAATGAAGATGAAAACGAGCAGAGGCGAAATCCAAACGATACCAAAGTTAAATGAGAAATATCGAAATGAATTGATTTTATTAAACGCCAATTTAACAACAACAATTATCGAGAAAACTAATTTAAGTGAACTGATTGCAAAAATTCAAATTGATTTGAATTCTGTTAATGCAAATTTCACGAAAACTCAGAAGAATTTAACTGAGGAATTGATGCAGATGGAAAAAAATAATAACCAATCAACAATAAATTTCAGAAAAGAATTAGCAGCAATGGATGCGAAATTAACAAATGACACAAATAATCTTAAAGAATTAATGAAGGAAAAGGAAAATATTTTGAATCAAACAATTGTGTTATGTCAAGGAGAAGCTAAGTCTTTGGAAACTAATTTCACAAAAATAGTTAGTGAGAGAAATAATTTGATCTCGGAACAAAATAAAGCAAACATTATTTTTCACATTCGTAATGGAAACTTCAATACCAGCAGCAAAATGATTTATTTTGAATCAATCGTTATTGAGGCTTATGACAAAAACATTTCAAATATAGAAAATGTTATCGAATATTTGAATTCATTCTCTGATGTTGAAGAAATTATTCTTGGTTATCGTATACTGTTTGATCAAATGATTAAGAATCAACACGTTTACAGTACACCAACAACAACAATCGCTTATCGTATTTTTCTTGATTTCACCAAAACATATGAAAATAATGAAAATTTGATTTATTTAAAACAAAAACTTCCACAATCGTTAAAGAATTTCCCATGGAACCAAATTATTCTTATTCAGAATGTTAAATTCAATTCGAAGAGTATTTATACTTATTATATGGATCACGATAATTTAAGAAAAATTCCAATGATTCATCCAACATCTACAACATATAGTCACACAGCACACTATTTTTATCCAATATCAAATGGCAAATATTTTTACATTAAAAGCAAAGCAGGTAATTCATATTTGTTTGCAGAGATAAATGATTTCGCGTTGGATATAAATCGACGTGCCGTCTTTGGTTGGAGCAAAGCAAATGAAACAAAGGAAACAGGACGATGGCAACTGGAACCAATTGAAGGATCACAAAATTTTAAAATTAAAAATGTTTACTGGAATGAATATTTATCTGTTGCAGAAGAAGTTAAAATATACGGAAATCCACAATTATTCACATTGCGATCTGGTAAATGTCTGGATGATTATTGCAAATGGAATTTCTTGAAATATACAGGAAACTGAAAATGTGAAAAAATGTGTAAGAAGAATATTTTTAAATCTGTTTAATTTCCATTAAATAAATAAAGTAAAAATTTATTACAAATAAACAAAACAAAATTTAAGAAAATGATTTTTAAAAGCTTTTTTAATCTTTACAATAATTCAATAATTAATTAAAAATTTTAATAATTGTCTCCTTGTATCATTTTTGTTAGAAATTCTGCCATTTTTATTTTCTTTGTTTCTTTTGCCGCATTTGGTCCTCAATAAAAATTATTAATTAAAAGTGAATTAAGTGAGAGGGCGGAAATTTTTAATTGAACACTTGTTAGTGTCGAAATGTTTATTAATTTATTCAATTAATTTTTTAGTAAAAGACAAAAAAAAAATAGATTCTAATTTAATTGTTGAATATAAACTTTTCTAACAATACTGTTAAATTGAATTTCCAAATAGCCTTAATTTATGCAATTTTTCTAGTCTTTTTCGAAAAACGATATACAATGTCAGTCACTAGATGCCGCACATGAAAAATGTTGTATTGAGTATTTACACCATTTCATTATTACAAAATTTTGTTTTAATTTTATTTTAATTAAAAAGTCTATAAACTATAAAAAACTCGATACCAAATAAAATTATTTGTTGGACTGCATGTTGTTTGTTGCTTAAAATAAATTTAATTATTTTATTTGATTATTTATAATTAAATGAAGAAAATAATCAAATTAGAAGACAATATGGAGAAAAGTTTGTGGAGATTATTGAATTAATTTTAGCAAACAAAAATAAAATTCTCACGCATCAAAAAATGAAAACGTAAAAAAACTAAATAAATAAAGTTATCAAAATTTTACACCGTAATTTTGTATACAATCAACAATTCAAAATAAAACCCTTCACTTCCTTCTTACTCATTAATCAACAAAGAAAATCCTAATATTAAAATTTCAATGTCGTCACAATGAAATCAAAAAAAAGAAAAAAAACAACGTCTCTATCAGAATTTGCATTTTCTCACGAGAAAGTTATATATATATTTTTTTTTCTTTATAAAAATCGATTTTTATTTGAACAAATCAAAGATTTATAATCATTATCAATATACTGAATGTTTGTTTAGTCACTATTATCACATATAAAACTTCAAGCAAGTAGTCAATTTGACATTTTACGATTTTGTGTCTATGATGGGAACCAAAAAAAAAAAAAAAAGAAAAAAGTAGAATGAAAGAAAAAGAAAAAGAAAAAAAAAATGTTTCTTATCTATAAAAATGTGTCGGCGTTTGATGTCATATTTATTATAATTTTAATCCATTTCTAAATAAGAAATAGAAATAGAAAAAATTTCTAAATGTACAAAAGTAATAAATAAAAAAACATAACTTTGATTGACCTCAAAATTCAAAAGTTAATTTTCTTAGTTAAAATTCTTATATTCAGTTTTTTTTTATTATTTTACATTTTATTTTTTATCGACAATGAAAATTAAGAAAAACTTTTAAAAACAAAATAAAGAAATACCCGGTAATAGGGAGGCTATAAATAACAATATTATTGTAAATTTTTTGATTCTAAATTCATGTTGGCGTTTCACAAATTTTAATTGAACTTTAATTGATTTGACATCCTTTTGAATTCTTTTGAATCATTCCCCTTCTCTCATATTTTACGAAATTATTAAATTTTCGCTGTTCGAGAAATTCATTGAAATACACAAAAACATTAAATATCTTC
This sequence comes from Pedicia rivosa, assembly GCA_963082725.1. Lineage (NCBI taxonomy): Eukaryota > Metazoa > Arthropoda > Insecta > Diptera > Pediciidae > Pedicia > Pedicia rivosa. The sequence continues at coordinate 12,744,430 of OY720155.1, forward strand.
CCAAAATTAATTTCATATCCTTGCAGGAAAATGTTTTTAAATGTATTGGAAATATTTAGATTTAAAGACAAATTTGATTATTTTGAATTTTTCCCAGATTTTTTATTTGAAAAACGTACGCGACTTTAAGGTCAAAGAAAAATCCAACCAAAATCATATTGAAAAATTTGCATTGGTTTCAATTTGTTTTTATTTAGCTTAACTAAAATGCATCGTTTTAAGTCGTCCTTTTATTTAAATTTAGATAGCCATATTGTGTTTTAGATGAAATTCCTTTATGCATTTTCCATTCAATACAGGAATGTTCTCTTTTTCCTTTTTCTCAGACAATGCATTTTTTTTGTTCTAGTTGTGTCTAATATGAATCATTTATCATCAAAACCTAAATATAATGACGATTTACCATTTACGTTTTACGCCTACGAAAACAAAACTCTATCTTCAGTAGAAGATCTTATTACTGTTTAAAGATCATCACATCATTTATTTGTATAATGCTTGATACTAACAACTAAACAATACAGGCCGAACAATGTGATTGTCTTATATCCTTAAATCTTATTTTAAAATTACATTTTGTAAATATTGTGGTTCTTATAATATTGTAGAAAATATGAATGGGGTTTATTCAAAATTACTGTCATCACTAAACTAACTTTATTTAAGATTGCTAAAGTTTCTTCTGAAAATTTAATATTCTTCGTTCAATAATCAATAATTTAAAATTAAACGTTATACGTTATAAAACTGAAAGTTCTTCAATTTATAATTTTACTTTTAATTTCTTTAATTTCTTTCTGTACGAATAATTCTGTTAATGAAAATTCAAATAATATTCAACAAAAATCTAAGAAAAATTGATTTAAAAAATTAAATGAATCATAAATTTTATAATAAAAATTCAATTCAAATCAGTGAAATTTATTGTTATGTCAAAAAAAAATAAATAAAAAAACATTCAGAAAATATTGAAATTTTTGGCCTGTACTAATATGTTGACAGTGAACAAACAAATGGGGAAAAAAACAACAACAACAATAAAAACAAGAACAACAACAATATTATAATAACAAACTATTTTTTACATATATGTAATTTTTTTTTTCTTTAAAATATTATTGTTGTGTATTGTAGGTGTCAAGTGTAACGCATTTATTATTATTACAATTTTTGTTCTTTTAGTTTTTTTTTATTTTCGTCCAGTTTCTAATGTGGATACCATCGTTGACATTATTCTAAATAATTTATACATAAATTTTACAAAGAGAGTCCAAAAATGATGTGACATTTATTAAATACTTTAGATTTTTTTTTTTCTTTTTCTTGTAAGATACCCAAATATACATAATTCATTTAAATTCAGAGCATCTTTATATATTCATTTTCATTTTCACCTTTTAAGTAGAAAATGTTTTTTTGTGTTTTTAGTGATTATAAGAGAGATCAACAAAATTCGATGGTACATTAATACAATTTTTATTTATTTATTTTTTTTTTTTTTTTAGATTTTCATTCTTAACATTTTTCTTGTTCTTGTTGTTGTTTAGATTTTGTAGGGTCAAATAATGTTGTGAGAAAATAAAAAAAAAAAAACGTAGAAAGAAAAAAAAAAAACAACAAATTGTGAATAGTTTTTGATTCTCGGGAATTTCATAATACATAATTTATAGATTTTCTATATAATAATAAAAAAAAAAAAGGTAAATAAATGAAACGATCTAGTTATAGATTTTTCTTCATCTCATTTTAATTTTTTTTTTTTGTTTTTTCATTTTTTTTTCTTATAAGAAAAATAAAAAAAAACCATAGCATCATCCAGTCAAATTATATTTATATTGATAAGATATTTACATTATATGGATTTACATAAAATTATACTATAATTTTTTTTTACTTTATTTCATTTTTAGTTCATTTGTTAACGTAACCATATAACGTAATTTAACAATAAAATATTCTAATGATCTCTTAAAAGCTTGTTTTGCTTTTCAACAATTATCTAGATAAGAGATTTGAATTGAAATTAGTGAAATTAGGCTAATATTAAAGTCTATTATTTAAATTCATAATTTATTTGATAGAATTTTTTTTTTAAATATTTATATATAAATTTAAATAATATTTAACGTTCAATAAACATTCAAATATCAATGCCTAATGAATATATATTGTATAGAGGAAATTCTATGAATGTCAACGGTTAGTTAGTGTTGGAGTTTTAATTCTAACAATAGGAATTTTTGTTATTTTTGATTAGCTGTGATATTTCACATAATAATTTTAACAGATATTAGATTTCTCTGAGATCGAATCGATGGATTATATTTTATTCACACAATGAGTTGTATTTTATGGTTGAATTGGGAGTACATTGTATCAACTATTTTTTTACAATAATTACGAACATAATTTGGTATTTTTTACTGTGGTAAAAATTCAGACTGAATAAAATTAAACTCATAATTTTTAAGATTAAAGTTCAATAGAAAAAATTAATTAAAAATACGAATAAAGTTTCAATTTAAAACAGAGCAAATTATCTAATTTGAATCTGTGAATTTCTATTCAATTTTTATTCATAATCTCGTTTTTGATGGTACAAAGTACAAACGCTTTTCACTCATTCGTATTATAGTGAATTGAAACAAGAATGAAATCTCATTCGATCTTCTCACCGTCTGTGGAATTTTCGTTATAATTTTTGATTAAAAAAAAAATTGAGTTTTTGCCTCATTTTGGAAAATGGTCAATAGACCCTTGAACTCATACAAATTGATTTAAGAATTCAATAATAATCATAAAATGAGTTACTTAAACTTCAACTTAAAACTTAAAAAGATCACAAGCCTTCATTTTATTTTCATTTACTAAATAATAAACTCGTTATTGTTCTGTTAGTTGAAAAGTATAGTTTTATATTTTCTTTCTTTCTTTTTAGTGAATTCACCTTACCCATTTCACATGACTTAACTATATAGAAATTATGAAATAAACTTGGTAAAAGGTCAGTAGTACTGTATATATCGTGAGCTGTTTTTATTCTTACAATAAAAACACAAAAACAACAACGAAATAATTTTAATTTAATTTTAAACATCCGTACCAAAAAAAAAAAAGAAAAAGAAATTCCATTAATGTCAACTGAGTGACATCAACTACCAGAGATATATTTATAGTATGTCACCATCATGTCCATCACCTGTATTGCGTTATACTAAAATCTTTAATACACTGTATCATTTATACAACAACAAAATATAATTTTAAAATTTTTGTTTCTTCTAAAAAAAAAATTTAAAAAAACTCAACAAAAAAAAAAGTAAGAAAATAAAACACAGAAATTTCTCATCGTTACAATTTCTTAAATTTTTAACAGTTTTTCTATCGAAATAGAATTTTATATATTTTTTCTTGTTGTTGTGTCATTTTTTTATAGTATAATTCTTCATTTTTATTTGGGTGTGTGTGTGTGTGTGTATTAAGTTTAAATTAAATTTAAACAAAAATACTGAACACATTTATGAACGTAACAAAACGTAAAGGGTCATATAATAAAATAGAAATTAAAAAGCAAAACAAACTTTAAACAGTAGAGGATATAATTTTGTTTTATATTAAATGGCCACCAACATTCTGTATTTTTATTTTTTCTTCTTCTTCTGTTTAATTTCGATGCTGGATGAACGCTTTTTATTTTCTTTTTTTAAGATGCACAAAGGTAATACTTATGTAGCTTCTTCTTAGGTCGTTATATAAGATCCAGGAACAAAAAAAAAAATAAACAGAAAATATTTTTGTAGCGATAATCAAAATTGACAATCAAAAATTAATGTTTATTTTTTTTTTGTCTCTCTCTCTCTCTCTCTCTCTCTTTCTCTCAATACAAATTCTTGTTTAACCGCAATTGATTTTCTCCTGCATTTAAAACTATTAAAATTTTTAATATTTTATTATGTGGGTCCCCAGATTTGATTACAACTTAAACTCATTAATTCTTGTTTTAGTTGTCAAATATTTTCTCTCTCTCTGTCTGCCTGGAAATATTTCTGAGGAAAGAAAAGAAAAAAAAATTTAACTCGATTTAATTTTACCTTAACTTCATCTAAATCATTTTATTTGTTGTTGTCTGTATTTATTCTTTTACATATAAAATAAATCAGTATTAGAAAGAAATTAGGCACGCGCTTTTCTTCTATAGGCTCACACTTTTCTATATTTTTTTTTTATCTTTATAAAAAATAATTTACACGCAAAGCACTTCACAGATTAGAATAAATGCGTGAGTGTGTGTGTGTGTGTGTGCGTGTAAATGTGGGTGGAATCTGTCTGTAATTCTTTTCTTTATTTCTTATGTTTGTTGACAGAAACCAAATAAATGTGTTTTTTTTTTTTCGCAATAAAATAAAAGTCGTTCACTGAAATTGTGGGATAGCCTTCTTTTTTTTTTCTTTCTTTCTTTGGACATAATTCATTCCAAGTCCAAAAAGTATAAATGTGAATAATATTTGAGTTATGGATTTGAACATTATTATTATAAAAGATCTTTTATTATATATTCGGCCGCGAAATAAACTTTTGTATGAATATTTTTATTTTTTTTTTTGTATCTAGTCCAATTAATTTGTTTTTCTTTCATATTTTCTTTGTTGTTATTGTTGTTGTTGCTGTTGTTGTTGCCTAAACGAATAAACGAAAATAAACGAAAAAAATTGTATAAAAGACCGTTTCTTACTGTGGGTAATTAAGGTAAAAATATCGTGTAATAAAATATTGAATAAAAAGTAATCTAGACACCTACAATTATATATTTAATTTAATTTAATCAATCATTTATTCTATTCAAGTTTTGTTCTTTTTTTGCCACTGGGATTTTTAATCTTTAGATTGTATTAAGTTTAAAGAGGAATTTGAAACATGGAACATTAGTTGTAAATGACTTTAATCTTTATAGATTTATTTTTATTGCATCCTTTCACTTAGCAGACAACGAGTGGGCTATTCAAGAAAATTCTGATAAGGAAAATTTACATATTGAGAGAAAATTAACAACTGTTGAGTAAGAGCCAAAAGAACAAAAGTTCTTAATTTAGTCGCAAAAAATGATTTTTTTACAATCTGCAGTTGAAAAGGCAAGACACAAGACGGTACAAGATGAGAATTATTCTTGTAATAATATCAATTAATTGACTCACGATAATAAAGTCTGAATTTCTTTATAAATTTCATCAATAATTACATAAGATTTCACCGTATTTATTTAATGTGAGAATTTTTAAGTTTAATTTTAAATTTGAATTAAAAAGTAAAAATAAAAGAAAGAACAAAAATAGAAAAAAATAAAAAACTGAATAGAAGGAGCGCTCTCAATCATCTAAATATGGAAGAAGCTTTTGTGTTACGCACTTAAAGTCAACTTAACAGAAAAAAAAATTAAATTAAATTTATTTATTTCAAGTGAGGTTACGTATGTTTGTTCCCATTTAAATCTTTCTTTTCTCATTTGTGTAAGTTAAACAAATAAGATTTTATTAAATAATTCTATTTATTTTTTTTTTTTTATCTTTTTACTTTTAATGTTTATTGTTATTGTCATTCAAGTCCAAGTAGTGAAGATTTTTACATCATATTTATAATAAATGCCGTAAGAGAAATAAATGAATTTATGTTCAAATAAAAAAAAAAAAAAATAATACAACAATAAAAAAATATTAAAAAAAAAAAACGAAGTTAAAATTAAAAATTTAAAATTTAAAATGAATAAATAATGTTATTGAACACCCACATTAAATCATCCATAAACAGTTTTAACGTTAGAGTGAATTTCTTAGTTTGTTTTTATTTGCTTTTTATTTATTTTTTTGTTTTTTTTTCAATTTAAATTTAAAAATAAATAATTTTAGAGAAAACTAATAAATTAATTTTAATTAAAGATTAATTAATTAATCATAATTAACTAAAAATTAATTGATTTAAAACGAAAGACAATTTTTTTTTGTAAAAGAAGAAATTGTTTGTCTTTATTTTCAATCTTTAGTCCTTACTTCGGCCTTTCACGTTCCCCCTTAAAAAAGTATGCTGATAATTGTACAATTGAAGAAATTTCAATAAATAAAATTCTATTCGATTCTCTAATTTTAATTTTATTCTTTAACAATTTTATGATGATACATTTTTGAATAGGAAACAAAATCTAATTTGCTAGATTTTAATATTGTCTGATATTGGAAGTGAAGTTTTAATTGGTGATTTTCATATATTTGTTGAACTTACAGAACTTACATAGAACTTACAGAACTTGTTGAATTTATTAAATTCAGTTTAATTTAATATAACTTGAAAGACTAAATAATCATAAAAAATGTTATTTAATAATTCCTTAACTGATTATTAACATTCTAGAAGTAATCACAGAGGACCTTTTAATATCTGCCCAATACTTTTATTTTCTTGTAAATAATTCAATCGATATAGAAACTTCGCGTTATGTTCATCGATAATTCTAATTCAATTTACAAATCATTATTTACTTTTAAGTTATAAAGTTTGACATCTATAAATTATACAAAGAACAATATTGGAGCCTGTTCAAGATGCCTGTAGCTTTTATTTTTCATAAATAAAAAAATAAATCAATGTTTCATTATTATTTTTTTTTCTCCGTTGATCGTAAATTTTAAATTACTATGCAACAATAAAGTCAAAAGAAAAATATAGAAATTTAAGGTAACAAAACTCTAACATTAAAATGGAAAAAAAAAATCATAATTTATAAATATATTTTTTTTTAAATTTTCATTTTTCAAAAACAAATTACTCAGAAAATGTAACAAAAAAATGTTAAGAACGGACAAAAATTCAACAGAAAACTATAACGTTATGAAACTTAAACATCAAATAATAATAATAATAATAATAATAAAGAAACAAAATCCCTCTGATTTTTTCTTCTTCTTATCTACAAATAAAAATCTTAAGAAGTTGAAGACATTTAGCCGTCGGGGGTGCAAGATAAAATATTTCAACCGCATGAAAGACAAAACAAAACAAAAAACAAAAACAAAAGAAAACAAAAAACAGTAGTTTAATGTCAGACATTAAACAGAAGAATGAAGTGAAACTCATTTCTTTGAATATTTCTTAAGTTTTAATTTATAAAAGTGCGGCTTTAAATATATTTATTTTTTATATGATGAAAGATGAAAGATGAGAGACTATGAATAAGAGCCACCAATCAAGTCAAACTTGTCCATTAAAAAAAAAATATCAAATCTAATTTGACAAAAATATTTATCTGATTTTTTCTTCTTCTTCTTCTTCATCTTTTTGACTTGTTTGTTGTTGTTGTTATTGTTGTTTTTGTTTATTAACGATAATTAAAGAAACATGTATTCTACCATTCTTCTCTCATCACCAATTCTTATACTTCTTCTTTATGTTTTATCATATATTTTATGTATATATAAAGGTACATACTTATTCAACAGAACATCATCATCATCATCATTATCATCATTATCATTATCATCATCAAATGGTTAATTAGTTTATTTCGTACAATTTCATTCAAGAATCGGAAATACGTTTACCTTGAAGGCATGTCGTGACTTCAAGGAGGAACAAGAAAATAAAAAAGTATATATACATTTTTTTTTTTATTTGATTTTTACTTCTTGTATTTTTCTTAATTTCTTCTCTTTTTTTTTTTTTTTTTCTTCTTTATTTTTATTAACATTGAATTACTTTATTTTGTTGTAGTTCTTTTTTTTATTTTTTTATTAGTATTTTGTCTTACATATTTAAAAAAAAAAAATTAATGCAGGCCAGTTCATTATAAATTGACTGAACGAATTGAAGAGAAGAAGTTAGTAACATTTTTTGAATGTTGAATGGGAAACAAAAAAAGAAATTCATATGATTGAAGTTCTCATTTTTACAAATAATAAATATAAATAAATGTTGCGGTTTATCTGCGTTGTTGTGCTTTGATGATTTAAAAGACTTTTTACTTCTTTTATATAAATATCTATATAGAAATGAAAACAACTTCCAGAATTTTAATATGATAAGCTTCATTGAATTCAATCAAATATCATTTTATATTAAATGATAGTTTTGAAAATAATACACTAATAATGTTATTTAAAATTAAATTGCAAGTATCTTCGTATAGATAAATTAAGTAAAATAATTTAAATAATATAAAATGTACATCAGTCACAGTCAGTGTCAGGTGGTTTTTTTTTCTAACAGTAAGCATTTTTCTTCATTGAAAAGATTTTGTTTCTCAAATTAAAGAATTTCATATTAATGGAATTTATTTAAATTAATAATCTCACTGCATCATCAGTTCATAATTAAAAATAAGAAATCCAAAAATGTGTTTGCCCCGAAAAACTAATTATTTGTTTAAATTTACAAATTAAAATTCATTTCTCTATTTAACTCTTGCCTCACTTAGCCTTACCTGAAAGTATGACGTTATGCGTTTGTGATCACTCAGTGCAATACAGAATCCATTCTACAATAGTTTTTCAACTGGAATATTTTATTTTACCACAAAAATACTCTAATTAAGGTAATTAGTGTAATAAAAATAGTGTGAACATTTGAGGCATAACTTTAAAAACTTTATTCCAATTACAAGCATCACTTTTGTATATATATATAAATTTTAAAATTGTGAAGAGGCTACAGAATACATTTATGATCATATTCCAATAAAAAATTAAATAATAAAACATTTCATGTATTACATTAAATTAGTAGTCGGAGTCGACTAAATATATTTCGTTCATATTACGTGAATAATTTAGACTGAACATGAATGTGTGGGCCAACGATAAATAATAAAATAATAAATAATTTCTTGTAATTATTATAATTGTCTTATTTTTTATTAGAACAATTTATGTAATTAAAATTTTCTCTTTTGTATCTTTTGTCTTATACCAATGATGAGTTAATTGATATCCGATTAATATTTAGGCCTAATAATAACACTTAATAATTGTTGAATAAAAAGGCATCTTTTCTGATTGACTGGTACAAACGAATTGGACCAAAAATACATTTGATTTTATTTACTGTAATTAACAAAGACACATAAATTATTATCCACTTATTAATAACAATAATTCTTAGAACAACTTAATAAAACAGACTTAAAAAATTATACTTTTATTGGTTGATATAATAAAATATAAATGAGGGTACAAATATCGGTGGACCTAAAAAAAAAGTGGAACCTTTTACCTGACCCCATATTTACACCAATAGAAAATATATAAAAATTTATTTTATTTCAATTAACTTTTATATTCGACTCAAATGATTCGATTGAAATTCATTTATATTGAAATTTTCCTGTTTTATGGATGACACAAAAAGATTATAAATAAAAATACATGTGTTAATTTATTTATTTAAATTAATTTAGGTATATCTTTTAATTTATTGCAATTCTTATAATAAATTTTAATGTGTGATTATTTTTATGTATACGTTTTAATTTCTTGTTTAGAGAAAACAAAAACAAAAAAAAAATGGAAAAATGGAAAAATGGAAAAATGGAAAAACGAAAATTAAGAGAAATAATTTCAGATTAATATTTTTTTCTTCATCTTGTTCATCGTTATTTTTATTTATTTATGTGGTTTTTTTTTTATTAAACATTTAATTAATTAATTTATTAATTATTGTTTTAATTAGATTTTCTTATGTTGTGAAACATTGCTGTCTTAATAATTTGTTAAATTATAATCCATTTTACACACTTGTAGTTCTTGTATATCAAGTGACAACTTGTAGTGTAGAGACAATCTTTAACAATATTATTTGCAACGATATAATGTGTCTTAATCAACTTTAAGAAGTTGTTATTTCTAGTGCAAAATAATTTATCTTTTACAACAAAAATTTCACGTAAGTTTAAACAAATTTTGTGACTTTTTTAATGAATTGACATACGTGTTGGTATAGGCTGGCAATTGTCTGGATCACCCATATCTCCAGTGCAATCAAAATCAAATAGTGTAACTTTTGATGATTCTAGGTTTTTTTTGGAAACAACAAATAGAACAAATACATTAGTCGAATTAATGATAATAGGCAACGATAACACATTAATATTTCACGCATCAATTACATCCGCAATCTTCAATTAGAAAATAATGAACTGTGAATAAAAAATTAATTAGCTCCAAAATTATATAAAATTTATAAAAAACTTAAAAAACCGATCGTTAAGAGAAACTCATATTTTTTTTCATCACATTTTTATCATAACGTCGTTTCCTTCAAACAAAAAAAAAAACACACAAAAGTATTATTTTTTAATTCTTGAAAAAATTATTTTCTGCCTCTATAAATTTTGAATTTATTTAAAAATCATTTAGAAAATAATTAAATGGAAATTTAAATATTGAATTGACGTAAATTAAATTAATTGTTTTACTTTTAATAAAAAAAATGCCCTTCCAATAATAATAATTAATCTTCTTCTAATTGAAATGGTCAAAATAGAAAATTCCATTTAATTATTCTTCTTCGAAATTATAATTTTCTAAATGATTTATTTTTAAATAAATTTCATGGGTTTGAGCATAACGTTTAAATTATTTATTTGAAACGGATAAGAAAAATGAAGAAGAAGAAGAAGACTATTACCATTAACGAGTTTTAATTTGATCGTCTTGTCATTTACAGAATTTTTCAGAATAAAAACAACGTATATATTGAATGAACCAATTTTCCAATCCATCTTAATTATTCAGACGTGACTAATAATGAAGCGTTAACAACTGTAATAAACTGTGCGATTAATATATTATTTCTCAGTCTCAAAACTTTTATGAATTTCTTATTTGGAAAATATTCATTTATTAGAATTTTTACTTTGTTAATATTTTGTACTGATTTATCCTTTTTGGTGGATATTGTAATTATGAGGATGATATTTGTTCATTGAAAATTTTAATCAATAGTTTTGTTGTATTTTAGAAATTTCAGAATATTTTTTCTTATTTTCAATGAATTTGTTCTTTCTACAATTATTATTCATTTGAAATAATTTAATATTTCTGGTATCAATTATTGAACTAAAATTACCATAAACATTTTCTTTTGGTAATTTCCATATTTTTCCCTTTTACATTATTTTCCAAATAATTTATTTATGAATATTTAAAAATACTTTTTAACTTCGAGAAAAATGTCATAATTAATGAAGACAAAATTGAATTTTTATAATAAAACAACATCCGAAACATTCTCATTTCATTAACCTCAACTTCTCACCTAATTTTCAATTTTGTACACTTTAGAAAAGACATTAGAAAAAAAAGACGTCAGCATTTTGAATCATTAAATTATTTTGTATTTCAATTTTTATTAGATTCTTTTCCTCTTCATTTTCTTTTTAATCATCATTTAAATTTTACCTTTTCTTGTAACAAAAATCTTTGATAAACTGATTAAGAAGAAAGAATAAAAGAGGAGAGTGTCATTAAAAAAAAACAAAACAACAAAACAAAATGATGATGACAGCTTTTAATTATCCTCCCAAAATGTGAAACAAAATTTATACCGGATAATAATGTGAATTTTATGAAATTTAATTTAAAAGAAGAAAAGATGAAAAGCAATAAAAAGAAAAGAATACTAAAGATTGAGTCTGTCGGATTACAAAGATTATTACCAATGCGGCATCTGTCTGTAATCTGTGTATATATTTATTTATTTGCGATCTCGTGAGAATGTTATTTTTTTTTCTTCTTCTTCTTCTTCATCTTTTATCTTATTTCAAAATCCGACACAAGACACTCATCAATTATGTATATTCAAATATGTGTGGCATTAAAAATTACATATTAAGAAAAAAAAAAAAGAAACAACAACAACAAATGAAACTGAACAAAAAAAAAAAAAATAAAAGGGGAAAAAAAAAAACAACTGAAGATGAAGAGACAGACAAAAACCGCAAATCCATTATTAAAAAAAAATAAATAAAGATGCATTTTCTCTCTCTTGTTTTACTTTTTCTGCACCATAAAATGTAAATATAGAATTAATTTTTCCTTTTATTTTATTTTGATTTCCCGTCGTGAATGAATCTAAAATTCATCACCGTTTTAAACTTTGTATATAATATGCGTGTATTTATTAAGTCTATTAATTATTAAGTACTTATTTTTATAATAAGTAAAAAAACTTTAATATTTCAATTAGTTTCCAGTTGTTTTTAACATATAAAAATGAATACTTTGTTGTTGCTGTTGTTATTATTAAAAGTATATGTATAAGTACTAAATGATTTATTTTTTGTTCTTATAAGAAATTATAACGAAAATTATGTGTTTCATATAAGAATTTATATAAAATTTATTCTTTCAATTCTAATAAGAAACATCGATTATGTACAATTAATCGATTAATCATTTTAAGAATCCTAAATTTATTTTTTTTTTCTCTTTTATTTATCGTTTTAATAATGAATCATCCAAATGAAAAACAATTTGATTTGATCATCAAAATTAATAATAAAAATGTCATAAATAATTTAAACAGAGAAAATATTTATAAAATAATATGAGAAAATAATAAAGAAATAAAATGAAAAACTTTTTGGGATTTGTAGGTATGAGAAAATTTAACATATAAAATTTTTGGTTGCTTCTAAAATGAATAAAAAAAAAACGAAAAAACAATCAAATAAAAAAAAGTGTTTTAATTAGAAATTAATTAAAATTATCGATCTTTATATTCATTTCATCAAAAGAGCTTTTAATCAAAAATATCACACGCATCTTTTGATACACAAATTTTATTTATTTAAATTGTTTGTGTTTTGGTTTTTTTTTTCTACCATTTTTTCGTTCTTTCTTTTCTTTTCTTTTATTTTATACGATTCATTGATTATTATCATAATTTTAGCGATTCTTTCTTTCTTTCTGTTTTTTTTTTGTTATGTTTGACTTTATTAATTAAATTGTCACATGATTGTAATTAACACCAAAAACAAAATTATTCACTATTCGGTCCTTTGCCTTTCGAAAAATTATTTATAAATAAAAACGAGAAAAAAAATTTAAATAATTAAAATTATTCCCTGGGAAATTTTTACATTTTTTACGTTATTTTTTGTTTATTGTATAATTTTATACGAATGTCAAAAATTGAATAAAAACAGAAAAGAGAATTTTACCTGTGGTATAGAAAGAAAATTAGGTACATAAAAAAAATCGATAGAAATCTAATTTAATTAACCTCAATTAGTATCAAAAGTGCCGCTATAAATTCAATAGTTTAGAAAAAAATAAAATATTATGATTATGAAGGAAGATCGTCAATGTTACAATTTTTTATTTTTTATTTTTTTAATTCGTCTTGCTGTTGTTGTTGTTGTTGTTGTTTTTATTGTTTTTATTGTTGTAAAAATCAAAACTAATGAAACGCAACAAGAAATACAAACAAACAAATAAAAAAAAAAAACAAAAAATTCACACGGTCATTTGCATTAAGCAAAAAGATAAAGAAAAAGAAATAAAAAAAAAACACACACACACACACACACATACACACACACACGACAAAGTTAAAGTAGAGATAAATATTATTGTGTATATGCAAAATAACTAACTGGGAAACAGGTCAACGGATGACTGGCTAATATTATATATTTATTCATGTAATAAAGTGAGAAAGATTCATATTTATTTATTTTTTTTTATTTCTCTTAAATAAAATTCACCTGCAGACATACAGACACACAATACTTAAATAAAACCTTTGGCAACGGGTAGCGATCAATAAAAGTAAAAAGAAAAAAAAAATACAACAACAACAATAATAATAAATATTTTTAAAGAAGAAATTGATTGAACGGAAGTCGAGGGCAGGTGTGGGTGTTAAAAAATCTTTATGTTAAAACGGAAGTGAATGGCAGATCAATAAATATCAATTTATTACATTAAATAAATTCTAAAGAATATTTAACGAACGAATTAATTTCAACAGGTAAATATATTTTTTTTTTCTTGTTCGTCTTTTTCTTTGATATTTTTGTTGCTTTTGTTTTATTTTCTAAAAAAGGAAACCAATTTTTTGATTGAACATTTTTTATTTATTATCTGTTGAATCATTTTCATTTTCATTTTGATTAGAATAAAATATTTATAATAATTTTCTTCTTCTTTTTTTTTTTTTTTTTTATTTTGTCGTTCGTTTTATTTAAATTTGTAATAAAAATAAAATATTAAATTATTATTTTTTTAGACGATTTCATCGTTTGTTTTTCTTCTTCTTCTTATTCTTCTTCTTTTTCTTCTTCTAATCAAATAAATTAAATTAAATTAAGATAAAATATTAAAACATAAATTATATTTGTTGTTTTTTTTTTTTGGTTTTTTTTTTTCATCAGCGAATATAAAATAATTTATTTATATTTTTTCTGTATTCTGATGTTGTTCTGATGTAGGATTTTAGATTGTAAACATCCTCCCATCTAAAATTTTTTTCTTATTTTTTTTTTTTGTCAAGAACTTGTTGAATTCTTTAAATGCGTTACGACTGACTGTGTAGCGGGTTTTTTGTCATTTTTCTTTTCTTTCTTTCTTTCCAATGTAGGTGTAACTTTACGTGTGCTTTGTGGCATTGATGATGTTTGTATTATTTAGTTGTTTTTTTTTTATTGTAATTCTTTAGTCATTTATCTGATACATTTCATCAAATAAGAATCACAAAATTCAATCAAAAGGAAGAAGAATTAATTGAAATATTTTTGCTCAACAATATTTATAATTTATCTCAAAGAAAATTGAACGGAAATTTATTAATCAAAATAAAGACATATTCAGGAAAGAGAAATTCTATTAAAGGTTTAAAGTTTTAATAATTACAGACGCTGGAAACAAGGATAATTAAGAAATGTAATAATGACTTACAATCAAACACGGTACAGAAACATAAATTTATTGCACTAATAATTCTAATAATTAAATTTTTAATATTTTCTGATGTTGATTAAATAATGGAACTTTATGAAACTGAAAAATGGAATCTTCAGATTCAATGAAACCATCTCATATAGGTTACAAGTGAATGATTATTAGTTAGTTAAATCTCTTATTTTATTATTGATTGGGAAAAGAGAAAATTCTTTAAAAATACCTAAAGTTAAAATATCAATAATTAAATTTTTAGTACGATGCTTCCGTATTTGAGTGTCACTTTAACATGTTTTTATTTGTAGCGTTTGTAACAGCGATAGAATAGAATAAAGTCATTAAATTATGTTTTTAGTCAACTAATTTAAATTTTCCATTTAAATCCAAAAGAAGATTTTCAAATTTTTAACAAAAAAAATGATACAAAAACAGCGGATATTAAAAACAATTAAAATCAATTAAAAAATAAATAATTTGAGAATTTTTAAAAACTTGATTATAAATTTCTTAATTAATTAATTAATTAAAAAATATGATTAAAAAACTTCTTTTATTTATTTCCCACATATATTTATTTTTTTTATGAAAATTAAATATTCGACAAAATCTTTATACCAGAAAATGTTCTAAATCTCATGACAGAATTAAGAGAAATGCTTACAACTTAACTAATCCAGGATCTCAGGAATAAAAAAAAAAAAAAGAAGTTGATTAAATATTTTCTGTTGACGTTTTTTTTTTTAATTCTGTACAAAAATTTCTTAAAACAAATTTTTCATTTTTAATTAATTAAGAAATATTTTTTATTTTTTGTTCGTTCGTTTGTTTTTTTTGTTTGTTTTGTTTAATTAAATTATAAAACAAAAAATAAAAAATAAAAGAGAGAAAAACAACAGCAACAACAACAACAACAACAACAAAAATATAAAACACAACATAGAATCAACGATCTAAATTAGTGTTGAACGTTCAGTAAATACAAGTTTTTTTTGTTTTTTAATATAATTAATTAGGAAAGGGCACGCGTAGTTCGGTTAAAAATATAAAAAAAACAAAACAAAACAAAACACAATTTTTTAGAATAAATATCCAATTATATGTTCATCTGTTTTATTACCCGTGAGAAAAGCGCTCTTTAATCATTTATAAAAAAACAAAAACAAAAACAAAATAGAAAAAGAAGAAGAAGAAGAAGAAGAAACAGAAAGAAAATAATAATAATTTTGTGAATAAACATTAAGAGTCATTTCCTGGGTAAAAAATCTTAAAGAAATATTTCTTTATCTATAGAAGAAATACAGAAGAAGAAATATAACCAATAACCAATCTAATTTAATTAATACATAATTATTTTCAGGTTATAAATTTATTAAAGAAAATTTTCTTCATATATTAAAAATTATGATGATGAATTTTAAGATCGTAAATAATAATAATTTTTTTTTTTACATCTTTAAATGTTCTGTTTTTTTCTTATTCTTATTCTTTCTACAAATCTTTCTAATTTTAAAATGTAAAATATTTGAATAGATTTATTTGAGGTCGTTGTCATTTATTTGTCTACGTTCCATGTCCCATCTATAGACTATTTTAATATTTTTTAAATAATGATCATAATATTTGATATTTAGATTAATTTAACGATAAATATTTTATCGTTAAATTATAATTCCATAAATTTATAATAATCTATAAATACAAATCAATCTTTAAGTTTTAAGAAAAAGAAAAAGAAAAAAGAAAAGAAAAGATAAACAGAAAAAAATGTTATTCAATCAAAAATCAATATTCTTGTTTATGTGATTTTTTTTTTATTAAATTGTTAAAGGCACATAAATATTTTGTAATCAAAATAAAAAATTTTCATTTATTTACTAAAAAGTTAAAGTTTTTTTTTTTATTCAAAAAATTCAAACAAACAAAAAAAAAAATGTTTAATGTGAAAATCTTTTTGAAAATTCTAAGAAAAATTTTATGAAAAAAAAAATATAATAATAAAATTTCTTTCTGTTAATTATATTTTTTTGATTGTTTTTAATTAAAATTACGTTAGACGTTTAGATAAGAATAAACATCTCATTACGTATAATTTTATTTGATCAAAAGTTATATTTATGTTAATGTAAAATGCGAGAGGTTAACCACTCAAAAATTGTTACGCCCCCACTGATTGCACATTTCAAAAGATTCCAGAAAGATTCGCAAAGATTTACAAAGATTCACAAAGATTCGCAAAGATTCGCACAAAAATTCCCCACGAGTTCTCCCAGGATTGCACACAGTGGTTAACCCCTGGGTAAAATGTTACCAAATATATTCACTGTACAAAATTTCAATATTTGTTTAAACCAAACGTATCGTGATAATTTGTCTTAATGTCTTAGATTTAAATAAATTTTTGGGATTTTCCTATTTTTTCAACAAAACATGAATTAATTATGTGAAATAATTTCAATTATTAAAAGTTTCCAACTGTCTTTTAAAGAAACACCCGATCAGTGTTAATTCACTTCGCGCAGTGTTCAAAAAATGTCTCTTCAATTTTAATAAAAAAACAAAAAAAAAAAAATGTTTACAGCTGTAAATCATTCAAAAATATTAAAATAATAAACACACACACACACACACACACACACACACACACACACACACACACACACACACACACACACACACACATAAATATACAGCCAGAGACAGATTGAATAAAACTAAATGACAAAATGATAAACTTCATATTTTTTATGAGTGAAAATCAATGAAACACACTTACGGTGAAAAATTTCAATACACCCAATTAAAAACAGTAACCGAAACGGATAAAAAAGAAGAAGAAGAAAACAGAGAAAAAAAAACAACAAACGTAGAACGCGTGAGAACCTCTAGCGTATCACTGATGATGACGATAACTTATTTTAAAAACAATAATTAAATACCCCAAAAACCCATATTATAAATTTTTATAAAAAAATAAAAAAAAATTCATATCGACTCCACCAACACCAAACAAAAAAAAGAAAATAAAAAATAAAAAAAATAATGCTGAACAGAAAGAAAATGAAAAAATGAACAAAAAAAAAAAACGAAACTCAATCATTTTTTTTTTTTTGTTTTTATTTAAATAAAAATCAAATTTCATTTCATAAATTTGTAAATAAATCACAAAACTAAACATTTTTATGAATAATTTAACAATTAATAATTATATCCGGACATCATCTCATCAATACACAAAATTAATTTATGGAAGAGAGACAAAAAAAAAACAAACAAAATTTAATGTATCTCTCTCTCTCTCTCTTTCTCTCTTTTTGTATTATTCTATCCCTTTATTTTATATTTGTCTGAATTTGCTGTTGAATTTAAAATTTGTTGTGACAATAATTTTACTGTTAATCTACCGGTTAGTTTTTAGCCTCCTGATGATAATCAGTGACAATAATTTAAAATTCTTCTTCTTCTTCTTCTTCTTCGTTTTTTAAAAATACAAAATAAATAAATAAAGTTAAAATACGTAATTTAAGAAAAATAAACAAATTTTTAACTATTTTATTTTTAATTTAAATCTTTAATAAGAAAAGAAAAAAAAAAATTTATCGACTGTTCACAGTGAAGGTAAAAAAATACAAGATTATAGTCAATGATTTGAAAATCATTAAAAATGTTGTCTCTGCCATTTTGAAATTTTATAATTAATTAATTAGTACAATTGGTATTATTTGTTCATTGACTAATTAATTGACCGATTTGTATTTATTTTCACCCTATAATTGATGATTAAAAAATTAATACCCCAATACAAATAATACGATGAACGAAGGGAATCTCTGTTAAATTCTCTGTTGTTTATAAAAACACAATCGAACCAAAATTTATCATAGGAATTATACAGAAAATTAAAGTTAGTGACACGGTTAGTGGCACGACCATCATTGTGTATGAGGTTTTAAAGAAAAAGGATGAAAATATTTGTGAAATAGTTGAATGTATAAAACAACAACAAAAATTCACTAATAATTTATTTCAAGGTATGTTCATTGAAAAAAGTCAAAATAATATTTTCACGACATTTATTTGTGAAGAATTTCTAAAGACTTTGTCTGTTATGTACGACAATTTTTCAAAATTAATTTTATTGAACAATTTTCTATACGTTCATGAATTTTCAATATGTTTGTCTTTTTTTCCAATTGTAAATGTGAATGTGTTACTTTTGTTTTCTTCTCTCTCTCTCATTTTATTGATTATTTATAAATAAATAAAAAAAAAAAAACAAATAAAGAAATCTCTATAAACCAATCAAAATCAATTTACTTCATTTAAAGACGAATGACAGATGATTGACCATGAGGATTTTACTATAATTATTTTCTATAAAAGAAAATACAAAAAAAAAATAAAAATATAAAATAATAAATCTTTTTGTTTTTGTTTTTGTTTTTTGTTTTTTTTTTGATATTTGAAAACAATTTATCGATCACTAATTTTTGTATATAAATAAATAAAATAAAATCAATTTGATAGGCAGCTTAATTATTAATTATTATGTGTCTTCGCTACTGGCATCACCTCACACATTGTACAAAACAAAAAATAAATAAAAAATAAGAAGAACAGAAAAAAAAACAAAATCTTACAATAATAATAAAATAATGTGTCGCGACTCTACAAGAAGAAGAAGAAAAAAAACAGAAAAGAACAAACTGACAATGTTAGAAAAAAATAGAATAAATAAATGTTTAGAAAATGTCAGAAAGAGAGGACAGGTAAAAGTAAACAGTAGCTGAGATGTTTGTTTGGATAATATTTATTTTTTTTTATGTTTAAACTTTTTATCTCGATTAATAAATGATTTGAATGGGAATAATTATAAATTAATTATTTAGACAATACAATTTCTGACACACAAGAACAAATTTTTTATTGTTTGAAATAATAAAGTTGATGACAGTTGAAACTTTTAATCGTGAGTGTCGTGAGGTAAACCAAGGCTAATAAAATATAATTTAAAATCTGACATTGCACCACACAAAATTAATACGAAGTCATTCATTTCTTCATTAATTACCAGAGACGAATTTAGGAACATGAAGATCCTTGACAGAATTGAATTTGAAAAATTATCCTTAAATTTGAAATCTAAGACATCAGCTTAGAAAATACTTTCTTCAATTCAAAACTTCAGAGTTAAACTTTCGAAGCGTTTTCTAGTTAAAAGTTAAAAAATAAATAACAGTAAAATTAAACGATACGAAAATTGTTTTATTCTCAAGTTCCTTTTTATTGTCTTGTACACACAAAGAGATTGAAACTGTTGAAATATTTTTCTTTACCATAATTATAATTACCACACAAATCAGTATCTTCTAGCTACTGAAAGTGTTTTTTTTTGTTTGTAGTTAGTTTTTACAAGCACATCAACATTATGCTCCGTACTTCATTCTACATTATCAATGGTTTCATTGTTTCAAAAATATAACAATCTATAGAAATTGAATTTAAAAATAAGTTTCTTGAAGAAATAAAAAACTTTATACTAAAAAGTTCCATTCAGTTGTGAAGATCAAAATAAAAAATAAAAAAACATGTATAATAAAAATGGATTGCATTTTTATGATACAATTGAACATAATTATCCTGATCATTTTTTTTTGTTTTGTTGTTCATTTTATTTTACAGAAAGCAAAACCAAAAAAAAAAAAAACAAAATTGTTATACTTTGTATCAAATGGAGTCTGATGATTAAAGTTAAGTTGATTGATGGTAAAATGCACAATATATTTTATAGGAGATTATGTTAATTATCATTCCTTTTAAAAGATTGACTTCTGTTCTTCAATTCACTTTAAAAAAAAATCCATAAGACAAAGAAGAAACAAAAATAAAACAGATTATAAAAAATGAGCAAACCAATAAAGAACAAGATATAAAGTAAGGTGTACTTCCATATCCTTTACCATTACAGTTTATATGATCTTTCCTTCAATGTTTATGGATGTTAAGTTTTTGTTCATAAGAGTTTTGTTGTTATTTATTTGTTATTGTTGTTTTATGTATGGATAAAAGGAAAACTGTCTGCATAATTATAACTAACAATGAGTTATTTTCACTTTGTAGTTTTCATTTTTTTTTTTTCTCTAACTTTTAACAAATCGATTTTTATTATTGGTTATTATTATCAAACACGATATAGATTTATCTATTTAATTTAGTGAAGAAAACCAGATTTTCATTTATATATTCAATATTTGTTAAATCTTTAAAATTCTACAATCTTTCTAATTTATGCTAATCATCAAACAAAATAAAAGAACAAACAGAAAGAGGAAGACAAAAAAAAGAAAAAATTGTAAGTGTTATCGAAGATTCCAATTCACTTTATAAATCTTTCAAATGGTCTTTACGCGTTATCTAAATATTCTATTTTATTATTCTTATTATTATTTTCTATATATTTTATTTTGGACAATAAATAAATGTTATATGAAGATTTTGACCTCGCAGTTCAGTAGCCGCACACAGATGAGACACTAAACTCTAATAAATACTGTCTTTTATAGACTAATTTATTATTAAAGAAAGAACTCTTTGAATGGAAAACAGAAAAATTTAAAACTTAAAAAAAAAAAGAAAAAAATTATAAGAAGAAGTTTATTGAACATTTTTGTTGAAAATATTTTGTAGAATTATACAAAAGAAAGAAAAATTAAACTTCTGGTTTTTTGGATTGACCATTGTAGAGGGATTATCATTGGTTGTCATGTTTTCATAAAATATTTGTTTAAATCTAAATATTTTGCAATCTAATTTAAATATGTAAATTGAAAATATTGAATTCATTATTTTTGGTATATTTTAAAGTTTTCATAAAATGCATTTGTAGGGTAAGGTGGGTCAGACGCCAACTTTTAAAACATTAGATCTCGTCCCGATTTAGCTTAAGTAGAGTTTTCCCGATTGTTCGGTTGACTGATGCGGAAAAGTGTAAATAAATTTAATTTTAAAAAATAATATAATGTTTGCAATTGGTGGTAACGATAGGCTCCCTGTGGCAATTCAGGTGAAAAGTTAGGTAGTTCTGTATACAGAAGATGTTTATACCAAATCTTTATTTTTCTAATAAATTTCAAAATTGATTTGTACAAAAAATGTAAAAATTTGATTGATTTATAAAATTGAATAATTTTCTATTCTGTTTTTCTTTTATTCATTTTTATGTATTTCAAATGATTCCATTTAATATTCAATCATAAAATAGTCCCGCATTTAGAGAAGAAAAAAAAAACTTAAAAAATTTATCGCTTCAAGAAGAAAAACCTGATTGATTTGTGAAGCAAAAGAAAAAAAAAAAAACAACAAACTAAAAAAACTACAAAAAGAGAAAAAGAAAAAATAAAATAAAATAAACATTAAAAAAATTATGCCCAATAATAAAAATAACATCGCGAATAGGCCAGCATAAAATTATGCGTTATTTCTTTTCTATATATTTTTTTTTTTTTGCTTTCTGTAATTTTCTCCTGAGTCTTAAATAGTTTACTTATTTTTATAAATATAAAAAGTAAACAATAAGTCGGCAAAATATCAAATAAAAATACTTTTAAATTCTGTCTTTTTGTTGGTCGTTGCTTTTGTTGTTGCTGTTGCTGTTGCTGATGCTGTTGTTGTTTTTGTTTTTGTTATGAGAAGACTATTGTCTTAGACTATTGTCTAACTTCATATTTTTTATGAGTGAAAATCAATGAAACACACTTACGGTGAAAAATTTCAATACACCCAATTAAAAACAGTAACCGAAACGGATAAAAAAGAAGAAGAAGAAAACAGAGAAAAAAAAACAACAAACGTAGAACGCGTGAGAACCTCTAGCGTATCACTGATGATGACGATAACTTATTTTAAAAACAATAATTAAATACCCCAAAAACCCATATTATAAATTTTTATAAAAAAATAAAAAAAAATTCATATCGACTCCACCAACACCAAACAAAAAAAAGAAAATAAAAAATAAAAAAAATAATGCTGAACAGAAAGAAAATGAAAAAATGAACAAAAAAAAAAAACGAAACTCAATCATTTTTTTTTTTTTGTTTTTATTTAAATAAAAATCAAATTTCATTTCATAAATTTGTAAATAAATCACAAAACTAAACATTTTTATGAATAATTTAACAATTAATAATTATATCCGGACATCATCTCATCAATACACAAAATTAATTTATGGAAGAGAGACAAAAAAAAAACAAACAAAATTTAATGTATCTCTCTCTCTCTCTCTTTCTCTCTTTTTGTATTATTCTATCCCTTTATTTTATATTTGTCTGAATTTGCTGTTGAATTTAAAATTTGTTGTGACAATAATTTTACTGTTAATCTACCGGTTAGTTTTTAGCCTCCTGATGATAATCAGTGACAATAATTTAAAATTCTTCTTCTTCTTCTTCTTCTTCGTTTTTTAAAAATACAAAATAAATAAATAAAGTTAAAATACGTAATTTAAGAAAAATAAACAAATTTTTAACTATTTTATTTTTAATTTAAATCTTTAATAAGAAAAGAAAAAAAAAAATTTATCGACTGTTCACAGTGAAGGTAAAAAAATACAAGATTATAGTCAATGATTTGAAAATCATTAAAAATGTTGTCTCTGCCATTTTGAAATTTTATAATTAATTAATTAGTACAATTGGTATTATTTGTTCATTGACTAATTAATTGACCGATTTGTATTTATTTTCACCCTATAATTGATGATTAAAAAATTAATACCCCAATACAAATAATACGATGAACGAAGGGAATCTCTGTTAAATTCTCTGTTGTTTATAAAAACACAATCGAACCAAAATTTATCATAGGAATTATACAGAAAATTAAAGTTAGTGACACGGTTAGTGGCACGACCATCATTGTGTATGAGGTTTTAAAGAAAAAGGATGAAAATATTTGTGAAATAGTTGAATGTATAAAACAACAACAAAAATTCACTAATAATTTATTTCAAGGTATGTTCATTGAAAAAAGTCAAAATAATATTTTCACGACATTTATTTGTGAAGAATTTCTAAAGACTTTGTCTGTTATGTACGACAATTTTTCAAAATTAATTTTATTGAACAATTTTCTATACGTTCATGAATTTTCAATATGTTTGTCTTTTTTTCCAATTGTAAATGTGAATGTGTTACTTTTGTTTTCTTCTCTCTCTCTCATTTTATTGATTATTTATAAATAAATAAAAAAAAAAAAACAAATAAAGAAATCTCTATAAACCAATCAAAATCAATTTACTTCATTTAAAGACGAATGACAGATGATTGACCATGAGGATTTTACTATAATTATTTTCTATAAAAGAAAATACAAAAAAAAAATAAAAATATAAAATAATAAATCTTTTTGTTTTTGTTTTTGTTTTTTGTTTTTTTTTTGATATTTGAAAACAATTTATCGATCACTAATTTTTGTATATAAATAAATAAAATAAAATCAATTTGATAGGCAGCTTAATTATTAATTATTATGTGTCTTCGCTACTGGCATCACCTCACACATTGTACAAAACAAAAAATAAATAAAAAATAAGAAGAACAGAAAAAAAAACAAAATCTTACAATAATAATAAAATAATGTGTCGCGACTCTACAAGAAGAAGAAGAAAAAAAACAGAAAAGAACAAACTGACAATGTTAGAAAAAAATAGAATAAATAAATGTTTAGAAAATGTCAGAAAGAGAGGACAGGTAAAAGTAAACAGTAGCTGAGATGTTTGTTTGGATAATATTTATTTTTTTTTATGTTTAAACTTTTTATCTCGATTAATAAATGATTTGAATGGGAATAATTATAAATTAATTATTTAGACAATACAATTTCTGACACACAAGAACAAATTTTTTATTGTTTGAAATAATAAAGTTGATGACAGTTGAAACTTTTAATCGTGAGTGTCGTGAGGTAAACCAAGGCTAATAAAATATAATTTAAAATCTGACATTGCACCACACAAAATTAATACGAAGTCATTCATTTCTTCATTAATTACCAGAGACGAATTTAGGAACATGAAGATCCTTGACAGAATTGAATTTGAAAAATTATCCTTAAATTTGAAATCTAAGACATCAGCTTAGAAAATACTTTCTTCAATTCAAAACTTCAGAGTTAAACTTTCGAAGCGTTTTCTAGTTAAAAGTTAAAAAATAAATAACAGTAAAATTAAACGATACGAAAATTGTTTTATTCTCAAGTTCCTTTTTATTGTCTTGTACACACAAAGAGATTGAAACTGTTGAAATATTTTTCTTTACCATAATTATAATTACCACACAAATCAGTATCTTCTAGCTACTGAAAGTGTTTTTTTTTGTTTGTAGTTAGTTTTTACAAGCACATCAACATTATGCTCCGTACTTCATTCTACATTATCAATGGTTTCATTGTTTCAAAAATATAACAATCTATAGAAATTGAATTTAAAAATAAGTTTCTTGAAGAAATAAAAAACTTTATACTAAAAAGTTCCATTCAGTTGTGAAGATCAAAATAAAAAATAAAAAAACATGTATAATAAAAATGGATTGCATTTTTATGATACAATTGAACATAATTATCCTGATCATTTTTTTTTGTTTTGTTGTTCATTTTATTTTACAGAAAGCAAAACCAAAAAAAAAAAAAACAAAATTGTTATACTTTGTATCAAATGGAGTCTGATGATTAAAGTTAAGTTGATTGATGGTAAAATGCACAATATATTTTATAGGAGATTATGTTAATTATCATTCCTTTTAAAAGATTGACTTCTGTTCTTCAATTCACTTTAAAAAAAAATCCATAAGACAAAGAAGAAACAAAAATAAAACAGATTATAAAAAATGAGCAAACCAATAAAGAACAAGATATAAAGTAAGGTGTACTTCCATATCCTTTACCATTACAGTTTATATGATCTTTCCTTCAATGTTTATGGATGTTAAGTTTTTGTTCATAAGAGTTTTGTTGTTATTTATTTGTTATTGTTGTTTTATGTATGGATAAAAGGAAAACTGTCTGCATAATTATAACTAACAATGAGTTATTTTCACTTTGTAGTTTTCATTTTTTTTTTTTCTCTAACTTTTAACAAATCGATTTTTATTATTGGTTATTATTATCAAACACGATATAGATTTATCTATTTAATTTAGTGAAGAAAACCAGATTTTCATTTATATATTCAATATTTGTTAAATCTTTAAAATTCTACAATCTTTCTAATTTATGCTAATCATCAAACAAAATAAAAGAACAAACAGAAAGAGGAAGACAAAAAAAAGAAAAAATTGTAAGTGTTATCGAAGATTCCAATTCACTTTATAAATCTTTCAAATGGTCTTTACGCGTTATCTAAATATTCTATTTTATTATTCTTATTATTATTTTCTATATATTTTATTTTGGACAATAAATAAATGTTATATGAAGATTTTGACCTCGCAGTTCAGTAGCCGCACACAGATGAGACACTAAACTCTAATAAATACTGTCTTTTATAGACTAATTTATTATTAAAGAAAGAACTCTTTGAATGGAAAACAGAAAAATTTAAAACTTAAAAAAAAAAAGAAAAAAATTATAAGAAGAAGTTTATTGAACATTTTTGTTGAAAATATTTTGTAGAATTATACAAAAGAAAGAAAAATTAAACTTCTGGTTTTTTGGATTGACCATTGTAGAGGGATTATCATTGGTTGTCATGTTTTCATAAAATATTTGTTTAAATCTAAATATTTTGCAATCTAATTTAAATATGTAAATTGAAAATATTGAATTCATTATTTTTGGTATATTTTAAAGTTTTCATAAAATGCATTTGTAGGGTAAGGTGGGTCAGACGCCAACTTTTAAAACATTAGATCTCGTCCCGATTTAGCTTAAGTAGAGTTTTCCCGATTGTTCGGTTGACTGATGCGGAAAAGTGTAAATAAATTTAATTTTAAAAAATAATATAATGTTTGCAATTGGTGGTAACGATAGGCTCCCTGTGGCAATTCAGGTGAAAAGTTAGGTAGTTCTGTATACAGAAGATGTTTATACCAAATCTTTATTTTTCTAATAAATTTCAAAATTGATTTGTACAAAAAATGTAAAAATTTGATTGATTTATAAAATTGAATAATTTTCTATTCTGTTTTTCTTTTATTCATTTTTATGTATTTCAAATGATTCCATTTAATATTCAATCATAAAATAGTCCCGCATTTAGAGAAGAAAAAAAAAACTTAAAAAATTTATCGCTTCAAGAAGAAAAACCTGATTGATTTGTGAAGCAAAAGAAAAAAAAAAAAACAACAAACTAAAAAAACTACAAAAAGAGAAAAAGAAAAAATAAAATAAAATAAACATTAAAAAAATTATGCCCAATAATAAAAATAACATCGCGAATAGGCCAGCATAAAATTATGCGTTATTTCTTTTCTATATATTTTTTTTTTTTTGCTTTCTGTAATTTTCTCCTGAGTCTTAAATAGTTTACTTATTTTTATAAATATAAAAAGTAAACAATAAGTCGGCAAAATATCAAATAAAAATACTTTTAAATTCTGTCTTTTTGTTGGTCGTTGCTTTTGTTGTTGCTGTTGCTGTTGCTGATGCTGTTGTTGTTTTTGTTTTTGTTATGAGAAGACTATTGTCTATCTGGTCACGCGGAACGCAAAAAAAAAAAAATAATAGAAGACAAAACTCTTATAATAATAATAATAATAATAATAAAGAAACAAGAAAGCAATTAATTAAAAATCATTTATTCCGGAAATCGAATTGTAATAAAAATACTTCTACTTCATCTCTTCGTCAGCTCCTGGATATTTTTGTTGCTGTTGTTGTTGTTGTTGTTGCTCTTAATCTGTGACAGTTAACATGTCAAACAGATCAATTTTTATTAGATTTTATTACATTTATGCGTAATAACTGTTGGACGGTGCGTATAAGTGTGTGTGTGTGTGTGTCTATAATAAAACACAAAAAAAAGACAATATTTTTTTTCTCCGCTCTGTGATCTCTTGAATTTTGAAAAAAAAAAAGAAGCAAGAGAAGAAAAAAAAAGTATTAATAAATAAAAGAAAAACATCAGATAAAACTTTGTTTTCTTTAACACAAAAGTACCTATAAGAAAGAAGAAAAATAAAATGTAATAACTGCTGACCGGTCGCTGTTTAAATAAACATTTATCCGCAATTAATTAAATGCAAAGAATAAACTGAAAGAAAAGAAAAAACAACAACAGAACTTGATTTTTTTTCCCCCTTTTTGATCTTAACTTTACAGTAAATTAACATATTAATGAGCCTGTGTGTTTGTCATTATAAAGATTTATAATTATTATGTATTTTGTTCTGTTTGTTTGTTATGAGTGTTATAATTACAATTAATTAGGGGACATATTTTATGTGTCATGAGAATAGGAATAAAGGTGCTCATGATGAAGTAAATTTCACTTCATTTCTTTTTTCTGGAAAAACTCATATCAGAAAATGCTTATTTTAAGTTTATATTGTGTTGGATTGGAACACAATTTCTTTAAATTTTAATTTGATAAACATTTAGGTTAATGTAACTAACAACAAAATAAAACAAAAGCCATTTCCCTGGTTCAAATCCAAATAATGATTTGGATACAATTTCAATAGTAAATCCCGTGTCTTACATTACCAGTTGATACAGTTGATACAATACACTAAAGTATACAATACACTTAAGTGTGTATGTGTCTTATTGAAATAAGCCACAATAATTTATCTATCATATTCTGGATATCATTTTTATAACATCTTACCAAATTACAGCATATTTATCATAAACAAGTACTTTCGTGTGTGCAGAGATTTTAACTATACAAAAAATAAAACAAATTCAAAATATGTATCTTAGAATAAAAGAAAGATCGATAGCGTTATGATCTTTTCAAATCTATCATTTGTATATAAACTGAATTTATTTAAAGCAGCCGCAATGTTACATAAAAAATATGAGACCTACATTTTATGATAAATTTATAAATAAATCGAAAGGTGTCACGTTATGCAAATAAAATATGTGATTTTAACCAGAAATTTAACTTACATAAATATTTATAAAACATAACCCCCTGACATGAACAAATAAATCAAAAGTTTATTCGATAGGATTTTGTGTGTGTACAGAAAAAAAATAAACATTAAAACAATAAATAAAATAAATACTTTGATTTTATAAAATACAAAAAAAAAAAAACAAACAAACTAAAAAACAAACAAACATTCTTTTATTTGGTTAGTTATAACAAGGAATTATTGTTTTCAAATAATATATTTAATGACCCGTTTGACTTACGATTATACGTTGTATAATATGCCCCTATAAATTTTAACAAAGGTTCGGTAGGCTAATTACCTGCTGTTTTTATATAAAATCAATCAAAATTTATAGAAAACAAATCGTAAACAAATTTTGTATTTTTTTTTTAACTAAATATTAACAAATTGAAAAGTCATCACTTCTTAAATTTATCTCATTTAATTTATTGAATAACAAAAGAATGAATTGTACCCAAATAATATTTAAAATAAGACAGAAGCAAGTTTTTTAATGGATTTTTTAGTAACTTTAGATTTTTCAATGAACTTTATTATTCTTTAAAATGATTTAACTTTTTTATTTCTTCTTTTTGGTTTTGTCTTTTTCTTTTCCATTTAAAATAAAACAGAAAACTTTTGTGAAATTGATAAAAAATTTTGATCTAAAGGAAATTTATTTGATTTATCAAATTTATTTCAAATAATTTTTTTACTTCTTAAATCGTTGCAATTGCAAAATTTATTTTATTTCAAAGTAAAAATGCCATATGGTCATGTCGACACATTAGTCTGATGATCGATTCATTTTCATTTCATAATGTCCTTTTTCTATTCAATGTCCATTTGTGATTTATGTAAAAATTTTGACTCTTTAATAGTGAAATTTTGAAAACACTGATTGAAGCTCGTAGTCATAAATTTTTACCAAAGAATTTTCTTCAAACATTGCGCAAAAATAATATAAAAATGAAACTACTTTGTCCATTATAATTTCATGGAAGTTTCAATTACATTTTTTGACTTTAAGTCAATTTTCAAATTATCCGTATAAAGTCAAAAGAAAAAACTCGTATAAATTATTCTCCTCGTAGTTCCAAATTTGTTATTATATTATGTGCATGGTGAATATTTGATCACCTGGTTCTACCCCACTCTTTATATACATAATTTACACAAAAATATAAATACACTTTATATATTATTGAGTGTGTCCATTTCGATGTCCATAAACACGAATCCTGTTTTTATTTTTCCGTTTAAAAAACAAGACAACACAAATATTTTTTTTTCTTATACTTCGCGAAATTTGCGACAAACGGCAAAAACAAAACAGCATAAATTTTAAAATGAAATTTGTGTTTATTATAATGTCACCATTTTATATATAAACTATAAACTTTTGTATGTATGTATGTATATATGTATTATGTACGTATGTGTGTGTGTGTGTGTGTGTGTATATGTACAAAAATTTTATATAGGCATTGAATGGTTTTTAGTGTTAAATTAAAATGCTAATAAAATCGTATAAGTTTCCATAAAGAAGTGCAGAAAACATTATTTTATAAAGATAAGTTATAACAAAAGTTGATTTGCATACGTACATTATATTTTATTCTCTTATTGTATTCATATATATTTTATATGTACAAATACAAAATTCTTTATATATTGTTTTTTTTTTATAATAATAATAATAATATAGAAAATATATTCAATAATATTGGAATGGACATAGACCACCTGTGCGTGTATAACGAATAAATCTATCAGGCGTGTGATTAGTTTTTCTATTGAAATAATAAAAAAAAAATAAAAAACCAATGGAAAGGTATAACTTTAAATATGAAATGTAAATTGTATTTTACTTTGGTTGATGGTCTAAATGGTATATATGCATAGTTGGAAGATCAGTGAAAGAGAAGAATTGATGGGATAACATTATGGAACAATCGTTCGATTGACAGCTTAAACAGGTTGTTTGTTTTTTTAGTTTTACTTTTATTTACACACAATGTGCGATTTTTGTTTATTACGTGAGATTTTCGTTTCTTTTCTCTTCATACTTTGTTATTCTTTGTAGTTGTTTTATTTGTCATTTTGAGCAAAACGTAAAACAAAAGATGAAATAAATAATACAAGAATATCTGTTCTCTGATAAGGCTCGATCCAAGGGATGAGACAAAGGAAGAGATAGACAATTCCATGAATAGAACATAATTCTTATTAAACCAATTAAATTCACAAACATTTACCTGTGAAGATCAATGCCAAGGATTTCTTCAAATTCTTTATAGAATAATCATTTGGTCATTCAGTCGGTTGAAAAAATTAATGGCTGACCACTTTTCTATAATTTATTATATATTCGCACCATCCCTGAAATATCTTCTAAATTCCAATCTGATCTCTGCTAAACCTTGATAAATTGAAATTCAAACAACAACAAGAACAACAAAAACCTAATTCTATCTTAGAATTACATCATTAAAAAAAAAAAAACACTTAAAAAATTATTTACAAATATTCTTTTGTTGCACTAAATTTATTCCGTTTAATAACTTCAAAATTTCAATAAGAAAAATATTAACTTGTATTTATTTTGTGCCTTGTAATGTAATTTATGTAAGTTATTTCTAACTAATTATGGTGAATCCAAAAAAAAAAAAAAAACACAATTTAAAAAAAAAAAAAAGTCAGATTTTCAAATTATCTTATTTGTATCTAATTGTGGGTGTTATTAATTATTATTAATATATTCAGTTTGATTTGGCGCAAACAAATTACTATGCTAAAAGCTGACTCTTTTTTTTTTTTTTTATTTGGCTAAATTTTTAATAAATATTTCATTAATGTTTTGTTTTTGTTGTTTTTGTTGTTTTTGTTGTTCGTTTTAAGAAAAAAAAAATGAAGAAGAAAAAAACCCGGGTTTTTTCTTTTATTTTATTTTGGATTTATCGATTTTATAATTATCATCAATTTGATTAAACTTTTTTCTTTCTCTAAGTTTTAAAAATTAAATTATAGATTTTGGTGAAATTTTTATTAAGAATAAAATTAAATTTATATAAATGAATCAAATTTTGATAAATGTTACGACAGAAATAATTCTTCTCTATAAGAAATAAATAAAAAGGAAAAATTATTTGAATGATTCTCAAAGTCGAAGATTTTGTATTTAATTATTTAATTATTTTTATTATTCAACAAGAGAGTTAAATATATTTAAATTTTTATCGTATCTGACGCCAGTTACGAATATGCTTGAGAATTTATCGATTATAGATGATAACTTAGAATCTATATTTCCTTGTCTGAGAAAAATAAATTGCATTTGAATTGAATTTAGACTTCATATTATTAAAACATTGAATAAAAATATTATTTAATTATGAATTTTTTTTATCAACATAAGTCATTCAAACCTTTTAACTGTTATAACTTTTATTAGAATTATATCAAAAATTCTGTATAAAATGTTTTTAGAAAACATTCCACTTCTTTCTAGAAGTAATTTTGTTATGTAGTTGAATTTTTAAAATTATCCATAATAATACTTTCAGCCCGAACGAATAACAATTAAAATATTACTTACCAATGAGCTGATGCATTGATTCACATCATTAACATTGGCCGATTTTCACTTTAAATTGAACTTTAATTATTGATATCTTCAATAAATTCTGTTATTCTCTTTTTCTTTTCAATTAAGATGCACTTAATAATATTGTGGTGAAACCCAACTTAAGAAAAACTGGGTAAAAAATTTAAAGAAAGAATGTGATGCGATAATATTTAAATTGTTTAATATTATTAATATTAATTTGGTTGTGCAACCCGGTGTTAGTTCCATATAATACCAGTAACTGCAACAATTAAATCGCCTTCTTAATTGACCATCAAAAATAAAAACACGACGAAAATAAATAAACATTTTGCAAAGAATAGGAAAGAATAGAAAGAAAAAAACAAACAAAATAAAAAAGTAACTGACCTTAAACTTAATCAAAAAATGAAAAACTATTAATAAAAATATAGCAGAACATAATAAGACCATTTTTGGTAGAACACACAAATAAGTTTCATTCAAATGTCGTTATGTCAACAGACATTTATTTTGTTTAAATATTTTTTTATTTCTATGTGAATATTATAAATTAAATTAATTTTAGTATAGTCTCTATATTCTATATGAAAAAAGAGTGACATCCCACCTACGATAATTTTACATTTCTTTAAAAAAAAAAAAATAAACAAAATTACCATTTATATAAAACAAGAAAGAAACAAAAAAAATGTAAATAAATAAAATCTAAAATAACTAAAAGACACAAAATGTCACTATAAAACACATGTTTCTTGCGGTACCTTAATTGGTAGTTTTGATT
This sequence comes from Pedicia rivosa, assembly GCA_963082725.1. Classification (NCBI taxonomy): domain Eukaryota; kingdom Metazoa; phylum Arthropoda; class Insecta; order Diptera; family Pediciidae; genus Pedicia; species Pedicia rivosa. Next base: position 12,777,862 of record OY720155.1, read on the forward strand.
ACTGGATCCAATTGATATAACGAGGTTGATTTTTCTTCTGTTTATTTATATTATTTTTTTTTTTTTTCGTTTCTTATAAATAAACCAATCACTTTTATTTTCAATTAATTGTTTTGACCCATGAATAATATAAATGCATCAGAATAAATACTTAGTAAAACAGTGAAAGATATTTAGTTATGGTTTAAAATAAAAACACTAAAAAAAAACAAAGTGTGTCTTACATTGACAAGGACGACGAACTGATTTTATATTTTCTTTTTCTTTTGTGTAAATTAAGAAGGTTTTGCCACTCAGAAATTAATTGATCAATTTAAACATTTTATAAAGTCAATAATATTGAATAAAAAAATTATAAGTGAGAAATTTAATTAAGTTGGATACCTGGAATTCCCTACCTTCAAACGCTTTTTTAGTTTAAAAGAAAAATTAATAGACAGTCATTTCTGTATTGGGTCAATAAACATTTTCTTGAGCAGTGAACTTTTTTGCTGTAATCTAATAACAAATACCAATCGATTATAATTGATGAATTGCATTAGAACTATTGACTGTTCTCTGTGTGCAGTTAAATTATTTTATCGTTACTAAATGTAAGAAGAACATTATTGTTTGACTTACTCCAGGGTTACTCACGACACGATCGTATGATGTAGGTACTCGAAATTAACACACAATGAAGGTTAATTTTGCTTTCGGAGATAATTTGCTGTACAAAATTATTGTTTACAAATACCCTAAAGTTTTCTTCAATATAAATTGATTTTAGTCACGATTATCACACTTCGATGAAATATTTAAAATTGAAACAAGTGAAGATACAGACAACAAGAAAACAAAGGAAACATAATTAATTTTCATTTAGTTTATAAAACAGAAATAAAGTTTGATTTAAATTCTATTTTGTTACTTTGTAAATTTCCCTCCCTTTGGATAAAAAAAAATGTTTGTATCCGTTTCGAGATGCAATTATAATGAAAAACAAAACAAAAGCCGATATATTGTAAATGTTTCTTTGAATAATTTTTCAAGATCTTTTTTTTTTTAATTTTAAATTAACAATGTAAATAACCGCATTAATCTTTAATAATATTTAGACAAGAATATTAGGGGACGGAAAGAGAGAAGAAAGAGAACTTCCTGAAGTATATCTATTTATTAATTATAATTAATTTCATAAAATTCATAAAAACTTCACCTATAATTATTAATTAAGAATTTTCCAATGAACAAAATATTTTTGTAAATAACAAAATCAAATAAATAAAGAAATTTAAACCCTTGAATTTATGTGAATTTAAATTATGTTTGATCTTCTATTTTTTTTTTTTTTATATTAAAGAAATACATAAATTTACTGGCTATATTTATGGATTTAATAAAAACAAAAACAAAAACAAAAAACAAAAAATAAAAAAAAAAAAACAAAAGAAAATAAAACAAGAAAACTCCACCGCGTCTAAAAGTCGCCCTATGAAACTCTAATTGGAATTTGAAGTTAATAATAGGATTATTATTAATGACTCTGAAAACTCACTAAATAAAGAAGAAGAAGAAGAAGAAGAAGTAGAAGAAAAAAAAACTATAATTAAAATAAGAAATAAATTTTAATAAATTAAAAGTTTTATCACAAATTAATCTTACATTTTTATTGTTTGTTTGGACAATTTTTTTTTTTCATTTCAGTTTTCTCAGTTTTTCATTTTCTTATATAAAATGTTATGCCATCAGTAAATCATTATTTTCTCTACTTCTTTTTAATATTTCTTATTTTTTGTATATAAAAAGTCTTTCATCTTCTTCATCTTATATGAGTTTTGTATCTTTTATCGATTATAAATAAGTTGGAAAGAGACAAAACATTTAGATATCGGAAGAGTACAAATGAATAAAAAAAAAACCAAAAATTTATTAATTATTTATTTCAACATATCCATAAGTTTTATATATTTGTACGGGTGATACATAGCGGGGGGGTGGGTTATAAAAAAAAAAAACACCCGCTGTGCAGATGGTCACGTCAAGTGATTGCCATCAATTTGATCGCGCACTACGATGTCGTCAATATTATTATTATTTTATTATTATTATTGTGGTACTTCTCTACTCACTTCATTTATGTGTGTTACCACCATACAGAAAAAAATAAATTCAAATAAATAAAAACAAAAAGATAAAAACAAAAGAGACAGTAAGAGAGAGAGAGAGAGAGAAGACAAACAAAATATGCGAAGGCGCACGCAGGTGAAATTCGTGTAACATTTTTATTCGTTTTTTTTTTTTTTGTTTTTAATTATTTCGTTTCAAACTGTTTCGACTGGTTCTAATTTGTTAAAATTATTATGATTGCAGATGAAATTATAATTAATAATATTCAATATAATATTAAAAGAACGGGAATTTTTGTGTTGCTTTATAAAACATAAAATAAAATACATAAATACATAAATGTTTAAATCTTTCAAACCACAAAAACAAAAACAAAAAAACAAAAACAAAAAAAAAACTCTTGAACGAATTTAATAATATTTAGTTAATAAATACAACAAAACAAACAAACAAACAAACAAACAAACAAACAAACAAACAAACAAACAAACAAACAAACAAACAAACAAACAAACAAACAAACAAACAAACAAACAAACAAACAAACAAACAAACAAACAAACAAACAAACAAACAAACAAACAAACAAACAAACAAACAAACAAACAAACAAACAAACAAACAAACAAACAAACAAACAAACAAACAAACAAACAAACAAACAAACAAACAAACAAACAAACAAACAAACAAACAAACAAACAAACAAACAAACAAACAAACAAACAAACAAACAAACAAACAAACAAACAAACAAACAAACAAACAAACAAACAAACAAACAAACAAACAAACAAACAAACAAACAAACAAACAAACAAACAAACAAACAAACAAACAAACAAACAAACAAACAAACAAACAAACAAACAAACAAACAAACAAACAAACAAACAAACAAACAAACAAACAAACAAACAAACAAACAAACAAACAAACAAACAAACAAACAAACAAACAAACAAACAAACAAACAAACAAACAAACAAACAAACAAACAAACAAACAAACAAACAAACAAACAAACAAACAAACAAACAAACAAACAAACAAACAAACAAACAAACAAACAAACAAACAAACAAACAAACAAACAAACAAACAAACAAACAAACAAACAAACAAACAAACAAACAAACAAACAAACAAACAAACAAACAAACAAACAAACAAACAAACAAACAAACAAACAAACAAACAAACAAACAAACAAACAAACAAACAAACAAACAAACAAACAAAAAAAAAAGTATTTATGAAATTCTTTTGACCATTTTTGTTTGTTTGTTTGTTTGGAACTGGTCTTTAATAAAACATTTACAAATGAAAATCTCAAATCTATACATTTTGTTTGTATCTGTAATTAATCGTTTTTCTTCATTAATATATTATTTTAAAGAAATTGAACTAATGTCCCCTCACATAGATTTGTTGGGGCGTATTAATTTGGATATTAGAATATTCATTAAAAGGATTGTAAATATTGGAATTTTTCTTCTTCTTTTTTCTTTTTTCTTTTCTTTTACTTTTTAAAGATAATTAATTTGTTCTGATGTTGAGGTGAGATAAGACGATGGTAATGTGTGGGAGAATCATTTTATTTTTTTTCTTAGATGTTATTGTTGTTGTTATTATAGAGAATTTCTAGAGGAAAAAAGATTTGAAGTTGAGAAATTTCAACAAATGAGAGAAACAAAAAAAAAAGAATATCTGTTTATAATGAAAACGGGTTCTAAATCTTAGAATTTCTATAAAAACAAAAAAAACACAAAAATTTATACAAAGAATTAAAATTTATAGACGGGGCACCTGTTTTATATCATTGAATAAAAAATAGAATAAAAAATAAATAGAAAAAGAAATTAGGCTCTTAAATATTTTTTAATGTTACAATTAATACCCAACACAATAACGTTATTTTAAGATTAACAAAAATATATTTGATATGGAAAGTTTTGTTTGTTTGTTTGTTTGTTGTTGTTTTTATTGAAAGAAAGAACGAAAAAATTTATATAGAAAAAAAAAATAATCAAAAGAAATAATAAAACAACAACAAACATAAATTAATTTTCTATTAAAAATTGTAAATTTCCTTTAACTGTTTAGTTTTTTTTGACATTTATTCGTTATTTGAATATTTAGGATTTTCATTTTCTATTCTAACAATATTGAATTTATTTTTCTTTTTAGTAAATCAAATTATCGTCTATCGAATAAAATAAATTTATTTCCATAATTAAATTGAATAAATGATCTTATTATTATCAGAAACTTTTTTTAAAATTTAATTAACATTTGGATTGGTCATTAAATGACAACAAAAAAAAAAATCTTTCGTTCAGTTATAGAAGAACCGCTCCTGTCTTACGACAAACGGACAATTTAATATAAATTCACAGGTGACTAAAAAACTTAAAAATTTAATATAAAATATCAAAGTCAGATTGTGTTTAGTTTCTTTTTATTCACATTTTATGTAAAGTATAAGTCTATCCGTATAAGAATCAACATTGTACAAGACAAATGTATAAAAAAACAGAACTTGCTAAACATAAAAAATATTAGAAATTTCGTGGAACTTTAAAGTGACGTAAGGCTTTCAATATTTCTAACACAGAGAATTAAAATGTGATGAAATTTAGCAAAAAGTTGTTGTTTTTATCAAACGATATTTTCTTTTTCGTATTTGGATTTTGTTGAAATATTAATTTTTTTTTTAATTATATTGGAGTTGATTTGTTACCTTTACCTTTCATACATAATTACATTAGACGTTAACCTAAAATCTTTATAAAATTCATTTTAAATTATTTTCATTTAATTTCAATTCAAATTCCAATTCGAATTTTAATTCCAAGAAATTAAAAGGAAAAGAAAAATAAGCCTGAAGATTATAATCGCGTATTGATAGAAATAATTATCAAAACATAAAAAAAAACGGAAAATAGGGGAAAAAAATGTACAAACTATCAGTTACAAATTTATATAAATTTAATTAAAAATGTCGCTTAATGATAAATATATAATTAAATCAAATTTTCACAATACATTCAAACAATTTATACTTGATGCGATTATTCCTTGTTGTTTTTTTTTTGTTTTTTTTTTAAATGAAATTGTTTGATTCTATTAAATATAAATTATAATCAATTGGAAAAATGTTGTTGTCTGTTTATTTTTTGTTTTCCCTGCATTTAAAAATACGCATACACAAACGTGTGTCGTACAAAAAAATTTGTTGATATAAAAAATAATTAAAAAATTCTCAATCAATCAATCATTTGACCTCTCTGCTAAATGTAATTAGTTTTTTCCTTTAAAACATATTTTTTTATTTATCTTTGTTTTTTTTTTTTTTTTCTTCTCTTCGTTTATTGTTAATTTTTCTTGTTACAACAAATTTTTCATATAAATTATAAATAATATACCGCCGCGGCAGCAAACAAATACCAATTTTCATAACATAAACACAAAATATGCCAACTGCCGGTTTTTTTTAAATAAATAAAAAATTCTTTCATCTACTGCAGGCCAGCCAACATTCCAAGAAGACGGAACAAAAAAAAAAAAAAACCTACCTAGACAATCTTTCTCTCCTGCTGCTGTCGCAATCAATTATTTTTCGCAACAACTCAAAAAAAAAATGAAATAAAATGCGCAAAGAAATGTAAAAAAAATGAAACAAAATGCAAACATCAATGTGTTGTTTATACAGTCGTCGGGCTAATTGCAACTAATTATGTAAAAGAAAAGAAAAAATTTTTTTAACAGTAAAAAAAAATAAATAAAAAGCTTCAACTGAAATGACAAATAATATAAGAAAAATTTGTTAAGAAAATGTCAATTTGTTATTCATCTCACTTTTCTCTCTCTCATATTTTTTTCTTTTTTTTCTTTTTTTAAATCTTTTATTCTAGCAACATGCAACAATAATATACAAACACGAAGCGCCAAGCAATCATCATAGTTTGGTATCAAAACCTATAAAAGATCCCATTTTATATGTTGTTATCTATCAGTATGTCTCCTGTCTACCGTCTTCTGTCTAATATCATACACATATAATAATCGTGTGAACAAACACACATATGTGTGTGTGTATGATTGCGGCAATTCTTTTAGTCACACGTCAGTGATAATGTCCTGGCTAATTCGAATTCATGAAGTTATAAAAAAAAAATAACAACACGAATTATATATTCTTCGTGATCACTGACCGAAAACATTTTTGACGCGTGCCATAATCTTTTGTTCTCTCTCTGCATGATAATCATTATAAAAGTATGAAAATTTTTAAATCGTTTAATAAAAAAAGAGGAAGAAGAAACACAATAACAATGTACAAAACAGAGAGAGAAAAAAATAAATAAATGAACGTAATGTAACGTAACGTAACGCATAGTTATTTAAAGTATAATATTTATAAAAATGCATTATTTAACGTAAGTTGTTAAAGAGACGAGGATAAAAATGATAAAAATCGTGCATAATAAATATCACATGCATTCCTTTTCAACACTGAATATAATTAGAATTTTTCCATTCATTTTTGTTCTTTTTTTTTTATTCTATTTTTTTTAGAAACTTTTTTACACAAAAAAAAAAATTCACTTTTGATTCCATTTTTTCTTTTCTTTTCATTTTTTTTTTCTTTTAATTCCTTTACTTCTAGATTTTCTTTTTACTTCTTATTGTTGTTGTTTTTTATTTATTTTGGTTTTATGTTTTAAATTTTGATTTTGAGACAAGATAAAGTGAAATATATAAATGCAAATGTAAACAACGCATACAGTCGCCTCATTGGAATGATATCATTTGATTAATGAGAAAAATGAATTAAAATTATTATTTTCTAAACGAGTTAAAACTTACATAAATAAGATATTATTATTGAACGTTTGAAAAATTTACGTTTTATTTAAACATAAATAAATCGTGTCTATTGAATACAATGTCCTATCTTTTTCTTTTATCAATCAATGTGTTGTATTTGTACGTGTTTGTCTTTAAGTTTATTGTATAATATGCTTCTTTATATTTAAATAATTTGTTATATTTTATACGATAATTCTTATCATAAAGTTTTGTTGTATTTTATAATAAAATGATTACGTCATATTTAACGAAGCACAACCTTCTTATTAAAGCACACTCCATTAATCTACATTAATTGACGTCACTATAAATTAGTTGCATGTGCCTACAACTGATAAATTAATATACGCGTAAATGCATTTCAGTAGTTCACATTTTATTATATAGTATTTTTGCGTATAAAAATTCTCAATAGAAACCTTATCAATTGTGATTTTCTGTTGAACACAGAGGCATTACAGAAGTGACAAAGTAATAAAATTATTTTATTACTTATATTATTTGTCATTAGATATTGTTGGTTTTATGTTCACATAAAGACATATAAATACACACTGACATTATGTAATTAGCTACTGTTTTTAATGCAATTTGAACAATAAGTACAGATCATTGGACAAGTGAGGTGACATTGGAGATTAAACAATTACAAAACATTGTGGAAACCTTGTGATCATCAGTTATACTTTGGTAAAGTTTTTGTTTAAGAAAAATTAGTTGCTTCCAATAAATATTTAGTTTTTGACACATTTAGAGCTTTCAACTTACAGCTTTTACACAGAACTTTTCACAGCATGAATTTTTTTGTAAAATTGAAAGTTTTTCATAAATTCGTCTAATTGCCTTTAATTGAAATGAATAGCTAATTGAATTTCATTCATTAAATTGATAGAACTAAAGTAAATATAAAAGCTTTCCCCTATGAAATTCTATAATGCCAATTTATTTTGATTCTTTCAAACGTCAAGACAAAAGTTGCATCAATAATATTTTTTTTCTGCATCACGTCAATAAATCTCGATATATCAACATAAATTTTATTCTTGAATATTTTCAATTGAAAAATGAAAATCAAATAAAAAAAAAGAAAAAATATTTCGATACACAAATTAATGAGGATATTCTGTCATATTTTGTCTTACCTTTATATTATATCTACCCACTTAATGTCAGTGTGTTCTACTAACGCTTATGAAAAAAAAATGTTTATTCTATCCAATTTATATTAAACGCACAATTTTATATACAAAAAAAAAAAAAAAAAAAGCCACAACAACAGAATAGAAAATATAAAAATGATTTACAAGTTTAACGACTGTCAATTTAAACTGATTTATTAAAGTTAAATTATTTATTATTATTATTAGGTATTTTTTTTTTTTTGCTTTGTATCATTTTATATTTTTTATTATTTATTTTATTCATAGAAGGATTAGATAATAATTGCTACCATATTAAATAGATTAATAAGTGTCACATTTACGTATGTGAATTTTTAATTTGGACATTCTTACAGATTTACCATTTTCACTTGTTTCGTTGTTTTGTTTTTACTTTTGAACACACAAAGAATTTATTTCTTAATTGTTTCAAAAAAAAAAGAAAATTAGTTCAAAATTTTATGTTAGTTAATAAATCAATTTCACGTTACTTTATCCCGCATTCAATTTTTTAGATAAAACTTTTGAAAACAAGATATTTCGTTTAAAAATTGTAAGATACGCGTATATTGATCATCATTGGAAAGATCTGTCATTACGAAAAGAATTTTTTTATTAAAAGATTTATTTATTGAACATCACCAGCTGTTTCTTTCACGTGTGTTTTTTTTTTCAATACAAAATTTATTACAAGAAAATGTTAATTTTTGTTTTATTTAATAATAATTTTTTTTTTTGAACAATCCTACGATCAAAATAAAGAAAATGATCAGTTTAGACTATTTTCTGAATGAATTCTTGTTCCTAAATTAAATAAAATTCTATACTTGGTGGCTACTGGACATTAGCAACGTATTATCACTTTTAAAACAATTCTTGTATTGTATTTATCTTTTCGCTTTTATTAACATTTAAAAATATTTGTGAAATTTACCATAAATAGTAAGTTAATATAAAAATTAAAGTTACAGTGCCATGTGCCTAATATAGGATATAAATCGACACTGTTGGGGGCTTGATTAAAATACCAGTCTACCTCAATATGTATAACCAAAATAAATATAATAAACATGATAATTAATTTATACATTCTTAACATCGTCTAAATTACAGAAAATTATTATTTGTTATTTCGTTAATTTTTACATTTTTAACAAATTTATAATCGTGTTACATTTTTTCACCATTTTTTTTTTCTTGTTGTTATTTTATTTCCGATAAAGAATTAAACTTCATAATAATATGAATGTACATATTTCTGACTGGTTTATTTAATTCTTTCAACATATTTTCTTAACTAACTAATATAAAAATATTATGAATTCAACTTCTTTCAAATAAGTTATTATTATAATATTATAACGATAATGTATATTATTTCAACATTTTATATCTTGTTATCTTGTTCTCACCATTTTTATTAACCAAAATAACCACATATGGAATTATGGATGTCTTACGCCAGGTTAAATTACTATTACCAGTCATGTTTGGTTCTCTGACAAATATGATACATTTATAGATGGATAAAATATGTTTTTTTTTTTTCAGATGGCATAGAAAAAAAAAAACAGAAACACTTTACAACCAATAAACAAACTTTATTTCTATAAAGATTTATCTGATAAATTTAGTGCGAGAAAAAAAAATGTGTGTGTGTGTGTATACGGGGATAATAATAAGTAAAAGAAAATTTACGGAATTATAATTTTTAATAATAATATTAATAAATATTTTTAACACGTCATCAGAAGTGTGCGCTGCCAACTAAAAAAATTATTTTCTATTTCTTGACTTTACAATTCACAATTCACATTGTGTAAAATTAGTTAAGTTTTTATGGAATTTGCTTGTTTTTTTTTTCTTTTTTTTTATGTTTCATCTGCCTTCTTTTATATTTTTAATATTAATATTAATACAGAAACGATTGATTTGATTTTTTTTATTTTGGTTGTAATTTTCTTGTCTTCAAAGTCCTCTTGTTAAATATATAGTTACACAATTATTCCTTTTCTACCTCTTACACCTAAACACTGTTTATGAACTGTTAAATTACAAATGATTATTATCGTGACTGTACTTTTGTTTTTTCTTATATTTTTCTACAATTATTAAAATTTTATACATTTGTTCACATTTATTTATATGAAGTGTATTGGTGTGTTTGGTGTGTGTGTGTGTTGGTGTATTTAAATTCAGGATGTTTATTTGCTTTAGGTAAAATTAAATGAGGTTTAAGGTAATGATTAAATTCGCAATAATAAATTGATTATTTTTTTTCACAATTTTTCATAATTTTATTAAATGCAAAAGATTTTAACGTGACCAATTTTACACAATTACTTGTGAATTTACACGTAAATCTTAAACATTATTTATCTGTAGGTATTTAAAAAAAAAAACAGAATTAGTATCTAGTCCATAGGTAGCCATTATCCCTCTGGCTTAAACATATTTTATGATAATGATGATTGAAGTTAACTTTAATATGCCTCGTTTTTTTTCTTCTTCTTTTTTTTTTGACTCTTTAACAATAATTTTGTAACAATATTTCTATATGTACCATTCATAGAAGATAATTAATCAGATAAACTATCTGTACGCAATCATTAGAATTTATTATAATATACTGAATTCAATTGAATAATAAATAAATATATAAAATCCAATTAAAATAAAAATAGAAAACAAAAAAAATAAAATAGCTGACAACAAATTAAGTATATTTATTTATTAAAAAGAAAAAGAAAAAGAAAAAGAAAAAGAAAAAAAAAAGTATATAAGAAGAAGAAAACTTGGTGTAACCATATTTTCTTTGTGTATGTACATATAAAATAGAGATTGACTTTTTATCACCTTCATTTGTTGTGGCCATACTATAAAGATAACGTCCACCTTACATGTCAAACGAAAAATAAACTATGGTTATGTACAAGATTGATTGTTTTGTTGTACTCTGTTTTTTTCTTCTTCTTATTTTTAGAAGAAGAAGAAAAAAAAACCCTATTTTTTTGTAATTTTAAAATTTATGAGTGTTTGTGCTTTGTTTCATTTTAAATGTAAGAATAATAATAGAAAAAAAATCTGTATATATTCTTAGATTATTTCTGTATGTTGATAATAATCATCTATAATTTATATTTATATGGTTCTTTCATTTCATTTCATTTCATTTCATTTCATTTATTTAATTTCATTTCATTTCATAATCATATATATTTATTTTTATATTTTATATTTTTTATTTCTATCTGATGATTCTGATCTGGATTACAGTGTTTTTTTTTTCTTCTGTTGTTGTTCTTGTTGTCTATAAGAAACAAATAGATAATTTGTCGAAGTAGATAGTTTTAAAAAAACAATAATAGTTATCCCATATATTCTCTATAACGTTGAATTCCAATTAGATTAATCGAAATGAATTTCTCTGTCATCGTATATCGTATTTGAGAAAAATATTATTTGAAATAATTTATGATTCAATTTTTTTGTTTTTTTTTTTTTTTTTTTTGTTAAATGTGAAGTGAAGAAATCCATGATTTATTTATTAGAACTTTTATAACACCTTTTGTTTTTTTTTTTTTTATTTATTTATTTTATCTTAGATTATTATGATCAAAGTTTTTTGAATTCTTTTTATTTTAGAAAATGATTCATGTGAGTATTTGTGTCAATGTATTTTATTTGTTTGATGCTTTTTGTTTTAATTATTTGAATTTTTATTCAGAATTTCTACAAAAGGGTACACTGTGGCAGAGTGGAATTTACTAATGGTTTTGACAGAAGATTTAATATGGACATCACAGTTGATCTACAAGACTCGTTTGTTAGCCTTAGTAATCTTAGGTTACCTGCTTGATTAGAATTCTTTATTATTATATTTTTAACTTATTTAATGAAATTCATCCCTTTGATACTTTTTTATTTTTTCCTTTTATTTACACTAATATTTTACGATAAACTTAAAAATGCCTTCGCTGTTGTATTAAAAATTTTCATAAAATTTTGCACAATTACAATAAGATTGAATTGATTGAATTTCCATTCAAATACAATGAAACTATTCAAGGAAAGTGTTGCCTCTACAATTAAGAAGAAAAAAAAAGTTTAAAAATAACAAATACAGTGAAACTCGGTTATAACGAACTTCACTTATAACGTACTTTCGGTTATAACGAACTTTTCTGTAGGTCCCGTTTTAATTTGTATCTTGGCAATGATTCGGTTATAACGAACTTTCGGTTATAACGAACTTTTTTTTTGGTCCCTTGAAGTTCGTTATAACCGAGTTTCACTGTACAACAATTCAATAATTTTTTCTATTTTTATTTTTCAATTTTTATAGACAATTTAATAAGGACAATATTTATTCGTTTTATTATGCAACGATTAATTTAAGATTTATTAAAGTTTTTATCAAATATAAATATTTTCAGATAAAAAACAAAAAAAAAAAAGTTAATTTTGAAAAAATGTAAAATCTAACAAAATTTGAAATATTTTTGAAAAAAAAAAATAGAAACAAAAAATGAATAAAAAAAATTATAAAATAATAAAAAATGTCGAGAATTTTTTCTTTATCACTCGCATTATATTTTTTATAGGGTTTTAATTTAATTCATTTTTTTTTTTGTTTTGTTCCAATCGTAGTTTTGCATTTTGATGGAAATACGTTTTTTTTTTTTTTTTCTATATGGAATAAAATTTATGATAATTTTTTTTTTTTATATTTGTTTCCATCAAAATATTTTGTTTAAATTTAAAAATGATTTTTTTTGTCTGTCTGTTTGTTTGTTTGTTTGTTTGTTTGTTTATTTAAAATCGAAAACTTGTTGTCTCAATTAACTATTTGTTGTTTCTTTTTGTTGTTTTTTTTCTCTTAATTTAAACATAAAAATCATCTTGTGTTTATTTTTTTTTTTTTTTCTTTTTTCTATAAGACATTTTACTTATTATTGGTTTATTATTATTTCTGTTAAATTTGAATTGAATTCGTTTGTATTTTGTGCGCGTATAAAAAACAAAACAAAAATTTATTGTAACATGATCCCAATAATAAAAAAAAAAGAAGTGATAAAAATGCCATTCAAATTAAGAAAAACTTTTTTTCTTTTATTTTAATCAAAGAAAAATTATATTTAAAAAAAAAATTATCACAGGCTCTGTGTGTGTGTGTGTGTTTGTGTGTGTGCATTGCTGGGTTTGTCCATTTCCTTTTGACTCTATTTGTTTATTTGTTCAATTGAGTCTGTGTGTGTTTGGGTGTGTGTGTGTGTGTGTAGTGCCGAACATTTAATAGAAATCTTACCTGATATTTCTTTATGAACTTTTAATTTGTTTTTGTATTAATTTAGCATACTATGAACATTTCGATCAATCAAATTTAGATTTATTTAAAATTTTTAATGTGTTACGATTCACAAAAGCAAAACAATAAAAAAATAATTGTATACGCACGAATATTTTTTATTCGATAAAGAAAAAAAAAACGATTGTCTATTGTCATCAAACTTTGTGCTTTTTTTTTCTTTATTTCTTATTAATTTAATTTTATTTCATTTAAAAAGCAACAAGAAACTAAGCAAACCAACAAAATGTAAAAATCAAATTAGAAATTCATTGTGCAAAAAAAAAAAAAAAACAAATTTCCATCTCACGATTACAAATTTTTATTAATCTTTTCTTTCTGTTTTCATTAAATTTCTATTCAATTTTAAATGTTTTTTTTTTTTTATTTTCTTTCTGTAAATTGTTGCTGTGTTTCAAACCCTTCTTTCTTTTAATTCTATGTAAATGTATAAAGATCTTTATTTGGATCTATTTGTTTTTCTTATTAGTGTAATGAATACCAAACGATTCTATAAAAATAAAAATTTATAGATTTCTCGACTAATCACAAAAAGAGAGAGAGAGAGAGAGAGAAAATTGTGTAATAAATAAAATAAAACTCAATTTACAAAATTAGAATTTCTTTCGTATTTTATTTAATTTAAAAAATTAATAATTTTTTTGTGTTTGTAAAATTTGTAACAATTGTAAATTTTAATCAAAAATTTACTTTAACTGTTAATTAATTATTTCTAAATTGTAAGAGCATGGTTTATTTTTATTTTCTACCATATGCAACATAACACATGTGTAGAATTTATTGTGGATTGACCATAATGACGATAGTGACCATATAATTCAAAAAAAAAACTTCTCTATTTTTGAATGGATTCTTTCTTTTGTTAGTTATGGTTTTGAATTGAAGAAGAATACACAAATAAAAGAAAAAAAAATTGAATACTCAGATTTATTAAAATAAGTTGTTTGTGGTTTAGAAATTTGGTAGCCTTTAATTATGATGGTTAATTTGATGCTTTGAACTTTAAACAATTATTTTCGTTTTTTTTTCTATATAAATTAATTTATTTCTAATTAACCCCTTTTAAACACTTATGTTTGACCACACATTAATTATTTATATAGAGAAAATCAAGACTAAACAATAGATGATTTATTTAATGAAATTTAATTAAATAAAATCTTCTTTGTTGTTCCAATAATCTCTAATACTCTACTACTGCATTATCTGTTCAATTTTATAGTAATAAAGATTTTACTGTCGTTGTCTTTATATTTATAAAGAATGAAAAAAAAAAAATAAATAAAAATAAAAATAAATTTAGTCACATTTACGTCACAATAATGTCTAACCTTTGACCATCAACAATCATTTACGCATTCCAAAAGCAAAGACAAGAATATATAATTCACACACTAGAATATATCGTATGATTTTCATATTTTCATTTCATTCTATATTTTATTTTTTTTTTATTTCTTATCAATTATTTATAAATAACAACAACAAAATTGTAGTCTTCTATATTGACCTCCAAATTAAAGTGAAATGGATCTTTTAATTTTATGTATGTGTGTGTGTGTGTACCGTGATTTTCGTATTGAAATTATAAATGTATAGGGGATCTAGGCCTTTTTTTTTTAATATTGTTTTTATTTTGATGATTACACACACACACCCATGCACACACACATACACACACACACACACATACGTAATTGTATTTATATAAACGCATCGCGCGCGATTTTATTCATTTTTTTTTTGATTCACTTTAGAAAACTAATTGTTTTGTTTTGTTTTTTGTGTGTGTGTGTGTGCGCGGTCACTTAATTTTTCTGATAAATAATAATTTTTATTGTATTTTTTAAATTATTTTCAATAAAAGAAATAAAGTGGCATAATTTTTTGTTTTCTTTTTCAGACAAAGAATAACGTGTCTTTAATCATAAATTGATCTTATGAATTTGATTGTGATTTCTATTCCCATTTTTTTACAACAATAAATTTTTACACTATATAATTTTACGGGTTTACACGAAAGTTAGTTTTATGTGTGAAAATGAGAGAGAGAGAGAGAGAGAACAAATTATTTACAGGTTGTTAATAATGATTCAATAAAAACCAAATACAATATTGGGAAGCAATATTGGGAAGCATACAATCTTCATTCTGTTCGTCACTTTACTCAATATAAACGACTATAAAAATTAGTTTATATCTTTGGTGTAAAAATTAATTAAGAATATTATATTTGAAAGTTTCTTAGGTGCCTTTAGCCAATGTCTTAATCTTTTTACAATCAGTATAAGAATTCATATAAGACAATTTTCTAATGTCTAAATATTTTATATAAGATTTTTGTTTAAAGATTACCTCACTTTACGTAACTACCAATTTATATTATATGTAACCAGATCCAGAATCAATTAATGCCGAAATTATTCCCATTAACATATTACGCAGATATACAAAAAAAAAGAATTCCAATAAATGTTAAAATCAATTTGAAAAAATGTTTAAAGCATATAAAAAAAAATTTAACGTTTATTTATTTTTTGTTGGTTGGTTGGTTGGTTGTGTTTTTTTTTTTTTTTTTTAATTTTGTTTCATTTTTGAATTGAAATAATATAATAAATTGATCACTGACCTAGGATTCCATATAAACATCGATGAAATTAGAAGAAGTGACCAATACACGATTAAAATAAAATAAAACAACAAATAAAATATTTATACGCGAGAATCTAGAAGTTATTTTCATAATTTTAACTTCTTCTTTTTTTTTTTTTGCTTTTTCTTGCTTTTTTTTTTATTGTCAAAATATCTTCGTGCGGTATTTTCACACTTTATCGAATTTTCGGTTTTTTTGCTAATTTTTTATTCTGTTTTTGTTTTTGTTTTTGTTTTTTTTTTTTTTTGCTTGGTTCGTTGGTTGTGTTTTTTTTTTCTTCTTCTTCTTTTTGGTATAATTTAATTAATTTATTCTTCTATTTTTTTTATTCTGTTGTTGTTGTTGTTGTTGTTTTTTATACAGATGATTATGTATTTGAAGCTTTTAAATTAACATCTCACAAACGAGGAACAAACAAACAAACAAAAAAAAATATATATACAAATGTCTTCTTCAACAAAAAATTCTTTAAAGTCTTCTTTTTCTTTTTCTTTTGAATTCTATATTTTTGTTTTATCTCTCTCTCTCTCTCTCTCTCTCTCTGTCACTCTCTCTCTCTGTTCTGATTCTTTTTCTTTTCATTTTTTTTTTTATAATCTAACGAATAAATTGTTGATTTTTATTGACGGAAAAAAAAAATCATTAAACTTTGTTGGTATTCCATGTTTAATGGGTTAATCCTGAATAACATGATCGCATGTATAAAGTTACATATGTCAACTCAAACATTTTCAATTTTCTACATTATTTTTCTTTTTTTTTTTTTTGATTATTATTTCATTGTCTTCTTTATTATTTTATTTTCTATTTGTATTCTAATAATATACAAAAGACATTGACAAAGTAACAAATTTTATAATGATTATAAATTCACTAATATGTCAAAAATGTCCAATATAACAAATAATGTCTTCTTAAAGATTAACAGAAATACAGAAAGAATGAAATGATAGAAAATGATGGAAAAAAATAAATAATAACAACAACAACAACAACAATGAAAAAAAAAAACAAAACAAAAAAACAAAACAAAAAACAAATTATTCAATTTATCAATTCAATTTTTATTGATTCAAATATCAGAGAATTAATGCAAATTTTTTTTTAGTTTAAAATTAAATAAATCGACATACATTTATATGTATTAAAACTTTAAAAAAAAAACAACAAAAACTAACAAAAACAACAAAAACAACAAAAACAAGAACAAAAACATTCTATGTAATATATTCTCATTCTTTAATAAATCATGAAGCACCAAAGCCTCGATCGTGCTTATACGGAACATTCAAAAGTATTTTTTTGTTTGTTTGTTTGTTTGTTTTTTTTTTGTTTGATTCTCACATTAAACAACAAGAAAGAAAAAATTGGTTAAAATGGGAAATATTTCTAAATAAAATTTAAAAAACTTTAAAAAAAATAGAAAAAGAAAGAAGAATTTTCAAATGGTGTGATATGAATTTTCTCAGTCAAAAACCGTAGTTAGTTTAAAGTGCGGTGACTTTAGTTGAACTAACTGAATATATTTGTAGATCTTTTCTAAATGACGTTGATATTTTGGAAGTAACACTGATTTCTTGAACCACAACAATTTAAAATTCATTTCTAAAATTTATAATCAGATAGAAAATAGTTTGAGATCAACGTAAGTCTCGACTTTAACGAGTTTGTTATATTGCTGTTTAATTTTAAAATTCAATTGTTTTTTTCTTTATTTATTTAGATTTACAACGTCCTTGATCTCTAACATGTTAATTATGTTTTCTTATGTTATTCTCCCCCACACACACATACACACACACACACACCGTATACAATTTTATTGATTTTTAAGCATTTTTCAATTATCACTAAAATAAATACAAACAACTTAATATACGAAAGGCCAAATAATTCACATTTGATGATATAAAGTTAAATCTTCTTCAGAAAAAAAAAAAAAAAAAAATCAACATCAAAATATAAATACAAAAGAGAGAAAAAAAAATAATCTAAAAACATTTTGATGTTTGATTGATGATTTGTGACTTGCAGTTTTTTTTTTTTGTTTTGTTTTTTATCTTATTTGTATGTGTTGTTGTCTTCTTTAATTTTTCTTCGTACATCAATTCGTCTTTGATCATTTTATAAACGATTCAAATAATTTTTTCGTTCATTTTTTGTGTTTTTGTTTTGTTGCCATCATTATTCGAAAGGTAAATTAATCAAAATATTATGTAATCCCTGTAAAATTTTACCTTTCCCATCGTTGTTCTTGTTGTTATTTCTATATTTAAACAAAACAAAACAAAAAAAAAAACAAAACAACAACAACAACAAGAATTATAAAAACAAAACAAAATAAAAGCGCACACATTTTAAACACTTGGGATTGGAATCCGCGCGCATGGATGTCAAGTAGAATATTATAATATTCATTTAGAGAGTGCATTGCATTTACTGCAAAAATAAATATATATATTTTGACCCAATTTTTGGGAGGACGGCCGACAATCGAGCGGTATTTATTTCTTTTTTTTTTCTAGAAGGAAAGAAAAAAATAAATTATTATTTGATTTTTTTACTTGTTTCGTTTTTTTTTTGTTTTTTTTTTTTTTGCTGTTTTTAATCGTGTTACGATTTGTACGTGTCTATAAATAAATATAAATAAATAAATAAAGATTAATACAGACGAAATATGAACAATATTTGTGTGGCTATATGTGTGCGTGTGTGTGTGTGTGTGCTTTTATTATAAGTATAACATTTTATATTATTTATGCATCGATTACATTTTTTATTTTGTATAATTGTCAATTTTTGTGATTTTATGTCGTTGACAAAATACAACAAATACAACAACAAAACATCATGTTTATATTTTGTTGTAGTTATGTGTTTTTTTTTGTTGAAACCGGTACAAACAAAAAAAAAAAACAGTGCTTGTATCATTTTTCTCTTCACTCCAGATATGTCAGAATTGCAATAGATATAAAGTGATTCTTTTTGGTATTCGCACGTGTTAAACGTTTTTATTGATGATATAAATGGAATTTCAATAAAGTCACCAAAAATGGTTACATATAAAGATTGTTTCTTATTGTCTTATTTATTTATTATAAAATGTATTTCTCTTCATTCTCTCTATACATTTTACTTATATTTCATTTTATTTATAAGAATGTTGTTTACCATCTTTGAATAATAAAAATTGATTTACAAGAATAGAATTTTATAAAATAGAAAAAAAAATTATTTACTTGAATTCTTTTTATTTTACAATTTTATAAAGAATTTTCTTCTTTTTATTTGTTTTTTCTTTTGACTTTTTTATACTGACTTTTCTTTTCTTAAGAATGTTTTTTTGTTAAAGTTTCATTAATTTAAAATTTAGCACTTTGCTATATTTTTTAAACTACAAACGAAAAACTTTTACAACAAAGGGAAACGTTAAAAGTTTCATTAAAAAAAATCTAAAGAAAACTTAATATTTCGAATGTCGTAGAAACGTTACTAAAGTTGCACTACCCTTGCAGAAAGTTTATCATTACTCCGAATATAGAATTAAATCTCATTTATGGATGATTGATAATTTAATGAGGACTTTTGTATTAATTTGTTAAGAAATTGTATCCATAAAATCAGGCATAGTTGTACCAATTACATTACATCAGTAAAGAAAAACAATTTTAACGCGCACAAATTATTGATTTATGTATAATTTACAAATTTATACAAAAATCCTTAAGTCATTCCATCTTACAAGAAAAAAAAAAGTGTAAATCAATGTGAATAAATAATTTGAGAAAATATAGAAAAAAAATTCTGGAATTCAAAACTCAAGTACAACAAAACAAAAAAACATTAAAAGACCTTGTCTTTTTTTTTTTCTTTTGCTTTTATGAATAAAAAGTCGAAACCGCGACTTTTCAGTTGTAAGAACATAAAAATAAAAACAAACTAAAATACAACAACAAATAAGTACAAATAATGGATAATTGCATCACTTTTTGTATTTTATTATAATTTATTCGCCGAATAAAAGTTAACTTCCAAATTTAAATATTGACAAAACATAGGAAAAAAATAAAAACACACAAAACACAAAAACACAAAAATACAAAACTAAAACAAAACACTTTTATTTTTTATTTTTGTGTACTAATTTCAAGGTTGTTTGTTTTTTATTTGTATAAAGAAATTTTATATAAATCTATTTATTTGTTTGCGGGTTTTTTTATTTTTTAACATAAATGTTTAAAACATGCCTTCAAAAAAAAAAAAAAGCATGCTATCTATGGATGAATGTGAGAAGGGTCAATTTTAAAAAAACAGAAAAAAAAAAATGTATATTGGCGATCGTCTTCTTATCACAACAAAAATTATATTAGGAAAATAAATATAAATAAATACTACAAAGTTCTATCATACAGACGTAATTAATAAGAAGAATTAAGGTGTGTGTGTGTATGTGTATTCTTACTCATACACACACACACCTTAATATATTTATAAAAATAGAAATTTTGTAGATAAGTAAATGAAATTCAAATTAAAGTTCATTGAATCGTCTTTTGCCGCGTTTTTTTTATTAAATTATTGAAAGTGTAAGCGGATTTTTTCAATTTAAGGAAAACAGAACTAAGATCGTGTCTTCAGAATATCATCTGGTCACTGTCTGGTCACTGGCTTTATTATGAATTATAAACTAAACTGTTCTGGGCATATAGATTTATCTTAATGATTTAATGACATGCTGATGAAATAAAATTCGTGTTAAAATTGAATTAGTTGCCGAAAAAAAAGCAAAGCAATTTATCCATGCAATGTTCCATAAGAAATCCATTTATCGGAATATTTGAATCATCGCATTTTTGCAGAATTAAAATTAAATTCATTCAGAATAAACTTCAAACTTGAATTAAGAATTTGTTTAAATCAGTAAATTATAAACCAAAAATAAATTTTATTGTTGGACTAACATTTGGAAGTAATCATAACGTTTAAGTTCATTTAAGGAACTTAAATTCAAATTAAAAACCTAAATGCTTATGTAAACTTTTAAAAATAAATCTTTTTCTTAATTAATAATTTCATAATCTATAATCAAGAATATAAAGAACTTTGGGTCTATAACATAAGTTTATTATAAAAACCTTGCAGCTGTATTTCCATTAAACCTTTAAAAATTAGTTTAAAATTATTCCACTTTTTTTTTTGTTCATTCTTCTTCTTTTTAATCCTTGCATCTCTAAACGCATTCTTTTACATACTTTTCTTATAAATATTTTAAATATATAAGAGTGAAGATTTTTTGTTGTTGTTGTTGTTATTTCTATCCTAAAGCGTTTACCTGGCACTGGAAATTAAAGAACCCTAGACACCAGACAGACGCCTACACTTTTATAATTTAATCAAAATCATGTATTAAAAAAGGCGATTTTTATCTGTAGGCAATAAATGTCGAATTTTATGTGTTGCTGTGTGTGTGTGTGTGTGCTTTTGTGCGTTTGTAACATCTAAAATAACCCACACACATACACTCACTCACACACACACACATGTAACGTATCTATAAAAAACGGTCATTTATATATTTGTACGGAATAACATTTCTATAAAATGTACTTAGTCATTTTTAATCATTTATTAATAATCGACAACAAATAAATTATCATAACTTCTGGAAGTTATTTTATCACATATTTATTTAATTCTATTTTTTCTTTCTTCTTCTTCTTCTTCTTCTTCTTCTTCTTCTTCTTCTTCTTCTTCTTCTTCTTCTTCTTCTTCTTCTTCTTCTTCTTCTTCTTCTTCTTCATCTTTATTGCAAAAGGTTTTTCATTTCTTTCTTTCTCTCTCTTGTATATAAGTCGCACTTATCAATATTATTAAGTTGAATTGATAATCGAGTTAACATTTTTACATGTAGAATTTTATATAGACGAAAAAAAAATTGTACATTCATTTTTTTTTTTTTAATTCGTTCTATAAATGTCTTCTTCGTCTTATAACAACAAAATATACTAACCACACCCTCGAATTTCTAGCACATTATTATTATTATTATTATTATTATCGACATCATATTTTGCATTGAAAAAAAAATAAACATTATTTTTTTCTTGATTAAACAATTTTTCTTATCAAATATTTTTTCCCCCCACTACTAACATTTTCTTCTTCTTCTTCTTCTTCTGTTTAATCAAACACATTGAAATTATTATTAAACAATTTTTTTATTTTGTTTTTTTTTGATTTAAATATTTGCGTCTTTTATTTTTGTTGCTTTCATTTTTACGTTAGTGTTATTTTTTTCATTCTATCTCAACCCTAATAATCCTACTTCAAATATTAAATGACTTTTGACCTGGATTTTTTTTCTCTTTTTGTTTTTAATTACAAATAAACGAGTTTTTTTTTTTTTTTGTTTATAAACAATTTTTTAGTGTTTTTGATATTTTCTGAATGAAAATCTGTATTTTGAAGTGAAATGTTTTGTTTTTATTGATAAATAAATTTAATTAATTTGTTGTTATTTGATCGTTCGGAAAATATAAAGTTGTCATCAGTCAATATTTATTCTAATTTGTTTTTTTTATTCTTTAATTAACAGAAAAATATAAATTTTTACTTTACTGATTACAACAAATAAAATGTACGTAATGTAAGTCATGACATTGCAACACATTATAAAGAAATAATTAGAAATTTAAAGTTGAATGGGTATGAACGGGTTAACGACATGATAATAATAAGAAAAAATATAAAAAAAAACACGTGAACGATGTGTAATTTTTTTTCTTTCGGATTTACTATAAACTTATATGATGGGAAAGTAAAATATTAAAGATAATGGCGGTGGATATTTTTAGGGGGAGATTATTTGTATAATTCGTCGAATAAAAAAAAAACAAAAAAAAAAAAGAAAAAGAAAAAGAAAAAAAAAAGAAGAAGGAGAAAAAACTTCTTCTTTTTTTTTTATTTTGATTGATTTATGGATGGGGAATTAGGTGTGAAAACTTAATACACAATAATCTTATGTATACGATAACGGGAACATTTTGTGGAAGTTATGTTTTTTAATGTTTATTGATAATACATATTATGATGAACATAATATTAGTTCCATTTTACTTCTATTATTCATGTAATTTTGATTGTGTTTATATATTTATTTTTTTACATTATATATTTGTTTACATTGTTGTTTATTTATTATAATTTTCCACCATATTTTTTAATAATCTTATTTATTATATAAATGAAAAAGAAAGAAAAAAACATCAACAAGCAAATTTTAAAATGCTTCAATGTAATTGGCAAATCGTTTAAAATTTAAACAAAATAAATATTTCTTGACATTTGATTATTTCTGTATTTTTTTTTTTAGTGCATTTAGTCAAATTTCTTGATCATTGCCCTTCTTACTCATAAATTCTTTTCTCATTTTGATTGAGTTATGGTTTTATAGTTAACCTTAATAAAAATGATTTTGTAACAGAGAAATTCCTGATGGAAACCAAATTCCCATTCAGACATTAATATTAAGAATTTTATAGAAAATTGAATGTTTAATCACAGAACACGTCATAACAGATTCCATGAACTGAATAAACTAAAAAATGAATGGTCAATGCATCAATCATAAAATTAATTATATTTTCTAAAATCTAAACTTTCTCCACCAAAATTGTTTTTGTTTGAATTATTTAATCATTTTTACATGTAAAATTTGTGATTCAATTACTAACAATTTGAAAACACAACAGATAATCCAACATTAAATACAAACTAAAACAATTGTTGATTTGTATGGATTTCATACGGGAGATTATTCTAAGTTTAATCCTAGAATCATAAACTGACTATACTACTGGCTTTAGTGGGACTTAATTAAACGAGAATGGGAGCACAATCTAATAAATTAGATTAGATTTTGGCTTATTAACGTGTTTTGTATTAACTCATTGAAGATACAGGATCGGTAAATATATAATAGAGAATCCAAACCTTCATTTCTGTAGTTAGAACCTGAGATCCAATTAACATTCGTGACTCACATTCTAATAGAATCTACAATTTAAAAAGGAAGAAAATCATCTTAAAAGTGGAAAAAAGGGATTCTGTAATTGTGAAACTTTATATTCCACTAAACCGTAAATAATTTAATTACTTTAATTGCTTTGAGAACCATAAAATTATGACCACGACCTCATATTTCTAAGAATGTCCTTAAACTAGATTTACGTTTACCTACAATTTTTTTTTTTCAATTATTTCAATTCAATAATTAAATAATAATAATTTTTATTTATTTCACAAATACAAAATTTTAATAATTAAATCGGTCAGAAAGTCTAATATGACGCGATTGACCTCGTATCATTCAATCCCGCACACAATAAATTTCACTGATCCATGAAGAGGTTTTTAATTTTTATTCTTTGCCTTTTTCTATCCATTAAAAAAAAATCTCTTAAAATCGTACGACATTTCACAAGTAAAAACTTAAGATTTACTTTTATCCTTCACTTCTTTTTTTTTTTTTGTTTCTCTTAATTTTATGCAATAAGATTTTTATTGTTTAACAATTTTCAAAATTAAAAAAAAAATAAAATAAAAACAAAACTTTAAAATTCAAATTTTTAAAAAAGAAAACATCAAAAGAAAGAAGAAAAAAAAATCAATTAAGATTATTTTTTTTTTTTTGACATTTCAATTTCACAAATTATAAATTATCTCAACAAAGATTTTATAAGAGAAAAAAAGTCAAACAAAAATCTCTATAGAAATAAAATAAAATCTTAATTAAAAACATTAAAAAGTTTGTCCTTTAACACTTTGACATCTTAATTAAAATTAAAAAAAAAAAAAATAGAAGTTTCCCATAGAAATTATTACAATATAAAAGAGTTACGGCTGCATTAAAAGCAAATTAATCGCTATCTTAGTGTTTGTTTCTTTTTTATTTCTTATTTTGTATTTCTTAAATAAAATTATAGAAAAAAAAAGAACCGAAAGACGCGATTGTAGAATTAATAAAAGAAAAAAAAAACAGAGTTATAAAAATGATCAGTTCCAACCTTCTATTAAAATAAAACTTTCTTATACGGACATTCCATCATCATCATCATCATCATCATCATCATCATCATCATCATCATCATCATCATCATCATCATCATCATCATCATCATCATCATCATCATCATCATCATCATCATCATCATCATCATCATCATCACAATATTTATCTATTGTTTGTAAATTAGAATCATTAGGCCATAATCATATGATGTTCGATAAGATATAACTGTAAGTGTTTTACAGTCTTCAATTTAACATTTCTAAACATTTCTAAACATTTTCGTTCAAAAAACTTTTAAGAAAAAAGATGAAAAAAACAAACAACTTTAAATGAAAAATGGTAATTTTTATAGTCTAAACATTATTAGAAATTAAGGCAGAAGGTGTGAGGTGAAAGAAGAAAAAAAAAAAAAGAAACAAAATCAAATATAAGAAGATTAAACAATCATAATAATCTTACCAATATAACGTCTCCATTTAAAAACATAATTTCTTCGTTTTTACATTTTATATTTTATTTTTTCTTATTTCTGTTCATCTAATGGTCATCTTTTTCAAAACAAAAAAAAAAATAAAACAAGTAAAACAAGAGAAACAGAGAGAACGATAAAAAAGAGTGAGTGTAGGAGTGACAGAGAGAGAGAGTGAAAGATTATTATAAAATTATACATTTTATGATTTTTTATTATCCAAATTGCGTTCAAAATATTTTTATTATTGTTTCATTCATTTATTTACAAACTACAATACAACAACACAACTACACAACTACACAGCTACATAACTAATATACAACTATGCAACTACAATAAAAAAAAAAAAATTATCAACGCGGAGGTTTTTTTTTTCTTCAAAAGTTTTGTTACTTTTAGTTTTACGAATGACATCAATTACAGTAATTTTGGATCTTGTGTAATGATGGACCCAACCTTGATTCATGAATATAAACTTTTTTTTTTCTTCTTTCACTTCCATATAGACATCTTTCTTTCTTTCTTTCTTTCTTTATATTTTTTAGTATTGAAATTTGATGTCTGTATCTATAAATACAATAATAATAATATTGTTTGTTTGGGTCTTCATAAAAACGATATAATTCCAACAAAATGGATAATAAGAATTTATAAAATAGAAAAATAAGATGAAGAAGAAGAAGAATATAAATTTTGTGTTTTATTATGGGTACGGGGTGTGGGTCCATCATATTATACATTATATTGTGGATGAAAATGAGATGTTATGAGTATTTAGATGTTAGATGAAGTTATAAATGACAGGTCACATTAAATCTGTTTATTATTATTTTTATAGATTATTCAGAGAGGTGACACTATAAATTTTTTTTTTCTTTTTTTATTCTAATAATCGTTTTTTATTGAATTGTACAAAAAAAAAAGGTACGCGTAGGAATCAAAAACATTACATACAGGAAATGAAATTTATGATATAGGAACATATATATAAAAGAAAAGAGGAAATACAAGAAAAATCAGAATTTGATCGGATTAAAGCGGAAATAATGCTTAAATTTGTCTATTTTGAGTTTTGCATTTTATTTTTGTTTTAAATTTAAAAATTCAAAAAAATCTAATTCAGAATCTTGTTAGAAAATTTTTGTATCAACTTTTCTGATAAGAAAAATAAAATAATTTCGTCTGTTCGTCAATGCGTAGGATTATTTTTCTTCTAAAAATTATTATTCCTTATTATTGGACATCACACAATTTAATTCTATAAAATAAAAAGACGATGAAAAAGAAGAAACTCTATTGATACGATGAAACGGTCAATCCTTGAATTATGGTACAACTTTTGTAAATTATATAAAACCAAACCAGAAGATTTAAAATAAATATATACGAATAACAAATAATTTTCTCATGTTTATTGTGTAATTTTGTATTACTCGTTTCGTTATTTCTGTATAAGAAATTAGAGGAATATTATTTTCAGTATGCGTGGTGGTGAACCGCATATGAAGACTGTCATTATATATTATTTTGTTCAATTAAATATTATCATCTTCCTATATGTACAAAATGTATTATATTCATATATTTGATCCAGATTAGTTCATCTCTTTATATTACATTTGCATATCTTTATTTTCCATTCGAAATTTTTACCTTTTGATAAAAAAAAATCAAATAAATTTCTTATAAAAAAAAAAATGGCAGAAACAAGTAAAAAAAAGTCTCAAGTCATGTTTTTCTAAACACGTTTGAATGTTTTCTGTTTAATAAAATATAACAAAAATATCTGAACTAGAGAGTGATGATTAAAAATTTAATTGAGAAAGTCCCAAAGGGTTAAAACCTTTAAGAATTATAACTGAAGATACGTATAATTTGGTCATAGCTCTGAGGTTCAACAATAAAATGTTTCTTATGCACAAATTACCATATTTCTTAGAATCAAAAATAATCCGATAGTCCATTGTCTTCTTTTTTCTTTTAAATTCTGAAAACAATATCACAGATTAACAAAAATAATTGTGTTTGGAATAAATTATTGTTTCAATTTTTAATTTACATTGAATTAATTACACAATTTATATCCATTGAAAATAGAATGTTGTAAACACAATAAATCACAACCAACGTATTGGTTCTGTTAAATGGTATAAATAACAACAATATTTTACCTTTAAGATAAATTGTGAAAAATATTTTACGAAAACCACCCTCCCCAATTTCATCAAGACATATGACTTCTTTTTCTTGTTCTCTTTGAAATGTTTGTTTCTTTTTTGTATTGCCGTTACATATGTCCCAGTTTTATCATCGTCCATTCCTTTTAATAAATAGATATTATTCATTTACAGTTGAATCCATTTAAATCATTTAAAAAACCACAAAATACTATACGGTTGTTTATATTAACAAGCCCCCTACCTTATATATATATTGAGATTTCTTAAAGAAAACAAATTTTGCTTCTTTCAGAATGAAAATCAAAAAAAAAATAACAAGAAAAAAGAGAATAAATAGATTTTTTTTTATAAAAAAAAAACCAACAAAAGGCACAATTTACAATATTGAATGAAAATAAACCCAGCTGGTCTCTCGTACCAATCTGCCACAACAAAAAGAAGAAGAAGAAAAAAATACATTCGGAAGGAATTGCATGAAAAAAAAATCTAAGTAAAATTGAAACTCCTTTTCACTTTTAAGGATACAATAATTGTGTAAATTGAAATGATTCTTTTGTATAGAAAGCACACGCCAAAGGCAATAATGGCATGTGCGCCGCTCACAAGATGTTCAAATATTTTAAGAAAGAATAACACGAGAAAAAAAACTAAACCTTTTTATTTTAAAGATTAAATTTAAGAAAGAAGTCACTCTTTTATTTTATTAGAGAAATGTTAAAGCCAAATCATTGTCATCATCTTCAACGTCATCATCACGTCATCATCATTTATCATAATTGTCATGTTCAATGAATGTAACGTTTGATAAGCAAAGAATTTGGATCGTTTTCTTATTTTGCGTTAAGAATTGGGTGGACCAAATTATTTTCTAAATGTTGCATCAATTCTGTGCCATTAAATTCTAGAACCGACCAAAGATGAAGAAGAACCACACAAAGTAAATGAATGTAATTGATACATTGGTGACGTAATAACATTCAGGACGATTATTTTGTTGAAAACTTTAATTTCATTTTTGAATAAAAAAAAATTTTCAATAATTCGAAATATTTGTTTATTTTATTCTTTGATTATTCAATGATTTTATTCGGTAAGAAACAGACAAATTAATCATATTATAAAATAGTCAACAAAATAAATATAAACAAATTTCTTTGATTTAAATTTTTAACTAATAATATTGATAATCGTAATCAATTTACTTTAAAATTAAATAATGAACAAAACAAAATCAAAAAAAAAAGGCAGACAGACACGAATAGTGAGGATAACGATTAAATGAAAGAAAAAAAAAAAACTCTTCTTCATTTAAAATCAATATTTCATTACAAAGCGTCATTATTAATTGAACTCCACTTATAATCACTACAGGTGTTCTTCACTTTTTCATCTTCTTCTTCTCTGTTGCATTTAAATTTAAATTTAAATAAAAAGAATAACAACAACAACAATAACAACAAATTGTATTTGTTTGCGTTTGTACTATACGGCAATTTAACACACAAAAAAAAATACAATATTCAAAACAAAATTTAAGATCAACACACATAAGTTTTTTATTTTTTTTTTCTCTCACTCTCTTGTGTTATTTCTTTACATAATAATAAGAAGAAGAATATAAATATAAAGAGTTAAAAGTGAGAAAATACAGAAGAACAAAAAAAAAACAAAAACAAAAACAAAAACAAATGAAATATTTTTTTGTTGTAAATTTCAAATGTTAAACGATCATATCAACTGTTGATGGCTTACTATTTGTTATATACAATTTTATTTAAATGAACAAATCTACAAATGGACAAATGGACAAATGAACAAATCTACAAATGGACAATTATAATTTGGTCACCCTATGTAATTATAATTTTCTATACTTCATAATCTATTCATCCTTCAAATAAAAAAAAAAAAACAAAAACAAAATAAAAACAACAAATAATGACATATACTCACTTCGGCACTCTTCTAATTTTTAAAAAAAAAATATTTAAAAGGTAAATATGCGAGCATTAAGGAGAACATCATAAAATATAAAGATTTATACAAAAATGTTTAAGAAAAAACGATAAAAAATAAAACTTGAATATTGTTTTTTTTTTTTTTTTAATATTTTTGTTTTGTGTTTTGTATTTTGTATTTTGTATTTTATATTTTATTCTGTTCTTATGAATTTTTGTTTTACTCTTTTTTTTTTATCATCTTTTTTATTTATTTTTATTTATTTTATTTTTTTCTCTTGTATTCTAGTAAATTATTGAATGTTTTAATCAATTCGATGCTAACATGAGTTACGTGGGTGTACTAAAAAACAGAAAAAAAAAGAACAAAAATATCATGAACAAATGGATTTTTATGTCAATCCAACTGATTCAGATAATAAAGTATTAAACAGACTTATTCAATTTATATAAATGTTTTTCTGTGAATATTTCTGTCTGTATGTATTTAAAGTTAAAAATCTTCTTCCTCTTAATATTAAAGTTATTGTCTTCCTGGTGGTCGTCTAATCTTAAATTCTAAGACGTTTTTTAGATAAGAGAACCTACTCTTTAAGAAGTTGTTATTTTCTATATTTTGTTGTTGTTGTTGTTATTGTTGTTGTTATTTTATTTACTTTATTTTTTATTTTTTTTTATTTATTTAAATAAATACAAAAGTGTGAACTAATTTTTGTTATTAAAACAAAAACAAAAATAAAATTCTTGCTGCATTCTTATATTTTTTTTTTTTATTTCATATAATTTTTGATTAATGTTGTGGGTGTTAAGATATGTTTGAAGAATAAAAAAAAACAAAATTATGTTTGAAAAGAAAAAGTATAACAACGTAAGAGAGAAATTTCTCTAATATTATTATTATATTATTATTTATTTGAAATTAGTTTCGGAGTAATTTCAAAGGTTGTCACTTGTCAGTCAAGTCAATATAATAAATGAGGTATGCCCGTTAAATATATTTGGCTAGCTGCGAAAATACCATTGAGAACCGTTGAGTTGTTGGTATTTTTTATATTATTCTTTCTTTCTATCTTTTGTTTTTACTGCATTTTGATCCAGTTGTTTTATCATATACTAATCACATTATTAAAATAATCATTTCTTTTCTCTCAATCTCTTTTTAATGTACATTATAGAAGAAACACTTGTTCTTAAATTGTTATTAATCATTTAAGACATTTAATTGGTTTCTTTGTGTTTCGGAATTATTTTTTTTTTCATCAAATCAACCATATGTGTTTCTTATATGATCAGCTAATATTGTAACCTTCCCATACAATACATCTTATTTTGGTTCTCATAATTTCCAAAATAAGTTTACCGTATAAGTTAATGTATTAACTGATGTTGTGTTGAAAAAGGAAGAAATTATCTATGTATGTAAATTATTCTTTCTATGTTTTTTGGAATAATTAAAGAAACGCAAAGATTAATTAATATTGATAGAATTCTAATCTCCAGTTTTACAAATAATCTAGATTGTTCTTGTATCTTGGTTTTACCTTAACTCTTTAACTCTCTCCTATATAGCAGACTGCTAAAATATCATGAAACTGGTCATAACTTATTTTTGACTTCGACTCTGAAAACGGGTTAGACTTTTACCAATAATATACTTTCGAACAATTAAAGAGTTATCAATTTTGATAGTATTTATTAAGTAAACATAAATCAGTCTTAAAAGTCATATAATATAATTCACTGAAAGTATATTTATTCTTTGTTTGTATTAAACCTTTTATAACAGGTGCAGAGAATCTTTAATAACATGTAAAAGTAAAGTAAAGTAAAGTAAAGTAAAGTAAAGTAAAGTAAAGTAAAGTAAAGTAAAGTAAAGTAAAGTAAAGTAAAGTAAAGTAAAGTAAAGTAAAGTAAAGTAAAGTAAAGTAAAGTAAAGTAAAGTAAAGTAAAGTAAAGTAAAGTAAAGTAAAGTAAAGTAAAGTAAAGTAAAGTAAAGTAAAGTAAAGTAAAGTAAAGTAAAGTAAAGTAAAGTAAAGTAAAGTAAAGTAAAGTAAAGTAAAGTAAAGTAAAGTAAAGTAAAGTAAAGTAAAGTAAAGTAAAGTAAAGTAAAGTAAAGTAAAGTAAAGTAAAGTAAAGTAAAGTAAAGTAAAGTAAAGTAAAGTAAAGTAAAGTAAAGTAAAGTAAAGTAAAGTAAAGTAAAGTAAAGTAAAGTAAAGTAAAGTAAAGTAAAGTAAAGTAAAGTAAAGTAAAGTAAAGTAAAGTAAAGTAAAGTAAAGTAAAGTAAAGTAAAGTAAAGTAAAGTAAAGTAAAGTAAAGTAAAGTAAAGTAAAGTAAAGTAAAGTAAAGTAAAGTAAAGTAAAGTAAAGTAAAGTAAAGTAAAGTAAAGTAAAGTAAAGTAAAGTAAAGTAAAGTAAAGTAAAGTAAAGTAAAGTAAAGTAAAGTAAAGTAAAGTAAAGTAAAGTAAAGTAAAGTAAAGTAAAGTAAAGTAAAGTAAAGTAAAGTAAAGTAAAGTAAAGTAAAGTAAAGTAAAGTAAAGTAAAGTAAAGTAAAGTAAAGTAAAGTAAAGTAAAGTAAAGTAAAGTAAAGTAAAGTAAAGTAAAGTAAAGTAAAGTAAAGTAAAGTAAAGTAAAGTAAAGTAAAGTAAAGTAAAGTAAAGTAAAGTAAAGTAAAGTAAAGTAAAGTAAAGTAAAGTTAAGTTAAGTTAAGTTAAGTTAAGTTAAGTAAAGTAAAGTTAAGTAAAGTAAAGTAAAGTAAAGTATAAGAAAGACAAAATGAATAATTTTATGCATAAGATATTCAGTAGAATAGAAACTTTGTAAAGTTTGAATCTGTATCTATCAATATATATTAAATTGACAGCAACCGGAAAAAAAAATTGTATAAACTTCTGAAGTAGATGAGGAATAAACAAAAAAAAAACTATACCGCCAAAAGCGACAACATTTTCTAATTTCTAATTCTTGTTCTATAATTCAACTAATTTTAAACTATACGATCCCACACTTTGAACCAAACGAAGCCGAAAAAGAAATTAACCAAAAAAATAAAAAAAAACTAAATATGTTTTTTTTTTGTTTTATTTTTTAATTGAGAGGAAACATTTAAATTAATGCGAAAGGAATGTCCAATAAAAGGTGGGAATTCAAATGAAAATTAGAGAAATTTCCATAATTGAAATTATATTATCCAAATTTGTTTTATTTAATATTGTAAGGTGGTCTTTTATTTTAAATATTTCATATAAGATTATCAGATTAAGGGTTCGTCGTCCAATGATGTCTTTTGTTATTTAATTATGATTGCAACAAAAATTAGAGCCCACTCTGTTTAAATTTTTATTTTAGATTTTTTTCTTATATATATATCAATACATATAACACACCTTACTCAGAGACATATTGATTATTATGAAATTTGATTCCTTCATTAGATTTAGTTTTTTAGTACATTGATAGAAAAATGACAGCTAAACGTACAAGAAAATGAAAATAATCAATAAATTATCTTTTCTTAAAAAGAAGAAATTTATTTATATTTTTTTTGGTTGTCAGTTTTCTTTTTCATTGCTCACACCCAAATACAATAATCTTCTTCATTTTTTTTTTTTTTGTTTAGTGTTCGCATTCAACGCATGGTTTAGTAGAAAACAAACAAACAAAAAAAAAATATATTATTGAACAATTGTCTGCATCTGTCTGCCAGTACCCATGAAGAGCATATTAAGATGAAAAAATAAAAAATTGTTAAATAACAATCTTCTTCAAATAAAGTAATAAAAAAAAAATATAAACTGAAATTCAAAAAAAATTTTATGGACAAATAAGTGAGAAAAAAAAAAACCTCCCACGATTGTTGAAAACGGCTTTCTTTTACTTCTTCAAATATTTTTTACAAATATTTAAATTTCTTCGCGCATGAAGATTTTTTTTTCTTCTTTTTTTACTTTGATTGTTGTTGTATCTGAGTGATTGTTGTTATTTTATTTTATTTTTTTTGTTACCTTCATCTCCTTTACAGTCTCTTTTTCTTTCCTTTATTTTCTTCTTCTTCTTCTGCTTCTTATACATTTTTTTTATTTTTCTCTTTTTTTTTTCTTTTCTTTTCTTTGACTTGACTTTAAGTTCAATATTATTAGATCTTTAAGACCACAATTTATGAGTAAATAAAAATGCAAATCAATTTAATGTTTTCATTCTCAAACAAAATGAAATTTTGTTTATTTTTATTTTTATTATTATTTTCATTTCATTTTCTGATTGGACCACGTCAATTATTGATCAAAAATAAGAATATTTCTATTTCTATTTCTGTTTTGGTTTATTCCTTTATTCTAATTTTTTTTTGTTTGTTTGTAACAAATTGATTTTTCTCATTCACATTGGAATTTGTTTAAATAAATAATAACAAAAAAAAACAAACATCTAATGAAAATAATTTTTATAACTAAATTTTCAGATAAGGAAAAACGATATTTTTCATTTATGTTCATTCCATTGATTGCGCCCACATTTCTTTATATATTTTGTGTTCCATTTCCATTATTACACTCGTTATTATTATTATAAATTTAAATGACTTTGAATTTAATGTTATCAAAGTATGTTGAATATTTCTGTGGGAACTTATGAGAAAACATTTTTGTTATTTTGTTTTGTTTCTTTTTTTTTTTTGTTTTCTCAATATTTATGAAAAGAAAATCTTTTATAAAATATTAGATATGGTGTAAGATGTATGCACATCACAGTGTGATATCGCACTTGTTCATGTTGAATGTTAAAATATTCGTTAAGTCTTTTATAGAATATATGTTAGTTATTCTTATTACTTTTTATGTATTCAACGTAATTGAGTTTTTTTTTCTTTCTTTTTTTACACCTTTTTCGAACATTGTTTATTTTTTCCACTGACTAATATTATATTTAATAAATATTTTTTAACGATTGATTGTGCTTACACAAATCTGTAATATTACAATTGACTGAGTATCTTTACTCATTAGCTCGTATGTATTTGTAAATAATATTCAATAGTATTTGGCTGTCATATGTACTCATTACATGGAATCTATATTATTCTGATATATTTATATGTGAATTCAATAAAACCGATTTCATTACAGTCTCAACATATGTATTTGCTTTTGTCAATTCAAACTCAACATATAATAAATTTGTTATTGTTAAAATTATTAGATTAAAATTTTACTTTGAAATTCAATCATCCTTCACTAAACTGTCCTTAATTACCAAATTGACTTACTTCAATACGCAAAAATCATTTATAATAAATCTAGTGGTTCTTATATGGAACCAGACGATCCCATTCTCATCAGCAAATTTTATGTTAACAATTTACAGGCGCTAAACACTTATAATTATAAATTTTAATTGAATAATATATTATTCGCACATCAATTTCTTAGAAAACACAAAAATATTATACAAGAGAAAGATAAGACAAATACATTTGTTGTTTATAACAATTCAATCGGAAAGCAAGAGAGAAAAAAAAAACACAATAAACAAATTGTTAAAATAAAATCTGTCGGTTTTCATCAACAAAATAATATACGCTATGGCTTAAAATTAAAATTAATCAATCTTAACATCCGTCCGTATCACTTTCAATCCTATTTCATCAAGTTCATTAAACCACTCAACGCTTTTATAACAAATCAGAAGAATTTTTCTAAGTTTAGACTCAAAAGTAATTAATTGACTTCCACCAGTAAGTAATTACTCAAAAGTCTATGTCTCAAATGTTAGTCCATTCCAAAATATAATCATGACGACGACCAAAAAAATAGTGAATAGAAAATAAGAAGAAGAAGAAAAAAAATGAACAATTAAATAATATAAATTGAAATGAAATGAATTGAAGTGAAATAGACTAAACACTAAATGTTATATAGATCTACGTGAGTCTATTTAACGTCAGTTGAATCTTTATTATTTTAATTCGTGCGAAAACTTATACACATTTTTCTGTATACATAAGATTGACTACCGCACACATTTTAACAATACGCATACACACACGCACAACGCACATACAGCAAAACCTTTTCATATTTTATAAAAAGGTTCTTTCATTTTGTATCAACGTTTCTTTATTTCTGTTTTTTATTTTTTTTGTTGTTGTATTTTAAAATTATCAATCTTAAATTTGATCTTTAAAAATTTTTGTGTACCTCAGTATTTATACAAATCTGTTGTGTGGTATCAATACATTTAAGACTAAATAATGCCAGCACACACATACTTCACTTGTTTTGGTTTCGGTTGTTGTTATTGTTATTGTTGTTGTTGTTGTTGTTGTTGTTGTTGTTGTTGTTAATAATTTGAATTCATTCAAAAGTGAATGAAACCTATACATTAGATTTTTCTTCAATTCGTTTTCTTTGAATAAAATCTTTACACATTTTTATGTTATACGGCCAATTGATTGAATTTAAAAAAAATCAATATAAATTTAAAAAGGTGAAAATTGAATAATTCTAATTGTTTTCTAATTTATTTTTATTCCAACATTCAATTAATTTAATATAATTGAATAATTCTAATTGTTAATAAATTAAATAAATATAAACAACAACATCAAAAAAAAGTCCATAACAAATTATTATTGATTTTATTGATTATCGTGTGAAGCGGCATTTTAGGTTAAATATATTTCAATGAATATAAAACAATTTGTGTTAATGAATGGAAATTTCGCGAAAATTGAAAAAATAAATGAAAAAATAATAAAATATGTAAAAGAGAGGAACTCAAAAGATGCTTTTATTGATAAATTCTTTTGTGTATAAATAACAACCAAATTGTACTTAATGTTTATATTTCTTGGACTGTAAAATTTAATTTGAATTGTTTTTTTTTTTTTTTTGATGTTTTTATCTGAACACAAGAATTGGGTTTTTTTTTTGTTTATTTGTTATTCTACGAGGTACCGGTCATTTTCATTTATTTCTATTTCGTTTAGATTTTAGAATATTTTGTTTAGTTAACAATAAAAAAAAAATCGTTTTTTAATGAAATCATTTATTTGGAAATAAAAATACGATAAAAAAAAATAAGAAAAAAAAAACCTTCATTATGAAGGTTTGAAAAATTTTAAAATCGATAAATAATACATAAATAATTCCTTTATCTGATGATGATCACTGTGAAAATAAAATCAGTTTTTATTTTTAATACATTTTTTAATTAAGAAAATCAATAAAAAATAAATAAAAAATAAACACAATAAATCTGTATTTTTAAATTTAACACAAATTCACTCAAAAAAGATTGCAAAAAAAAAAAAAAATGAATTTCTTTTATTGAGAAAAAAAAAATGTTGGCCAGCACTAAAATATTTCGTGCGTGTTTCATTTTTTTTTTTTGTTCTTCGATTGTCCAAAATAATTGCTATAAAAATATTAAATGTCCAAATACCAACAATATGTTCATTCATATATATTTTTTTTTAATATTCGTCATCACTAATTTTTTTAACGTTTTTTTAATCCACATTTATGTATCCAGCACTAACATACTTTTTTTCTTTGAACCGTTTAAAAATAAATAAAGTTCATTGTGAAATTCTTTGAAATTCTTTGCAATTTAAAGTTTAACTTGATTTTATGTTTAATCTTTCTTCCTTAAAATCCAAAACGGAATATGCTCGTTACACCAATTTTTCTTTTCTAAATTAAATTCTGTTTAAAGTTAAAAAATAAAATAAACAAATAAAAAATACAGTGGAATTATAGGAAGGAATAAAATTGTATTTTATGCCTTTCAATATTTTGTTTTTAAACAAAGTTTGAACAAAACATAAATTTAATTCATCGATTCTTGAATTATTTTTATATGTGAATTTTGGAAGGAATTAGTAAATTGCAATCAAGTAATGTGAGTTATAATTTTGTAGCAAAGTTCTATTGTTGGTCGAAAACAATTCTTCACGAACAATTTTCATTAAAGAAAAAATGTTAAAATATCCATACAAAATTTCATCAAAAGATGAGAATAAATTTTGTTCCACCAAAACCTATAATTTTCTAAGGATATTTGAGACAAAGAGAAAATTACGTAAAGTGCAAACAGTTCATCCTCTTCATACCTGAACGTAATTATTTAATTTTTATTCAATGCTGGTAAGAAATCCGAATTATTTTCTTAAAAACAGAAATAAGATTTTTAATTCAGGAAGCATAACTTCCATTCACCATCCTCTATCGGATATAATATAAAAATTTGTAATTACAATTTCCGTATTATTTTTTTTTGTTCTCATCATAAAATCAAGTTACACGAAACCATTAATTTATTAACAAATAAATCTCACAACTTTTAGAGGAACTTTGGTAGATTTTTTTTTTTTGGGTCAATTGAAAGGTTATATGACGAGTCATATGGGTTTTTTTCTGTTCTCCTTCTGTAAGCCACATGATTTATATCTTTGTCATTTTATTTAATAATCATTTTAGTGTGTTTGCTGTACCTTTATTTTTATTACTTTTTTTTTATCCATATCCCGCATACAGGAAACATAAATCCTTCAACTGTCACTCAACTCCATCAACGAATAATCTTAAGAAATTGATTTATGCAATAAACACGCAAAAATTCAATCAAATAATTAACTTGATTTTTTCTGTTTTCTTATTATCAGTTGAATTTTTATTTTTGCGTTAACATTATTCTCTACATTCACATATAAAAAATATAAGAATTGCTTCTTAATTCTATATTCAACAAAATGAAATTGATGAAGAATAAGAAAAATCATTAAACCCAACTACGGTTCTGCCTTTATTCGATAAATTATCGAAGCCGCAGGCGATAACTACCAAGGAAGGCCTGTTTTACTTTTTCTTCAACATCTACCGACAAACTACCCTCATTCTCTGTGTTATTCTTACTTATTTCATCTCTTTTTGTTGTTGTTGTTATTATTATTTTGGACATCGCGCGTCTTTCTTTTTCCTTTTGTTTCTATATTCTTAATTCTTTCCCTTTTCCATTCCCTTCTCCTTTTTTTTTTTTATTTAAACATCTTTCTGATATACGTTTTTTATGTAGAAAAATGTGTATCTACTCTTAGAATATTGTAATCATCTTCATCATCATCATCATCATCATAACATCATTGAATTGGAATCGAGTCTCCTTGATATTATTTTGTGTTTTTTTTTTTATTGTTTTTAGTTATTTTGTTCTTCTGTTTTCATTGTCAGGTTGGCAACATTTATCGTAATAATAAGTTGGATGCCGCAGGTGAAATTTTTACTTGCGTTGTTTGTGTTTTGATTCTTTCAACTTTTGTTGTTTTTTTTTCTTTGTTTCATTTTTCTTGTTTTAAAGTTTTGTGTATTAGGAAAAAAAAAATCAGATCATCACTAAAGAAATAATGTTTGTAGATTTAAAACCTTAAAGGTAAGTCCACATTATTACGATAGAGTGAATAATCTGCGTGTATTAATGTTTGATGGTT
Organism: Pedicia rivosa; assembly: GCA_963082725.1. Taxonomy (NCBI): domain Eukaryota; kingdom Metazoa; phylum Arthropoda; class Insecta; order Diptera; family Pediciidae; genus Pedicia; species Pedicia rivosa. Next base: position 12,817,187 of record OY720155.1, read on the forward strand.
ATCGCATTCGTACATTGTATCTATTTTATACTTTATATTTTAACGTAGCACCAATGTTTATTTTAATATTATTCATTTACTGTATATAAATGTTAACATTCGAGTGACGCTGACAAGTCTGTGTTCCCTTTTTTTTCTTCTTTCACTTCAATCGATAATATTTTATAAATTTATTAGATTCAATTAAAAAATAAGATCAAAATCAGTATTTAACATTTGATCAAAAAAATTTTCACGCAGTCAAATTCACACTTTATATAAATTGATTTTTATTCATTTTTGATCTTGTAAGATTTTTACCTGATGTCCGATAAATCGTTCTAACACTTAAGTGCGTTAAATTAAATGGGGTAAAAACCGTTAATAATAATAGTTTTGTAAAACAATTAATTCATAGCAGTTTAATTAAAGTTTAATAAAAATATAAGTGTTAAATTTTTAACGACTTTCCAAGAGAAAATATCTAGAAAAACGATGATTTTAGACATAGCGAAACATAAACGAGATAAATTTGTAATATTCTACAAAACAGGATTTTTTAAATGAATCTTAAACCTTTATTAGGAAGAAGAATATTAAATATAAAACATAAAAATTAATACAAAAAGCGTGATTCTATTTTTCCAAATAATTACAAACAAACGTCCTGATAGATTTTATATAAAATTCCATTGTTGAATTTTGTACTCATCAATTCTAATTTTTCATACAAAAATCTTTGTATAGAATAAATTCTCTAAAAATAATTCTGTTTAGTCAGTTTCCTTAGAAAAAAAATTAACCAATTTCTTTCCAATTGTAAAATAATTGCAAATTGTATGAAACATTTAATTCAGAGATAAATGTTTTATTCAATGAAAAATCTTAATTAAGTGAAATCCTTAATCAACAGTTCAATCGCTTCACTTAACAATAAACAAGTTTAAAGATAACAAATAAGAGTGTAAGTTATTTTTATCAAGATCAACCAAAGAAAAGTAAAAGAAAAAAGTTATTTAAGAATTAAAATATAAAATGTAAAATGAAAAGAATTTAAAAAAGAAAAATTATTGAACAGAAAAACATAAAAAACGTTTTTATTGGTCAATTAATGAATTTCATGGTAAACACAAGAACAACATTTTTAAAGTTAAAAACTTTTATAAAACTATAATCCATTTTAAATATAATTTTGCAAGACGCTCAGACAAAAATCGCATTAAATTAAAGTTATTTTTAAAAGAAACAGATTTACCGAAATTTGTCAATTTAAAAAATTTAAAAATTCAAAAAATTCAAACAACAAAAACAAAAAAAAAAAGCCCCCCAATTGGGCTCCACCTTCAACTCTTTAATCTGAATTTTTAATTTTTATTAACAAATTATTTTTTACGTGTTTTTTTTTCTTTCTTTCTTTCCTTAACATTTTTTTCATCAATAAATTTATTTTTGATTTTATTAAATTTAACTTTTTTTTTTGTTGTTGTTTTTTTTTTTTGAAACTAAAAAATTAGATTCGTGTTCTTCTTCTTCCCCTCTAACGAATAAGAAAAAATTAAATATAATCATTCTTTTCCCCACACCCCCCATTACACCATAATTTGAATGTAAATTTTATTTCTTCATCAGTTTTATAACTTATTTATCTCTTAACACTTTCTTGTTATTTTTTTTTTTGCGTCATCTGGATTTTTATTAGACAGTTGTTGTTATTTTCGTTGTTATAAATATTTCTGTTTAATGATTGCTGCTTTTTTTTTTTTTTGTTTTTGTTTTTGTTTTTTAAAAGAACAAAATAAAGAATAAATTTCGAATAATAATTTCTATAAATAAAATTTTCATAAATTAAATCGACAAATCGACCCAAATTCTTTTCACCACAAAAAAAAAGGAGGAACATTTTAATAATCTCAAGTCAATTTATTTTTTCTTTGTTGTTTTCATTTCTTTCTTTTTTTTTTTTTATTCTGAGAAAATTGCTTCAACCCACGCAAGATATTTTTTAAGTTTTTTTTTTTATATTTGTTGTTGTTGTTATTTTTTCCTTCTTCCAATTTTGTTGTTGTTGTTGTTGTTTTTTTAAAATTCTTCTTGTGATTCTGACAAACTCAGACGTAATGTCAGTGATGGTAAACGAGAAGAGGGAATTTTAATTCTTTTGGTGTTATTGTTGTTGTTGTTGTTCTTATTATAAAATAAAGCAGATGAAGCAGATTATGTCCAGATGTAAGATACGTTTCACTCTGATCGTTTTATCGATTAAATTGAAGAAACAGATTAAAAATTGATCGAAGTGAAAAAAAAAATTAAATCAAAATTAAGCCAGTAGCAGTGAAGATAGTAAAGATGCAGATGAAGATGCAGATGAGATGAAGATGAAGTTGAAGATGCAGATGAGATGAAGATGAGGTTGAATATATGGAAAAGAACTACAACTGTATTTTTTTAGTTTGAAATAATGTAATTGAGGGAAAGTCTGGCTGATGTAAATTTTTAATTAAACGATTGAGACTTCTTGAAAATGTCCAAATAAAAAAAAGTTTTCTTTTTCGGTTCCCGACACAAACCGCAATATAAAAGTCTTTGTTTTTTTTTTTTATATTATTAAAATTTTTCTCATCAAAATTTATATTTTCGAAAGCTCAACGTAAGTGCATGATTTTTTGGCATTAAAAATTATCGTATTCGCGATAATAATTCATTTATCTTTTTTCAATCAATTCCAATAAATTGTTTTTTTTACAGCAAAAATCATCGACTCTTCTCTAAAATAAACAACCAATCATTATAAATTCCGTTAAAAAATAATTTTCACCAATTTTTACCCAAAGATGAAAAAAAACACCAACAAAACACAAAATTCAAGACTCAAAAAAATAACACCCGTTTTTTGTGCCAAATATTAAATTTGCAAAATGAATAAAAAAAAAAACAAAACCGAAACAATTGAAAGAGAAAATTTAATTTCAGTGATACAAATGTTAAATAAAATTGATGCCAAACGAAATAATATCAATATCACATAGTAAGGCCTATGACTTGAAAATTTTAGAATTAGTCCTTTTAATATGCGTTGATCAGAATGATGATGATGATGATCATGATGATGACTTTGGCTCTTATTTTAGGCGGACAGTCGGTTGATGCCAAGAAAAACGCCTATCGCTAAACGTTCTCGTTCTGGATATAATCGCTGCTATTAAATCTAGATTAGCTTTTGTTAATTTTTTTTCCCTGTTTCTTCTTCCTTTTTTTTTTTTTATAAAAAAATTAATTTTTAAGTTTTGGTTTTTTTTTTCTTTTCTGTTCATAAAACATTTTTCTGTAATTTTTTTCCTTTGATTTGCTTTCTTAAGAATTTTTATTTTTGTTGTTGTTGTTGCTGTTGTTGTTGTTTCTTAAAAATATTTCTTTAAAAACGCATGCACGCAATCATTTTGTAAAAGATCAATCAATGCGTTTCATGTCATTTTTCTATACAATTTATGTTTGGTGAATTTTCATTTCATTGAAGAAAGAATTGTTTTTTTTTTTAAATATATTTTAGTGAAGGTGGATTTCCAATTAAATTGTATTTATATATTTAACGTATGTCGTGTCAGTAATATTTAAACGTAAAACTGAAAAACATCATAAATACTTTGTATTACTAAGATACAAATACAACATACAAGTATATTAAAATTAAAAGGTTTACAAACATCAAACTTAATTCATATTATCATCTAATTTCAACTCATACATAAATAGCAGGTGCGTATCCTTCGTATATTATTTATGTTTTTATAAATAAAAGAAAGAAAATACAAAAAAATAAAAAAACATCTTAAACTTAAAGTTAACTGTATCAGTTTATAATATGTCATTATTATATAGAACCGACTAAACGTCTAAATGTTTTCAACTTTTTTTATTTGTATTTCTTTCATTTCATTAAAATAAAGACGATAAAATGTATATCATTCGTCAGTTCCATTTGTTTTTTTTTTGTTTTTTGGTCCAATTGTATATTTTATAGAAAGATAATATGGTCAGAAATTTATCATTTCCGAAAAAAAGAAAACATTTTTAACTGTAGGTTTTGAAAGTCCAATCCAACACAAAAAAACATAAAAAAAAAACAGAAATAAGCGAAACTTTATGCATAGAAATAATCTATTTGTCTGGAATGTTTGGCTTTCGCTTTGGCTACTGAATTCCCTTTTTATTGTATGTCATTATGCAGAATAAATATATTTTTTTTATACAAAAGAAAAATAAGAAGAAAAAAAAAATAAACAACTAAAATTGAAGAAAACTCTATTCTCTGACATTTGCATATTTTAAAGAAATGAATTGAAAAAAAAAAATGTATCGATAAATTATAAAATTCGTCCCGTCTCCAATAACAAATTAAAAACTTGTCTATTTGGGTCTGGGTCTATCATCAGAATATTTGTTGAATTTATTTTCAAAATTTGTTGAATTTATTATCGTCCATTTTTAATCCAAAAAATAAAATAAAATCCATCAAAAAAACCACGGTTAATTTTTTGCGCATTTACACACATTTTCTTTTCTTACTTTGGCCTGGTAAAAAGACAATATGAGTCTTTCATTTCATGCCATTTATATCAAACAAAAAAAAAAACACACAGAAGATATAATATATTACCCACCCCATTTGTATATCCAACTGGATATATACGATTGTGTTTGGTAAGTTTCAATGAAAGGGACAATAATAGGATGATGCGTTACAACTTACAATAACAAAACAATAAGTGTTCTTTTACTAAACGCAGCCGTTATTATATATATATATATATAGGTACACGTCTTATATTACAAAAACAATTAATGTTGAAAATATTTTTGTACTCGTTTTTATTATTATTATTATTATTATTTAGAATTATTGTACTTTTATACTTGTAGTCCTTGATATACCCTATCTTATAAAATTCTCTATCTTACTTCTTTTTTTTTATTTTTTATAAGAAATGATTTCACTATTTTATTTCTATTTATTTATTTGTTGTGAGATTCTAGTCATTCACAAATTGAACCTTCAAAATTAATCTTTATTTTTATATATAAACTGTTAGCTAATGAAATTTGTATTAAGAAAGATGGAAAAAATAGTTAGTGTTGGGCTTAATTAATTACAGTAAAATTTATAAAAACAATAAAAAAAAAACAGGAACTCATCAGCTACATTTTTTTTTTTGCATCATTATTTTTGCTTCATGCTGGTTGAAACACTGACTGACCATTGACGTTAGATTTGAAAGTACAATTTAATATTAAATACTTCATTTGGCAAATATTTTGACTTTAACCATGAAAAAAAAAACAAACATATTCAAAATAAATTAGAAGATATTTAAAGTTTAATTAAGATATTATTACCCGCATAATCATAACGACTAAACTCAAAACTCTTTATTTTTTGCAATTTTTCCTAATCACGCAAAATTACAGACAATAATGTACACATTAGAATCCAACCAATCATTAACTCAAATGTCTTCCGATTGTATTTTGTGTTTCCGTTATGTTGAGCTCATCCATCCGTTCTTATTTGTATCTGGTCCCCAAGAAAAAAAATCTATTTCACTATATAAGATCCCAACACCAAAGCAAAAAAATATAATCCCTTATATGAATCATTCAAACAGACATTATTTTCATTTTGAATTGAACTACCTAAACCTTAACCTCATCTTCTCTCCCTCTCACAAATATTATAATTTTTCTTTATATTCTTCTATTTTTTTTTTTATTAGAAGAAAATCCTAAATTAAATAACGTACTTTTCACTTATGTTTAGGTCTTACATATAACAATAGTATTCTATGTGTTTAAGTTTACGATGAAAGATTCTATTGAAAAGGTAAGACTTGTGAAGGGAACTAAAGTAAATTTTATAAATTCGAGAGGGAGAGAAATGTTAGGCGGAGGAATATTTTCTTTACATTTATTATTAAGATTAAATAGAGAAAAAGCTGCATTTTTTTTTCTTATATAGGTAAGAGTACAGAGTACCTTCATAAATGTGATTAAAGATCATAATCAATAAATTTTATTCTTTTATGTTATCAAAATACAGTCAACCCTTATAAATAAATAAAGCGCAACGCATTCCATTTTAAAGATTTATTTGATAAAATACTTTGAATTTTTTATCTTAATTTTACACAATAAATATTTTCTGCACCAAAAAATCTATGAAAATTGATTTTTTATAAAGATTGTTCCACTATATTTTTTTTCCCAAAAATTTATAGAGTGACAAATTTTATTGAAGTTTGGTTTCTATGACTAAAATAAGGCGTGATTCAACAACAAAAACATCCAGATTTCTTAGTTACATAAAGAAGAGTAAAGGAATTCCAAGTCTAAAATCTATAGTTCATTGTTGAAACTCAAAGAACAATTAAATTAGGCATCATCAAAATCTATACACAAGGTGCTATTTACTGAATATTATTTCAACTCATTAGACTTCGAATAATCTTTAGAATAACATATTAACTAAAGAAAGTTTATTGCGAAGTTAATGCACTCCTAAAATATACTCAACTTGAATAATTCGTAAATTTTATCATTACAGCAAATTTAATAATTATTGAAACTAATAAATTATATGAATCAAAACGAATTCCTTTATACTTCATTGGAATTGAAAAATTTCCAACTGCACATAGTTATTTATTAATTCTTACACCCTAAAACACCCTGCTATGTTGTTGTTCCATCCCCAAATACCACGCATAAAAATATTCCCACATATATTCATTTGATGCTTTATATAACCAGGCATTTCACATTACCTTTGTATAAATAACCATATACGCATTACTCGTATTATTTTTTTCACAACAAATTCTATTGTTTGAACATAACAAACAAAAGAAAAATCTATTCCGTAAGAGTGGCATACAGTGATTTCTTTGTTCATTCATTTACTTTATATTGTCGAAGAGAATTTGAATACAAATATTAAGTATAAGGATATGCATTGAAGAAACAACAACAACAAAAAATGTAAAATTTGGGGTGGCAAATTTTCTATTAAGTAAAATAAATAAAAGAAAAATGCAATCAAATATCTTACCTAAATGGAATTATTTTATTTTTACCCCATTTATTTCCTGATTCAATTAAATGAGGGGAAAAATCTAAACAACAAGAAAAAAATATTTGGTTTTTTTTTTAAACAAAATACCTTCGGATACGGACATAAAAGTACAATTGTATAAGAAAAGAGTCGTCACCGTGAGAATATTGCCACCCTTCTATAAGTAACTTTTTTTTTTTTTTTTTATTTTGATAATCACTATTATATGCTTTACGTTTGAGGTAAGACGTAGTTGTATAAATTATAAATTATATATAAGGGGGAAATACGCGAAACTTGATTTTGCGACGCATCTGCTCTTATATATTATTTCTTATTATTTTATAAATGAAAAACCTTGAAAATTATATTTAAGTTTATATTTTCTTTGTTGTCTTTTGTTATATTGAACTAAATTTCCCACGACTTTGCCTCCCTTCAATTTTTTTGTGGGTTGAGGAAGAATGAGAAATTCATATAAAGTAAAGTTCATGTTTTATTTCTTCGTATATATAAGTGATATTTTCTTTTCAATTTAAAGATGGAAAAAAAAAAGTTCAGAGAGCAGATGATGATGATGATCCTGTAATGATGAAACTTTTTTATGGTACAATTTAACAATAAATTTTATGATAGGAAGATGAATTGATATTGATGTGCAATAAGGTTTATTTGTAGGAGTCCCGTGGGAAATTTTAATTATTTTCTTTAGTAGACAAAATATATTTAATGGGAAATTATATGAATAACCTTTCAACTAGTGATAGTATAAAAAATCTCATAAGGAATATGAATGAATTCAATATTGTTCATTAAAATTAAATTAAATTAACTTTGTTGAATTATAATTGTGTCATCAATCATTATTTAATTTGTTTGTTTGTTTCAACTGACATGTATAAATTATTTAGTTCCGTGAAACAATAATAATAAACGAAACATAATATTGTATTTTTGAATTAATTGATTGAATCATTTGTAAGAAAAACAATTTAAACCTTCCAAATTTTCAATAAAAAAAAACCACAGTATTTGTCGCATATATTTATGTTTTTTTTGCTAAAAATTCAAAACTTCAAACCTAAACAACATTTTGTGAGAGAATTTTGTATCTTTTAATTGTTAATTTTCAGAATTGATTTCAAGCAATAAATACACGAAGTTTCTTAAAAAATAACAATTACAAATTCACATTAAATAATTGGACTTTAAACAAATTTATGATGTTCGTGTTATTTGCAATAAAGTGATTAAAATTTTAATTTTGATAATGAACTGTTATTGGGTAACGTTTAGCACAATTATTTTTATTAATATTAATTCTCGTAGATATACAATTTATATTATTTGGTAACAGATATTGAATGACCCAGAACAATAATATTTAAAGTATGAAAACTTTTAAACTTTCAAGGTTTATGTTTAATATTTTACTTTTCTACACATCAGAATATATAATTAAATATATTTGTAATTTAATTGATTTTAGAAAAAGTAACAAAATTTATATAATTAAAAAATAATCTGTAAAATAGAATGCATTAATCAAATCAAATATAAATTCTATTGAACCACGCGACTTTTATTTTTTCTTTCATATTATTTTTCGTTCACATTTATATGAGATAATCATAATGGAATTCCGCCTTCAATATGCCACCTAATTATTCTTAGAAACGTTTTATAAGAATTTATATATATATAAAAACTGAAACGTATAGTTAAAAAGCTTAAGCATGATATCTTTTCAAACATATATAATTTAATATTTTAAAGAAGAAATTATATAGAAAAATTATTTAACATTTGACTCACATCAAATTTGAGGAATAAATAACAAAAATATATTATGATTGATTTATAAATAAATAGAAAATCAAATCACCCACGCCCAAATTATTAAAAAATAATCAAAATATAAAATTATACACAATTAAAATAATAAACATTATAACAAATATTGTTAAATTTCTCACGAATTTACACCTCACAGGGTTCGCGTATTCATCATCAAATACAAAAAAAAAACAACTAACAACTAAAAACGTACAAACGGAATTTAACCATCAACCATTTAAGAATCAAATTTGATTCGTTTTTTTTTTTCTTTTCTTCATCATCTGACACGATGGGCATCGAGAGGAGATCGATCAAGACCATAACAATTGCTCCATTTACTGTTTTTTTTTTTCTTAAATAAATTAAACATTTTTGTTTGTAGAACAAAATTTTTAGTCTAAATTTATATATCTTTATTTATAGTAATTATTTAATTGTAAATCCGGATACTGAAATCTTTTCTCACGCCTCTAATGTAATTGGACTTAGACTTTTTATTTTCCTTCGATACTTTGTTCCATAGATGATTTTTGTTGTTGTTGTTATTATTTCATTTTTAATGGTTTTTGATTCGGTGTTTTACTGTAAAGACGTCAATGAATGACGATAAAGGTTATTCTATGACGAAGCAAAATTATATAATGATAATTTTACATATAAACACGAATACGACAAAATAATATTACCCAGAGCCAGTCTAAAATCTGAAACATTATATATTTCTGAAAGTCATTAAAGAAATCAAAGACATAATTAATGGTTTAAATATCTAGAAAATATTGTCGTTTAAATTAAGCAAAAGTTTAAATAGTGAACAAATTTATTTTCCCGCAATTGCATAAAATTATGAATTATAGAATTTGATGTCGTGTCATTTAAGCATATCAATGTTTTGTTTTATTCAATGATTATTCTAGAAAATCAAATAGAATTATTTCTTAATTAATTTCGAAACTCTAAAGAAAAATATTATAAATATTTTTAAATACAAAAATCAATTAACTAAAAGCATTAATTTAGTCAACAAATAAATAATTGAATCTTCATACAATTAAATGAAATTAAGGATTTCATTAATGGCTATACCCGTTATTGACATCAATTTTTTAATTTTCTTGAAATGTTATAAATTTTAAACAATTAATAACATAACACAAAATAATATAAACCATTCAAATGATAGAATAACATACATTGTTGCTATACATATTATTGTATTGCAGGTAATAAGTTTTATATGAGTTTAGAATAAAATAAAAAAAAAAAATATTCGCAAACAGAATTAGAATATTTACAGAAACGAATAAATGTTTATTTATCTTTTTTATTAGATGAAAAATACAGGGGAAAATTATTCCGTATAGATAAAAATATAAAATATAAGAAAAAATATTTATACATTTCAAAAAAAAAAAAAAAGAATAGAAAAAAAAAACATCGAGACATGCGATGAATCTACTAAATGTTTTATCTTATAAAGATTTCTATATTTATTTTGCACATCTAATAATTATATGCATCAACCAGTGCCCCATGAAATTGATTTATATTTTCTCTATTGAAGTAAAGAATTATTATTTATCAGAGATTTGATTTTTATGAAGAAAAAAACATAACATTGTAATGGGATAATGAACTATATTACGTAGGTACATTTTGTATCTGAACAGAAGAAGAAGAAAACATACAATATTCTGAACAGAATATGCTTATATTTTTATTAGTTTGAATTTCCACATAAAATAAATAATAAAGGTTTAAATTTTTAAACGATTCGGCAACGATGATTAAACACAGATCAACAGGATTGAGTTTAATTGATTTAAAAGAAAAAAGAAACTCATTTCATATTTAAAATGTTATGACCAATAATTTTGTGTTTCTAATACAAAGTTTTTTCTAATTACACATTTTTAGTTTATATTTATTAATCAAACAACTTTCTCAACTTTACAAAAATTCTAGAATATATTCTGATTGTGATTCATTAAGTTTCAGTGTTTGCAAATTATGAAGTTTTATTCAAATTACAATGGGGATGATATTTATAAGATGGCTTCATTTTAGTAAACAAATTTGATTGTGGTAAGATTCATGTAAATAATAGAAATAACTGTGAATATGACCTACAAATTTGATTCCGTCACACAAATAAGAGTTTTGTATTAATTTGTAAAAAAAAAAAAAAAGAGCACAAAAAATTAACAGATGTCCAACGGATTATTCATTTATTTTTATAAAGGTAAAAATTTTATTTTCAAATATAAATTCACAATAACAGAATTCATTCATTTTATAATATCTAAATTAAAATGTATAAATTCTATAGGATATATAATATTTGTATAACGAAAGAAATTACCTTGAATTCTTAAAAACTTGTGTGAATATAGAGAAATATAGGAATTGTCGATTTAATTTCAAATGAAAATATTTTATCTTTGTGTTTTGTCTAATATGAATATATCCTTGGAAAATTCTTGTTGATAATAAAATAAATAAATAAATATAAAAACTATTTAGGTAACATGGAAAAAAATATCTATCTACGTTAAAATGGTTCATTAATATTTATTAAGTTTATTAGAATTGTACAAAAGTTTGAAAAAAAAAATAACAACTTCAACAATAACAACGAATTTCTTTACTGATAAAATTCAACAATAAAAATCTGTACTTTATGTAAAATGGTCAATCAATGACAATTTTAATTTAAAGTAAAAAATGGTAAATCAGAAATAAAACTGAATCATCGAAATAATTGACACATTTGAAATTGTGGGTAACCTTTTACCTACTTCACATGTGATTTAATTATAATTGGTAATACTCCTTCTTTGATCAAAACATAACCTAAAAAAGTACACAAAACACTAAATAAATATTCTTCATCAAATTTTTTTTTTGTTTTGAATAAACGTGAATAATTTTCGGGTCAAAATAAAAAAAAAAAAAAACGGCGGCTCATAAATAAAAATGTTTTCCCTTGCAAATGTGACATTCACTTTGTTACATCATCGATTTATTTTTGTTACTTTTTTATTATAAACGCGTTAAACTTTCACACACACAAGACACAAAATAAATTTATTTTAAAAAATTCATACATTATACAGTGAGCACAAACAACAAAAACCAAAAAAAAAAGAAAAAACAGAAAGAAAACCAAAAATGACAACGAACAAAATGAAAATACTGAACGCATCAAACTCGATTTATGCAAATTAAAAATTTTTTAAATCAATTTTGATAAATAAAGGCAACAAAATGGATGTACAATTTTTCATGTGAAAACTATATATATATGTGTGTGTGTGTGTGTATGTGTGTGTGTGTGTGTATATGTGGACTGTATAATATATTTGAAAATATCGACACATAAAAAGGGGTTAAAAAAAATGCAAATTAGATTATTATTGATCAGTGAGAAAATATTTCCTAAACGGAAGTATTAGCACGTGTTTATTTCTGTTCCTTATTCATCTTCATAATTTTTTTCTTTTTGCCTGATGTCTTCCTTAAAAGGTGTGTCTTTTTAGTCAAAGAAAGAAAGAAATCCATCTATAATACTTATGTAGCACGTGCTCAATATCAAAATTGTATAATTCCTCTGATTTGTTTCTTCTTCATATTTTTAATAATAAACAAACCAACAAAAAAAAACTGATCTTATATTTTATGTGATTTAATATTCCCTTCCTTTAACTTTATCCTAAATCATATATGTGTATCTGTGAATCTGTGTATCTGTGTATCTGTGTGTATATATTTAACCTTTAGAATATTGTCCTAGATAGAAATTTATATGTAAGAAGTCCTTGTCGAAAATGTTATAATCTTTATCAAATATAAAAACGAACCGTTTCTTTTCTTTTTATTCTTCAAATATTTTATACATCTTTCAAATGTCGATCTCTTATATATAAAATAGGACCATGTGCATTTATATTTATATAAAAAAAAAAATTTCAAATATCATCTGCTACATAATTCTTTCACTTTTTTTTTCTTCTTCTTATTCTTATTCTTTATAAAGTATTCCTCATCTCTTCTTCATCTTTTCGAGCCCTCACCCGATCAAAAAAAAAAAAAAAAGTAACAAAAAAAAACGAAGAAGAAGAAAATAAATTTTACTTTATACAAACTTCTTTTCTCGTCGTCTTCATCTTTCACTTTTTCTTTTTTTTTTTTTTCCTTTTCTTTTCTTTTCTTTTCTTAACGTTTGATGTTTTCTTCTGTATTATTATTTTTTTTTTTATGAAGGTAAATATTTTAACAAAAGACACCCGCGTGTTCACAATCAAAAATTTTTTGTGTAAACAAAATCGGTGACATATTAACGACATGATTTTTCTGTATTAGGTATTTGTTTGAAATCTTTAAAGAGAATAAATATAAAAATTAATTTGCTTTATGATTTATCTATTTTCAGTTAGGTTAGTTTGGGTTTATTGTTTATTGTTTATTATTATTATTATTATTTGCAAAGAAATCAAAAGAAACAAATTTAGAAGAATACCAAAGACTTTGATTGTATATATTTGTAAGAATATTGTAAATATAACAGAATTCATATAAAATATTATGACATGAAAACAGTGTGTGTGTGTGTGTGTGTGTATGTTTTTGGTGCCACAAAAAATTTTAGATAAGTTAAACTAAAAATTACCACCAACGAGAATGTTAAATATTTTTTACAAAAGAGAAACAAATTTAATTGTGCAAAAGAAGAAAAAAAAAAATTGGTACGCACTTGAAATTTTGTGCCCCAGAAACTAACTATCCGTTGCTTTTTTTTTTTTTTGTTTTTTATTATAAAAAGTATAATAAAAAAGAAACTGAAGCTTTTTTATTTTTTTATTTATATTTCTATAACGGAGTGGAGTTCAAAGACTTCTTGACTACGCGGCCACAATATATATTTTTTTTTATTTATTTATATACCGCGCGATTTTTTTTTTCTTCTTTTTTTTCAAATCATTAATCAAATAATAGCAACAACAACAACAACAATTATAATAACAGCAACAACAGCAGCAGCAACTAAGAAAAATTGCACAAAGCAATAAGTAATAATAACCTACCAATTTTAAGAGATTTCAATCCTAAATCAACATTTTTAATGTAATTGCTTAATCACACCAATTACAAAAGAGAAATAATAAAAAAACTTTGACTTAAATATTGAATCTGCAAACATAAAATACAAAAAAACAAAAAAACAAAAAAAAACAAAAATGTATTATGCGATTTAACAGTTGCGCGCGCATTCAAAACTACAATTGTTTGATGGACACAATTTAAGAGTTTGTAATTTTTCTTTTCTTTTCTTTTATTGTAAAAATCATTCGATAAAATCTTTTTGATTTGTTTTTTTTTTTTGTCTACCACTTCTTCTTTTTCATAAGTAAACAATTTTATATAAAATAATAATTTCATTTCGTATATATAGAAAAAAAAAATTTCCCATGATCTAATCCAATCGACAAAAACGACAATCCAACAATTATTATTTATATACTTCTGTAATGCTTCCGATCTTCGCTTTTTTATAAGAGATGAGATTGGTGCTTTTTTTTTTTTTTTTCGTTATGTTATGTTCATATTATTATTTTACTGGTGATGTTCTTTTATTCTGTTCATCACACGGCACCGGAATACCGTTTAATATACACTTTTTTTTTCTGTTCTGTTCATTCATTCATTCAACTGCGATATATTTTTTTTTTTTTTGTTTCTCTCCTCTCATACCGCGATAAATTAATAAAACCATTTTTTATTAATATTCTGTTTTTTATTGTTGTTGTTGTTGTTGCCTTGAGTTATCACAATTTTTTACCTCTTTTGTCGATGCTTTTGTTTTTGTTTCAAAGTTAAAAGTTATATGGCAACTCCTACGAATTGAACATTTTGTAATTCTTCCATGTTGTTTTTTTTTTTTGTTTTACTTCAGCAAAATAGCAAAATATAAAAAATGAAAAAGAACAAAAAAAAAAAAAAATTGGATGTGGTCGCGACAAAAAAATTAAAAAAAAAAAAGAAGCAAAAACACATACGCTCGCATATATCTATCTATGTATAATTAAATAAAATAAAAAAAAAATAAGAAATTGAAGAGGCTGATGAGATGAGATGGAGATGGAGATGAGTATAAGAAAACAAAAAGTTTACGACACGCAACCAAATTTATCCACCATAAATATTACAGAAGTAATTTATTACAAATTCGTATTATTATAATTATTATTGGGTCATTCTCAACCAAACAAAATCAAACACAAACAAAAAAAAACGGCCAAAATAAAACAACAACTATATAATTTTTTATGAATTATAATCTTTTCTAACAAATGTAAAGGATATTTATATGCGTATACGTGTCACGTTTGGTGATGTCACTTTAATTATTAATTATATGCTTTATTCTATTGAACAAACAAAACAACAACAACAACAAAAAAACTGTCGTCCAATTGAAAGAAATCTCAAACATTTAATATTATTAACTTTGGGTTGATTGTTGTCATTATCATAATAAGAAAAGATTAAAAGGTTCTTTAGTAAATGTTATGTAGACAATAATGACTATACAGAAGTTACGTTCACAAAAATGAACAATGAAGAAAAATGTATAATTGTCGTAAATATTTTATATTATTAGAATTTGTTGTAACTTATACAAACGTCGTAGAACTCATCAAATTCTAATAATTGGGAAACGAACTAATGTCACGTCATATTTGCTAATAATTTTTTAGTGTAATTTGCTTTCAAATTTGTAAAAGTCTTAACGTTATACGATTGATAAGATGCCCCTCTTACTTTATATCGATGTAAAGTATAAATTTAGAAAATATTGCATTATAATAAATTTCAACTTGTTACATTTTCCTTCTTTTTTTTCTTTAATCAACAAAAAAAACTGTGTTCCTGTTCAACGTTCTATATTTTGTGGAACTTGTCAATAATGTTTACTTATAAATATTTGGTCAGTCAGACGATAACCAATCAATACAAGAATATATTTCTTGTGGTTTTATTATTTATTTAAGAATTTCATACGTCACAATCCTAAATTTCATTTTTCTTATCCTGACAAACTGAAAACAGCTGATTTGAAAGTTATTACAAATGTGCATCAAATTTTATTTTCTTTTTCTCATGATGAACTTTTTATTGATTTAATTTGAAATATTTTTAAACGTATAAAATGTGAAAGTTAAGGGAAGCTGTTTCTTAATACCTTTGACATCCTATTGTATGTTTACTTATTGTTGTCTCTTGTGTGTGTGTGTGCGACAGAGGAGCAAATATAAAATGAAAGAAAATGGAAAAGTTCTTTTAAAATGAAATTGATAAGAGAAAAGTGATCATTCCCAAGCTCCCCTTAAAAACTGAACTGTAAATTTATGCTAATTTTTGATGAAGAAAAATTAAAATGGATGATTAAGCAATTTGGAGTATTCAAATAAATATCCGCATTTGTTTAAAGGACGAATTCCTTTTTTTTTTTTTGTATTTTGTATTTTTGTATAAAACTTTACGTGATTTGTTTCTTTGTCCTTGAACATTTTAAGTAGAGTTTAGTTAACAGCAACTTGAATGAGAACCAAAAATATTTTAAGAGTCACTTAAAATTATTCTGAAACTCGATATTTTTTCTCTTATTCAATACATTAATTAAAGTTCAATTTATTTTCAAATCTTTTCTTCAATTTTGTTTTTATTTAATTTTTTTCTTTTTCTTTTCTTTTGATCAAAACAAATAAATTAACATTTTACTTTACATTTTATTCAAATTTTACATTTATTTGCAAATAAAATAAAATTTCATAAAATATCTATAACAAAAGCTCACTTCAGCAAATTGTCACAAACTCAGGGTTCTTTTGATACAAAGATACAAAACAAAAACAAAAACAAAAAAAACTTTTTGAAAAAAGAGAAAAAAAAAAACACAAACACAAAAACAAAATAATAAAAGAATATCAAAAATGTCAAATGTCAATCAAAGAAAGAAAAAAAAAGAAACAATAAGAAGAAGAAGAAAAAAAAGAACGACGTAAAAAAGGAAAATGAATAATTTTTGAAATTAGAATATAATATTTTTGTTTTTGTCTATTTGGCGACAAAATCTATTCAGCGCAAAGTAAAAAGAAAAAAAAAAACCGAATGTGCATCCAGTAGCTTCAATTATTTGTTGTTATTGTTGTTGTTGTTGTTATTGTTGTTGTTGTTGTTGTTTATTTTTTTTTATTTGTATTTATTTTATTTTATTTTATTTTATTTCTCTATATTAATAGCCTTCGATTTGACTTTGATTTTCGAACAAATTTCACATGACTGGAATATTAAAAAAATTGGCGACCATTTTATAAAAAAAAAAAAAAAAGAAAAAAAAAATAGGAAAAAAAAAAAGTGTTTTCTTTAAAAAAAAAAAAAAAGAAGAAGAAAAAAAAAAAAAACTAAAACGAATGAACGAAATATTTGCTCAGCGTCTTTTTTAAATATTTTTTTTTTTTTTTCTTGTATTTGTATTTTATTTTTTTTGTTATCACTATCACAGACTGATTATGATTAAAATTTATTTTTTCTTGATAAAAAAATTAAATCGAATGTGGAAAAAAAAAAACACATTAAATTGTGTAAAGAAAAAGTTAGACTTAAATACATTGAACTTCGTAAATGACGTAAAGTTGCACGCTGGCTGATTAGACTTCTGTTATTAATTGATTACATTTGTTCCTTCCGATAAAATTCATAAACAAAAATTATAATTGTTCAGATTTATCTTCTTCCGATCCAATTTTGATTTGTTTCTTTAAATTAATATTTTTGTTTTTGTTTTTCTTTTTTAAATTTGTGTTTGTGTGTGTGTGTGTGCATTAATGAATGAGAATGGGAAAATGCTTTTTGTTGTTTTTTTTTCGTCCCATCCCTCTCTCTCTCTCTCTATCAGACGCTCTCAATTTTCATTATAAAATGACGGGCCTTAAAAATGCCCGAACTAAAATTATCCGTGTGTATTTACAAAATGATAAAATTTTAATAAGGCCCGTATTATGATAATGGCAACAACAAATTTGTTGTTTTTATTATTTAATTTATTTCATTATTGTCCATACTTTATTTTAATCGGTTACTAAAGAAATTTGATTATTATCAAATTTATGGGGCAAGTCACAAATAACCTAAAATGATACAATAAATTGTTTAACTTCTTAGTAACAATTATATATCACAATTTTTACAATATTATTAGAATGAATCAGGGGAATTTATTAGATTCTATAGGTACATTTCAAAGAATCCCTAATTTTGAAGCTGTAGTGAAATAATTTTATTGACAATCACTTGCATTTTTTACTTATACATTTGAATTTATTTATTCTCTGCAGAAAATCTATATAATTTCAGTATCAACTATTTATAGTTAGTTCTTAATTATATTCTACACAATCTACACAATAGATTTCGAAGATTTTTTTTACAACTTATTTATAAATTTTTTGTGTGTTTTATTTTTTAACAACAAAATTGTGCTATATGGACGAAATGAATATTTAATGATGTTGAACTGCACAAGCATTCGGCCCTTATTTATTGTAATAGTTTTCTCTCTTACAAATAATAAATAATCAAAAAAATTATAAAAATTTAAAATTTTTGTTTTTATTTCTCTCTTGAACACCTACTCACTCATACGTTAAAAATAAACATTTCCTAGTATTTGTGTAATTTTATTTGCATGCATTGGAATTTTAAGGGGAGAAATTATTACACAAACACAAATTCTCTTATTAGGAGGCGTGTATTCTCTCTTCTTTAACGTAGAATATGGTGGGAGTCACAACAAACCGTTCGAGTGAATAAGTGCGCTGTATATATACGTAAATGTGTAAAAGAGAGAGCATTATAGAAATTCACATGGGGAAAAAATACGAAAATAAAAATACGAAAACAAACGAATTGAAAGATGACGTACGAAAAGTTTGGATAGAACTATTGATAGTGTAAAATAATCTCTACAGTGTATTCACTGATTGTTGAACGATCAGTTCAAACTCGGAACTGATTAGATCACTAGTTTTTTTTTTAGATGTAAGGTGATGTTCTATTGTTATTTTCAATTAATAAATGCGTGCATTCTTCTTTTGTTTTTATAATTTTCAAACAATATTTTTATTTATTAAATTCATCATAAATACAATAATGAAAATTATTTAGTTATTGATACAAATAGTTATCATTAAAATCAAAAGCATAAATATACATTTTCTTTAGTGCTTTTCTTTTTTTTTATTTTTGGTTATCGTCTTTAAGTGTCAGTGTCATCAATAATTAATTATTGTAAACAGTGGATAGAAAATATATTGTATAGTGACATATAAAAACCAAATGAAATTTTTTCATGTTTTGTTTATTGTTTTGTTTTCTTTCATTAAGTGAAAATTAAGTGAAAAAATAAAAAGTGTGATAATTCTTATGATTTAATTTGTAACATAAAAGTTAAAAAAAATTTTGATGTTTTAATTATTAATTAAATCTGTGATGATAATTATTGTGTTGAACAAATTGTTGTTATTTTTGACATAAAAAGAAAAACAAAAATATTTGTTAAATTTCATTTCTAATTTTGTGTTTTTAAAATTCTATGAAAATACAAAACAAAAGTTACAAAATAATAAATAAATTTTCAATTAAATAAAACACAAAACGTAAAAATAAATAAATGACCAATTAATTGAAAAAAAAAGGAATTTTTATTCGTACATAAAAAAGGATAATTAACAAAAGTTCTGTGTTCTTGTTATTATTATTTGTTGTTTTTTTTTTTTATTAAATAAATTCAAAAAATATTCCCACAATTAATCTCGTATTTTTCTTACATTTTCTTAAAAATTTATAATAAACAAAAAATATAAATATAAATATTTAAATCTAACAAAGAAAAAAAGCAATAACATTTTTACCTATAAATTAAAACAAGAAAAAAATAAATAAATCAATTTCGCTTCCTTCATAAAAAAAATCCTTATTAAAAAATTTATAAAATTTAATAAAATAAAATATTCTTCGCTAAAAAAATTATTCAAAATAAAAAACAAAAAAAAAAAACAAAAACAAAAAATTTTCTCCTCCATTTTTTTATAAAAAAAATTTCTTCAACGAAAAAAAAAAAAATAATTCAAAAAGTACCTTAAAGAAAAAAACAAACGAAAATAACTGCTTGTAAAATAGCCAAATTAATTGTTAAATAATAAAGAATATTTTTATAAATTTTACACTTTTAATTTTTTTTTTTTTATATAAAAAAGAAAAAAAAAACAAAAGAAAAGAAAAGAAAAATAAAAAAAAAAATTAATTAAAAGTTTATAAATCCGAAACCAAGTGTCTTAAAAGTCTTTAAAAGAAATAAATTTTTAATTGAAGTAATAATTTTTAAAGTGATAAAATTTAAGTGAAAATAAAAGTGCTAAATTAGACAAAAAAGAAAAGAAAAGAAAAGAAAGAAGAAAAAGTTAAAAGTTCGAAAAATAAAAAGTGTTAAAAAAAATTGTGTGTTGTAATTGTTGTTGTTGTTTTTGAGTTTCATGTGGAAATTGACTACTATAAAAAAACGAAGTAATACTGAACACGAAACAAACATAAGCGCACACAAACACACACAAAGGATTATCAACAGGCCCAGCATTAAACAAATGGTAAGTTTTTTTCTTCTTCTTCTATCAAATAAAAAGTATTGAATTGACTGGATTTCAATTTTTTTTTTTTGTTTTCCCCAATAACTTTGAATTGAATTTTATTAATTTTTCGTTGAACAATTTATCAACAATATGCATTAAAATTTGTTCATTTATTTTATTTCAATATATTTTATAAGTTTGTTGCGCAAGCGCCGACGCTCTTTTTCACATTATTTCGTACAATCATAATTAATTATATGAAACGCATTATATTGCATTTTTTTATAACGAAAAATAATAATTTAAGTAGGTTCCCACATTTGTCTGTTTTTTATATTTATTGTTTTTTATATTTATTTTTTTCCTTTTTTTCATTTTACTTTTGATGTGCAAAATTAACGAATTATTTTTATAAACGCTGACAATTGAAAATATTTTCAAAATAAAATAATAGCTAAAAATGCAGTATTTATTATGGGTGAAAACGTAAAAAAAAAACAAAAACGAAACAATATTAAAAAATTAAAACGTAAACAAAATATATGGGTCAAAGAAAAAAAAAATTAATTAGAACCAAATTGAACGTGCGCTTTTATTTTTTACCTACTTAGACTAAGATCGATAATGTATAGACACTTTACAAATATTCATTTAAAATCTAATCAAATATAAAATGTCATTTTGTTACTCTATATATTAACTATTATCATATTTCTAATTAACATTTGTACGTTAATTATTTGTGTACATACATTTTTTGGATATTATGATGAACACTTTTTGTATGATTTCTAATTCTCCACTGAATCTGAGCGAAACAGAGTGAAATCACTTTTTGTTGATTCATCATTTTCATTCATCCTATAATATTACAGATTTAATTTTAAATGTTTTGTTTTTCGTTTTTCAATATTTGATAAAAAAAAAGAAATTTACGTTTTTATAAAAAACTTATTGACCCCTGTAATCCACCCACAAGTTATCAATGCAATTACTAATTATCACAGCGAATATGGTTTTATTTATGTTTCAAGGAACACTGCAAGGAATATTACTAAGAAAATTACCTTCAGATATTAAAGCTAAACATTTTCATCGATACAATATTTCAATCCTTAATTGCTTGTCATCAAAAAAAGGTTAATTCCTTAACGGCAAGAATAAAAGAATAAAATTCAAGATCCCCATTTGCTGTATATGGGATTTTGATAGAAAATTAAAACAAAATTATAAAGAAAAAATTATAAATTAAAACATTCTAAGTTCAAAATATTATTCTGATGGTGTTTGTTTATTATTATTTTAATTTTATCAAAAATGACCTATGACATTAAGTATTAATTTATATGAGATGAGATTGTCTTTATGGGTTTCATGCGTCAAGCAATAAGTGACTTACTAATGTTTACAAAACAATATAATATAATTTTGCTTTTTAATCTTTTGTAGGAGGATTTGAAAAATAAAAGATAGAATAAAAATTTATTTCTATCTCTTTCACTTGTGTATTAAAAATACATTAAATTTGGCCTAAATGCATATAAATTACTTACAAGTCTATTTAATATAAAACTATTCAGTATGTTTGAACTTATTATTACGTTAATATACTTTATTTTTATTTCACAAGTGATATACGATTTTTAATTTTAAATTCAAATCAATGTGCATACCTATAAAAAAAGACGGTATAATTTAAATTATCATCCGTTCTCTTTCGTTCGTTACATGAAAAATATTTGAAAATAATTTTTGATTTCTTTTGATTTATTGTTTTGGTTAGTCGCTTGTAGTATGACTACACCATGCATAAGGATTCTTTAACAATAAAAATTGTACACTGTACTTTGAACAGACTGATAACAAAATTTTCATTAATGAATTATTTATTATTTTTGGAGAATTAATTAACTATCAGGTCATTTCACACTGTTACTCTAATGACATGACCTCTAAGTACTGTGTTTAGGTGCCGTGAATTAACCTCAAGAAGAAATTATAAATGCAAAATTTGTATAAAGTGCTTCGATAATTTATCCATCTATCCTAATCCTGTGGATTAAACAAAGAAGCTTTCTTTGGTCTTGCAATTAATATCTATTAAAACCATAAATTCAGTCGTGTTAGCTGCAACATCTCATGTTGTTCTTTTTGTATTGTTAAGAGGGATTGACCATTATGTGCAATCAAGTTCTCAACTTGAAGAAACATTTCTCACATTTCTCTGTTATTTTTGATTATTATCACTAAAAAAAACCGTTCAAATGATTTAGTAGGCTGAATAACAAATAATACAAAACGTCTTAGTTATTGAATTTATCGCCATTTCCTTAGTGTTTGCGTTTCCCATTTTTAATTACAATGAAGCAACAGGCCAAAAAACTTAAGCACACAAATATGCTTCAGCTACAGATATATTCCTGGACAATCTTCTATTGACTTTTAGGAACATCGACATTAATTTATAAATTCAAAAAGTACACTAAAGGAAGAAAATCTAAACTTTCACCTTTAACTATATCCATATGAAAGTTATTTGTGAATGTACAAGCCAACGCTTACGAATAGGAAAAGAAGCGATATTTACATATTTTGATTACCGCAAACGCACACGTTTATTACTTTAACAAATATATTAAGGACTTAAAATAAGTATAGATATAATTATTCGAGGGGAAATCGCTTCAAAATTTCACACCATCCCTTCGCTTGCACTTTTTTTTTGCATATTTTGCACAATGCTGGCTCCATATACCCTTCGTAGTTATTAGATCATTCATAATTCTACTTTTATTTGAGTTTAAATTGGATTCATTAAAACTTACTATCAAAATGACAAATTAATTTGGTTAACTAATCATAGCTAAACATGTATAACACAAAATAAGTTTTGAGAATTACCATTAAATCGTTTTAAGAGTTGAATGTCTTGGTTCATACTACTAATGTTTTGTGATTATTCTGAATTATTGACAAAAACCTTAATCCATTCAACAAAGACTATCGTTAATTATGTATAAGTATTTATTGTTCTGCCAAATTATTTCCAATAAACAAAATGTTCAACAGAATACTTCATTCAATTTATTTATTTATAGATGAATTAACCCTATTTGATGTTTTATTCATTGAACAATATTCAAATTATTTTTATAATTTTAAACTTAAATTTTGAGCTTTCTGTATAAATAAAATGTTAATTATGTGTTAAAGTAATAAAAAATCTTACAAGTTTTACATCAATCAAAATGTTCTTTAAAAGTAATTTATTACTTTCTCTAAGCTAATTTCATGTAATTGAATTTGTAAACAAACAACTAATAACTAACATAACTAAGTACCACTTTCTTAAAAACTTCCATGCTCGTTTACATAGATTTTCATTTATGATCTAATTAATTACCTAAAACGGTCCTTATTTTAGTTTTTTTATGATTTTAATAAGCTTAAAATTTTAGCATTACTGATTAGCGTGTCTTGGATCGATTACTTAGGCTATTGTTTGTAGGACTATGGAGTCGAAAACCAGTTTTTCTACTATGACGCGATTTTTAAAATGGTTTCACTCTTATAATAAATGATTAATTGATTAATTAAGGATCTATAGAAATTAGACGATTAGCGATATTTGAAACAAAAGTTTTGTTCTTTCGGATTGATATCGGTAGGATTTAATATTCGTCATATCAGATTGATTTATCATTTGACTCAAGTTTTTACATTTTTCATTACGCAAAGATGTTAAATCTTATTTTGTTAATTTTAATTAGATTTTTACAGAAGAAATTCAGATACACATCATCCTTATTTTTTCAATATTTTTAATCTTGGCCCTTAATAAATAACAAAATAAATAAAAGTTGATACTTTTATAATTATTAAGTATGAAAAGGTTTTGTATCAATTACAAATAAAAGATTTATATAAAAGATAATTGTATAAATTTCATACGCAAAATAAAGTCATTCACATCTTCTTCTTTTTTGTTGACCTTCTCAGTCGATGACTTCTTGCATAAAATTTACAAAAAAAATTACAAATAAAAAAACAACGACAAAAAAAACAGAAAAAGATTATTAAAAATTGATTGCGTCAGTGAATTTATTGGCTATCAAATATTTAATTTATTGTGTCAGCCTCATAGTAGTTCAGACTGTAATTATTTTACGAAGAAAAAAACCCTAAGTATTAAGTACTCAGCTTCAAAATTTTAATATAAATTTTAAACTTATAAATTTTAAAGAAAATATTATGGCATTTTAACTCTTCTAAATAAGAATTGCACTGCAATATGGGACATCCCATGGTTTGAAAATTTTTTATGGATACTTTTGACATCAAAAAAAAAATCAGTTCAATATTTTATTTTCATTTAATTTAAGTTAAATTTATACCTACTTAAAGTTAAAGTCTGTAATATCCAAGTATCATGATCATGGTTCGTTATCCTCTAATAAATGTTTATTTTTATCATTAGTTATCATTGGTTGACAAAATAAATGTTTTCTGTTTTACGTTGAATCCTGTTGAAAAACATTTAATAAGATAAATAAAAATTCGTAAGGAAAACTCATCACAAACAATAGGGAATACCAAACTTTTAAAAATTCGCAGATAATAAATAAAAACACGAAAAAAAAAATACTCGCTTATTTGAATTGAATCTGATTGCAATAAATAATTTAATTTTATAAACTTAAAATCTGATGAAATTTTTTCTTTTTATCCTTACTTATTTATGATTATTTGTGTTCTGTTGAATATTTAAATGATTATCTTTTATATTATTAACTGATGAACGTGAGATAATTGATGATGGTGTAAAGATCTTCTGTTTTATTTGTTTATTTATTAATTTGCTTCTTCTTATTATTTGTTTTTTTTTTTTTCATTTATGGTTTTCTTTTTATAATTAAATTGGAATCCGTTTTATGTAATTTTTTTTTTTTTTTTGTTTTTCTTTTGGTTAAAAAACATTTAAAAATACAACAACAAGTCTTTAAATAAAACAGAAAATATGAAAGAAATCGGTTCTTTTAAAGTGAATGAAAAAAGAAGATTTCTTAAGTGTCTTGGAGTTTATAAAATAATATGACATGTGTCAGTCATGTCAGTCAATCATCATCATCATCATCATGATCATCATCATCATGATCATCATAATGTATTGCCAATATAAACTCTATACTCCTAAAAATACGGGACTTTAGTGTACATTTCTAGTTCGCACTTCTGTTATTCTAAAATTAAGTAGTGCAAATAATATCTTATATAGTCGACTCAATTATCAAATTGTATGTAATTATTTCTCTAATGCAAGAAATTCTCTAACCACTTTATGGTTTATAAGATTACGACAATGACTTCAATGGATGTAACTTGATTGCAAACGAGTGGTTTCATTCTCACTGAAATTTAATTAAATTTGGTTTCATTATTGAATAATAAAAGAATAGTTTTAGAGTCAATTCAATAATGCAACTGGTCTTCTTATCTTTTTACACGGAATAATAATAATTAATTAATAATAATTAACATAAAAATATAGAAAAATTTTAAATTTAAAAAAACCTTACCTTCAATTTATTAGTTAAAGAAAAATAAATAAAATATTCATACTTACCCAAAGATTGTATGTAGATACATATATAAGATATTCTCTTTTTTATTACCATTTTTTTTTTTTCTCTTTAATTTCTTCTTCTTATATTATTCTTCTCCTACATCACAAATCTTTGTGTATGTACCAAAAAATCAACCAAGAAGAAACGTGGGAACTTGATTTCATTCCGATCGATTTTATATTCTTCTTGTGTTTTTTTTTATGGTGATATTCCAAAAAATTGATTCTGAATTTGAAACTGAATGGTGTAAGCAGTGTAGCTGAAGAAATAACAACAAACCGAAAAAAAAAGGTATCTTAAATTAAAGAGAAATAAAAAAAAAAAAAACAAAACAAAAAAATAAAGTGAGACAAAAAATTGTACATCACAAAACACATGTCTTCTCTTTTTGTTTCTTAGATGCCGATAATACGATCAATGATATTTTCTCTTGTATAAATTTTTCTAACAATAAATAGTGAGGAGAGACAGGGATAAAGAGAATAGTAGCATTCTCTCTATAATCTGTATTTTGTGTGACTAAATCAAAAAGCACTTACACACACACACACACACAAATATAGAGGGTGAAGAAGAATAAAACAAAAACAACATTAAAAAAACATAACAACAAACACAAAAAAAAAAAAAATTTAAACAAATCATGATAACAACAAAAACAAAAAGAAAAACACAAAAAAAAAAGACTTGAAGTTTACGTTAAAAGTTCTTCTGTTTTTCGTCGGTAGGTCGAATGGTGATTGTCCATAATATAATATACTATAGTGAAGGTGTATTTAAGCATTTTTTTATTTATTTATTTATTTATTTTTATATTCTGTATATATATTTTAATACCCAAACATAAGTAAACCTGTTCTCTTTTGGTTTCATCTTCTAACAAAAAAAAATGTAAAGTATTATACAGATATATTCATACAGTAAAAAAATAACTAATTTCTATGCCGAAGAGAGAATGGTGATTTTTAATGATGGCCAATGATGCCGATTTTTATATTATTTATTGTCTTCTCTTCACTTTTCAATTAACTTCTTTTTTTTTTTCTTTCTGCTTTTTTTTTTTTTTTTTGTAAATTCTTTTTGGAATAACGAAATTCGCCCACACTGCCAATTTTTTTGTTTTTAATTTACTGCCGTTGTGATAATCAAAATACTTGAACAAATGTTGAAATTTTTTTCTTTAGTTTTAATCAAACGAATCATCCAATTCTGGGTAAACAGATAAAATTGCAATGACCGCATCATATTTTACCGGAAATTCTTCACGTTAACAATCGTCGATCTTTCTATGTATTATCAAACGATCTTTTATGAATAGGGATTAAAATGTAAGATTGATTGTGAAATCTAAAGCTTCTATGATCATTGTCGATGGTTATTGATTTCAATCTAATTTTAATACGAACATTACTATACAGATACACAAATCTCTGATCTAATCTGTTTCTTCTTCTGCTTCATCTTTACCTCCTTCTATTTCTTTTTCTTCTTCTTAATTTTTCATCTTACACATGTACGGGATCATCATAATTCGATCATAAGAAATGTGTAGAAATCTATTTACACATACACATTTGTAGTATGTAAAGATAGAAAGAGATAAATAATGAAATTTGATATTTTTGATGATTATTTTTACATAATTAGCTACACTCTATATTATCTCTTTTCTTTTTTTCATCATTATTATTTGTTGTTGTTGTTCCCGTTTGTTATTATTTGTTATTAAATCTGTTTGTTGTTGTTATATTTTTTTTGTTTTGTTATTTAAATTTTTTATTTAAGAATAAACATAATCTTATATTGTATTTTTAATGCAGATACAAGTTCATATGTTTTACACACACATATACAAATTTAAATATACAAATGTATTGCAATCAGTGTAATTACTGTAAAGTAAAGAATAGAATATCAATGATCGCGATCTCTATATTTACCACAAACGTAACCACAAATAATTCATATTTTTAATGCCACTGGAAAAAGTACATTCCTAAAGTACCTAATTAGTACATTCTAATTATGTACCTACAAAATAATATTCAATCAAAAAAACATAATTTTTCTAACTTTTTCTAATTCGTCTTTTTTTTTTTTTGACTCGTCACATTCTCTCTGATTCTCCTTCTCTATCCCTCACTGTTTCTTTCTCTCACTCTCTCATGGAAATATTGAAATTTTATTTTTCGTTGTTCATTATTTTTATGTCTATTAAAAAGGTGAGAAATTTTCAATAAAAAACGTTTAAAAAAAAAAAAACAACAAAAATCGAAAATATTAAAAACAAACATGGAAATTGAAATTATGATTTTTTTTTCGTTTCTTGTTGTTGTTATTATTATTATTCTGTGGTTGTCGTTGTTGTTCTTGTTGTTGTTGTTGTTATCATAGATACTATTTATTTTTTTTAATTTAAATTTATATTTTTCACAATCGTCGTTATTTTGTTGTTGTTGGTTTTTGAATATCGTAAGAATTGATCATAAATTAATATTAAAAGTATTTTAATTAATTAAAATATGCACATAATTAATTAATTATTTCATCAAACGATCGACAGTGTGTGTGTGTGTATCAACTTTTTTTTTCTTTTTATTTTATAAATAAAGACGATTATTCCGATATCGGACAGAATGCTAGAAGCTATATAGAAGCACTTTAGGATAGAAACATAAACCTAGAATTTTTAACGGATTAAAGAAGATTAAGGAAAAGTAAAAATAAGAAGAAAAAAAACTTATTCTGGGTTACACAATAATTTTAAATGGACGATATCATGTAGAAACGAATAAAAAATAATTTAAATCTAAGCTAAAGTTTTTGTAGAACCGTGTATTAAGCGCCATTCTAAGCGTGGTTTATTCTTTTAATTTAAAATAATTAGGTTTTTTTACTAATTGGTTGATTTTTTTAATCTAAAAATTCCAATTGCTTCTCTTTAAGAACAACATTGTCCGAATATATTTGATAGAATTAAATCCTACAAAAAAAAAATCCCCCTGCTTATGATTGTGAGTCCAGAAAATCCCTCAGACCATAAATGAAATAATCCTATAAGCAAAAATTCATCGAATTCATTCTTTTAATTTTTATTAATTTCAATTCAAAATTTATCTTGGAAATATCTACGTACATATAGTACATCCGTGTGTGTGTGCATACTGTATAACTTTATAGACGATGAATCTGTACCTAAATTAAATTCCCAATAAAAACCTGATAAAAATTTCGTCTTATGTTCTAAACTAGCGTGTCTTTTCTTTAATTGATCAACCAATAATTATTTTTAAATTGTTTTTTTTTAATTTGACTTTTACTTGACTTCTTCATGATAAACCTCCAAAAGTGACCACCTAATAATGACCGATTTATTCCGTCATATATAAAATATATTGTACTAACTGAACACCTCTACATATTGCCCATTTTGATAACCTTGTGTGGTCACTTTATAGAGGTTTAACTATAATTAGAAATGTTTGAATTAAATAAGAAAAACCTTGAATCTGAAAATGTATTACGATGTACAAAATAAATAGAGTTATCTTTTATTAATTAAGTGTTAGCGTTTATCTAACTTTTATAGAAACTGCATATTCAAGTTCATTGAATTGTTGTTGTGAACTGGTCAAAAAAGAGAAAAAAAACTTCCAACATAAATCAGTACAAAAGTTAAAAATATCAGAAAATGGAAACGGATGTAAGAAAAAAGACAAGGAGAACAAACAAAAAAAAAAGGTGGCAGGAAGTCTATCTAGATTCTAGAATCTAGATATGATAATTTCACCTATTATTTTGCAATATTTATGAAATTAAAAAGCAAAAAAAAACACGAAAGATGAAGAGAAAAAAAAATGTCACCATCCAGCCAGATTATCGACATTGATATATCCAATTAACAATTATACTGCAGTTCATCATGTACAATAAATTCATCAAAATGTCAACCTTCCATGAGACAAAAAAAAAAGCGGTACACACACAGATCACATAAATAAACTGACAATATCCGCAGGAAGGCTAAAACACTTGAACTCAATATTCTTCCTTTTTCTTTTTCTTTTTTGTTTTTTTTCTTTTTTCTTATTTTGATTTTCTTTTAAACTAAAAGTATAATTTTTCCCCGCCGGCGTTTTATAGCGTTCACTTCATTATACATTATTTTTTTATTATGTGTCCCTCTCTCTGTGTGTGTGTGTATGTTTGTGTTTGCGTATTTTTTATTGTGGTAGTTCTTGTTTCTCCTCCAACTTTGTTAAACCAACAAACAAAAAAATATTTTTATAAAAAAATTAACAGAAAAAAAAAAAAAAAACTAAAATAAAAAATAAAACGAAAGAAAGATGTCCGTGACACGTTTACTGCACCTGGTCATGCAATATTAAATTTAATTAAAAAAAAAAAAAAAAAAGGCACACATACACAACATCAAATGACAACAACACAACAACAAAGTATACTATGCCATTTGCTCGTTTTTTTTTTAACTATTCCTAAAAATAAACGAAACTAAAAAAAAAAAAAATTATTGTAGGAGTTCTGTTTTTTTTTTTTTTTTGGTAATAAAACGAAGGGGGTGGTAAACACACTGGACACAGTGGAGCTATATACACTACCACCGAATGAATTATGATAATAGATGATTTGTTGTGCCAAATTCTAATAAAGAGAAAAATACAAAATACAAAATACAAAAAATAAAAAAAAAAGCACAAAAACAAAAACAAAGAATGAAAATAAAACCTATAATTAATTAACCACGAAATGATCATTCGTTCTCTTTTGCTCCCATTAAAAATGTTATCTGTGAAAAAACCTTCTAATATCTTATAATTTTCATAATTTGTTTTTAAATAAGCCGCCAAACATGTTTCCTCTTTATATTTATGTTTTGTTTTTTTTTTTTCATGTATTTTAACCCAAAAATAATAAGAAGAAGAAGAAGAAGAAAAAAAAGAAGTAGAGAAAAAAAAGCGGTCGATTATCAAAATCTCTAATTTCCAGCTTCTTATCCATATCCACTTCATTATTAAAATAAACCTAACGCGGGACAATTATAAACGATTTAAATTCATCAGAAACCAATAAAAAAAGCATCGAACTTAACGAATAACAACCGCCTCCACCTCTTTGTGCACACATCTTTCTCTATATATAATATTCCTAACTGTTTTTAATTTTAAATATATAAGACGAGATGAATATTATATTCTATATATATTTTATAAACAAAAAAAGTAAAAGAAATGAAAAAGAAGAAACCGATACTAGATAAAAGAATTAAAACAAAAATATGTATGCAACAACAACAACATACAACTACAACAACAACAACATACAAATTCAACACTTTCATCCGGTCAAAATGAAAGACGAACATTTCTTCTTTCTTTCTTTCGTCTCTTATTTTTTTTTTTTTTTTGGTTTATTTTTTTTTTTTTTCTATATAAGAAAAAAAAAAAAAGACAAAACAAAAATAAATAAAAATTAATTCAAAATCAATAAATTCGTATATTATAAATAACTATAAGCATCGTCAGGTAATTATACACCTGTTCAAAAAAACAAAAACAAAAAACCATTTCTGTGTTCACGTTTGATTCTTTTTTCTCTTTATTATCATCTTCTTCTTCTTCTTCTATTTCTTCTACTTCGTCTTCTTGTTTTTTAAGTTTTTAGTTTTTAGTTTAGTTTTGTTTTGTTTTTTGACAGTGACAAAAAGAGAAAAGACAAGAAAACATTAAGAGAAAAAAAAAATAAAGAACAAACGACGACAAACAGAGAAGACACAAAAAAGACAAAGAAAGAAAGAAAAAAAAACGAAAAAACCAAAAAAAAAAAAAAAATTTAAGAGAAATACAGAAAAAAAAAAAAAAACGCACACCAAAAAACAAAAACAAAACAAATATTCACAGTAGACATAAATGAATGTTAGAAAATTTAGAATTTTTATTTTTCTTTTTTTTTTTTGTTAACTTAAAAAGATCTCATCAACATTTCGACATGAAATCTAGTTATTAACCCATTAGCAACCCGTCAATATAATTGACAGATTGATTTAACTATTTTTAAATCTTTCAAAGATAAAATTTTATATGCACTTTGTAATTGTCAAGAATTTTATTAAAATCTAAATAAATGTAAAAAATATTAACAGAATATTTCATTTCTTATTGTTGTTATTTTAGATATTTATTTATTTATTTATTTGTTGTTGTATTTATATACATAAACGAAGACATTTCTATAACGTTCATTATTCATAAAATCATTAAAAAAAAAATATTTAAATATTGATTATAAATTTACAATTTTTTGTTTGTCCATTTAATGGGTTAAATTATTTTATTGTTTTATGATTGTCGTCTTATGGATAAAATCTACTATAAGATATGAAAAATGTGTTCAACGACCGGACAATTTATTAAACAAATAATAGACAACTTTATAAACAGAACGGCATTCATACGACCTTGCCTTCGTTGTCCTTCTTTTTCTTTTGTAATTTGAAAACTTAACATACAACAACAAAATAAAATCTATAGACAGAAATTTAATAGAATGTTTATTTTGATTTTTTGAAATTTAAAAACAATAAATGCAATTAATATTCTAATGGCGAGTTTCACGTAAAAATTCTGCTGTTATGTTAGAGCAATTTATGATTAAAGTATTGCGAGAGAGGGGTGACTATACATTGTAGACTGAACATAAAATAAAGTTTTTGTTTAAAAAAAACTTCTATTGTTGTTGTTGTTGTTTCTGTAATATATATTTTTAGGTAATTTTACCCTTTACACTTTTAACATTAATTTTGAAATTAAATTAATTAAAATAATTCCCTTGTCGTATTTATTTATCCCAACCATTTATATCTACACCTTAGTTGTAATAATTATGATCAATCTCAAAATGGTTTTCTATAATATACTTTTTGTTGTAACTTTTTACATTTTTCCATTTTTACAATTTTACATTTTACATTTTTTTTTTGTTTCTGTTGTTCGTTCATTTTAAAAAGTGCTCATGTTTTTTTTTTTATTTGTTTTGTTGATTTATGTTTCGTGCGCGATGAATTTTTTTTCTATTTCTGTTTTTTTTGTTTTTCTGTTTTTTTTTGTTTTCTGAGTTTTTTTTTTTCTTTTTTTTTGGGAAATATTAAATAATTATTTTTTGGACCTCTCTTGAGTCTTAAAAGTCGATAATATACAATACGATAATATTGTTGATGATGATTATAATGAAACTTATTGTATATAATATTATTGTATTTATTATTATTTCCTATATTTATAAATTTAAGTAGATATAATATAAAAAATCGAAACATAAAAATATTTAAATAAAGAAAATTTTATATTTTTGTTTAACAGAAGAAGAAGAAGAAGAAGAAGAAGAAGAAGAAGAAGAATATATTTGTGTATTTGTAAGGTATATAAACACGTATAATAACACTTTAAGAGCGTATAAATTATAAAATTATAATAATAATTATTTAATTATTACAATAACAACAACAATAATAACAACAACAACAAAAACAAAAACAAAAACAAAAAGAAAAAGAAAATAACATAAAACAATAATCAAAGTCCAACTTAAAATTAAAATAACAAAAAAAATATAAAATGCAATCAACTCACAAAAAAAAAAAGCTTTATTGCATTATTATGGGAATATCGTGACCAAAAACAACAACAAAAAAAAAACAAAACAAAATAAATAAAATACTGCAAACATTTGTGTGTTGTTGTTGTTTTTTGTTTTTTGTTTTTTGTTTTTTGTTTTTTCTTTTTTCATTCTGACAATAAAACTTTATAAAAAAAAAAGTGTATTTAACAAAGAGAAAAAAAATCAAAGCTTTGTTAGTTATTATAACACATTTAAAATTTATAAATTTTTATACGATTATTACGTAAAATTATAAAACGATAAACAATAAATTATTATTATAAAAAAATATAATAACAATAATTAACTAATGGTCGTATTTACAAACATATATTTATTGTATTTTGTGAAAACCAAGGGTGTAATGTAAACCACTACAGAAATTCTTATTCTGTTGATTGCATTTTTGTTTATGAGTACAATTTGATTTCAATGATTTCACTTTGAATTCCGTGATTCAATTTGATTTCAATGATTTCACTTTGATTTTCGTGATTCAATTTGATTTCAATGATTTTTTATTGGCTTCGCAAATGATTTTTTCAAAGTTTCCGGAGAAAACTTAAGTCTACTAGAAATTATTTAGCATCTAACTAAGTGGCTTGTGAATATGACCATTAGTAAGTTAAACCAATGTTATAATCGCGAAATAAAACAAATAAACAAACAAAATTAATTGCATTGCAAAAGAAAATGTCGCAATAATGAATAATAGAGTCGCGAAGTGTTTTAACTTCTATAATGTGTTTTGTTATGGACACGTGAGTCTCGACAAATTCTATAAACGTGATCGATCAATTAAAGAGGCGTTTAATTAATGTGATGAGAATTTGAAAAAAAAAAATATTTGTGTATAGGTAACAAATTTTCTTGAGCTCAGTGAAAATTCCTAAACCAAACCATAAATAAAATAAAGACATAAATCGTTAAAACTTTATAACAATTAAGGTTTTAATCTTTTGATTTTTCAGTTTGTCAAGCTTAAAATGTCAAATGGTAGCATATTTGAATTGTTTATAACCAAAAACAATACATTTATTTTCAATCTGTTATATTCAATGTCATATAATAAATTCATTTGTTTATCTCATTTTGTATATAGGTAGGTAATGTTATTGTCAAATGACAACCTAAACCTAATTTTATTAATTATTGTTTAAATTTTAATTATATATAAATATTCTATAAATTGCAGATTTTGGTTTAGTACTTTGTTTATCCTCTAAAGTCTAGAGATAGATTGTGATTATTTATTGAAGGATATATATTTTCCCAAAGGATTCTATATGATGCTGTTGCATTAATGTTCTTAATGTTTCAAAAGAAAAAAAGTTTATTGATTTTAATTAGATTGTTGCAATTAACTTTTTTATATAAAATAAAAATTATTTATGAATTAAGAAGAAATGCCCATGATTTGACTTATTATATAAAAAAAAACAACAAGAAAATACGACTTATGTAAATCCATTAAAATACATAAATTTTAAATGAAATGATCAAGCAATATTTTTAGTTCTATAATTTTACATACACAACCACTTGCATACACACACATAATGGCACAAGCGTTGAGTATAAAGTAGTGTTATCGTAGCAGTAATAATAATAATCTAACAATGCTACGATACTAATTTATTATATCTCTGTCTTTATCTAACTAAATTCTTAAATATCTATTATATGATGGTAGGTATAAGCACCCATCTTAATGTGTTGTTAAGTTTCATTCAGAGTCCATCAAAAATGATGTCTCAAGAAATCAACTATAAAAAGAAAAAGACGAAAAAGAAAAAGAAAAGGTATAATAATGTATCAAAGAAATTTGTATAATAAAGAAGAATATAACGAAGAAGCAGTTCCGCTTTAATGTATGTTCATCTCCCACGTACCCGGCTACTTCGTTCCTTTAACGTTACACTTTATATTTTGGATATATATTTTCTCATGTTTAACTTAACGATCATACCATTAAGATAAATTAACAAATTTTTTACACCCAAAAAAAGAGAAGAAAAAAAAAGAAAGAAAGAAAGAATTCAAAACTCAATTGTTACGATTTTCTTATGTTTTTCGATAAATAAGAAAAAAAAAACACACACAACAAAATATATAAATTTTTTTGTTTCGTTCTTTTTTTTCTCTCTCTGTTGTTGTTGTTGTTGTTGTTGTGTTCAATTTTAAATTAATTTTGAATTTCACGTTTGATTTTCATTGGTTGTTTAGACGTCGATTAGCTGTAAAAGAATCAAGTTGAGAATATTTTAAGATTAACATAAATTATAAATTTTTTGATTTGATGGTAAAATATGAGCTTTATGAATGCTATAAAAGAAACACTAAAAAATGAAATAAAAAAAGAAAAAATGAGGGAAAAAAAAGAGAAGGAACAAAGAAAAATGTGAGGTCAATTTAATCGATAGTGACCTTTTTCAAAAAAAAAAAAAAAACAAATTATCTATATAAAATTAATAACATTACGATTATTCATTATTGTATTTATAAAGCTTTACGAATGTTAATTGATGCGCGGCAATCGTTTAATATTTTAGTCCCTTCTCAAATTTTCTATTCTCTATTTTCGTTTATCCCCTCTTATCATATTTTATACAAGTCACACACTGGTCATAGAGTCTTTAACGGATCTAATTAACAATGAAGAGATTTTCAGTTAAAAGCCCTGAACCTTTTATCATATTTTACAGAAGTGACTCAATGGTCATAGAGTCTTTAGTCTAATTAACAATCAAGGGATTTCAAATTTAAAACCCTAAAAATTTCTAGGATTTCATTATAAAAGTGCATTTCATGGTGTTCGCAGTTATCCTTAGTGGTTAAGATTTAACACATTCAGCATTCCTTTCATCAATACAAAACCTCTTTTAAGATTCAGGTTAATTCCCAAAATGAAAATTATTTTCATACTTTTTATTCTTTTGTTTCATCTAAAAATTTTCATCAAATAATAAAATCAGAATTATACCTCAAGTACAAAACATCCAACACTATTGAATTGGTTAAACCAATTTCTGTCTAGACTTTTATAAAAATGTAATCGACATTGTCGTCTTTTTTTTTCTTTAAATGTGTTGTTGGGATCATCATCATTGACATTGTCATAATAATGCATAAACATAAATTTTATATTAAATACAAATGTAAATATATATATAGAAAAATATACAAATACAAATATAAATACAATAAAGAAATTATAACATAATCAAATCAGTCACCATTACAATAGTGATTTCCCTATAGCCTATAAGCATAATAAATTATCTATTATTATGATAATGAGACAAATATTATAAAGATTAGC
Source organism: Pedicia rivosa (assembly GCA_963082725.1). Classification (NCBI taxonomy): domain Eukaryota; kingdom Metazoa; phylum Arthropoda; class Insecta; order Diptera; family Pediciidae; genus Pedicia; species Pedicia rivosa. The sequence goes on from OY720155.1 coordinate 12,854,414, forward strand.
TAGAATGAATGACGGGATTGTGCAAACTGAAACAACTTAATTAAGAGAATAATAATAAAAATAGCCTCACCTAAAATCATAATAAATTGTAAATATATTTTCTTACAACTCTTTTTCTTCTTCTTTATCATCATCTTCTTCTTCTTCTTCTTCGTCTTTATCTTGATTCTTGATACTCAAACACATTTTGATCATATCAACATTTATATTCACTTTTGTCTCATTTTTGTTTTGTTGCTATTTTGATGGCTGACCAAAATGGATCATTAAAATATACTTGAATTTCACGAATTTAATACAAAGATCAGATGATTATTATTATGATCAAGTAGTCTTCATTTTTTTTTTGCTTCTTCTTCTATTTTGTTTTTGTTTTGGTTTTTTTTTTATGTTACGAGAAAAAAAAATGTTTAGATTTAGATTATTTTAAAAAAATACGTTTTGTTTTCTTTTTTTTTTTCTAAAATTGGTTTCGTTTCGCGGCTATTTAATTTGCATCTCAATGTATAAACTCGATTTACTGTTGTTGTTGTTGTTGTTGTTATGGTTGTTGTTGTTGTTTTTCTTTCTTATTCTTTTGGAATCATAAAGATCGATTGTATTATTGGATTAGAGAGAAAGATCAGGTGTATTTTTTTTTCTCATTTTGTATTAAAAATAAATATATAATATTTCTCACGTTCTATTTGCCTCTCTCTCTCTCTGTCTTTCTCTTTTAGTTCTTATAAAAAATACAAAATTCAAAATTTGGGAGGGTGGATTATAAAGAGAAAAAAAAAATGCGTATAATAATAAATTAAAAATTAATGAGACGGCTTGTGTTTTTTTTCAGTAAAAAAAGAAAGAAAAGAAAAGAAAATATAACTAAAACTTTGTATTTTTTTTTTCTATATAAATGAATGAGATAAAAAGAGAGTGATAGAGAGACTTCATTTGTATTTAATCTCTTGAAATATTGAATTTATATTCACAAAAATATTTGAAATTTTTTTGTTTTTTGGTTTTGTTTTTGTTTTTGTTTTTACGTTTAAAAAAAAAATACATATTTGAAATATTTATAATATTTATTTGAACTAACTAACTAAATGCTTATGTCATCTAAATTCTAAATTCTAAACTAAAAAAGAAGGTTGTTGTTGTTGTTGTTTTTTTTCTTTTTTTGTAGGAGTGAATAAGAATGTGAATGCTTTTTTTTTTTTTTTTGTTTTGTAAATCACCTGTCCAGTTACAATTACATTTAGAAATCATCACGTGACGTAGTCAGACTGCTTCCACCTCCCTCCTTTCACTAATTAAGAAAATAGAAAAATCTCATTAGAAATGTATTTATAATTATGATCACGTTTTATATAATTTGTTTTTGAAGATTACCACAGCAATGGGTGGAAGAGTATAGGAGGTAAATTACAAAAGGAGGAACACATGTGTATATAAGAAACACATAATTTATTTATATTTTATAAATTCCATCAATTTTTTTTTTTTTTATATTATTTGTATATAAAATAAAATGTAATAAACAATAAAGCATCAAATTTCATATATAATCAATCACATACTCAGACTACTATTTCACCCACCCAGCTTCCCATTGTGAGACCCATCATAATAATATTATAATACTTAACATTTGGTTATAAAAGATACGTATAGAGAAAAATACAAAATGAAAAACAAATACCCCAAGCATGTAAAAGAACTATTCGATATGCATAAAGAGGTAATTGAAACTAATTAATCATTCATATTCTTTTATGTAAGCTTAAGTTAAGTCAATCTACATTTATTATTATTATTTATTTATTTATTTATTTATACATATTATTTATGATTATGATTTTTCTTCTTCTTCTTCCCCTTCCCCTTCATCTTTTTCTATTTCTTCAAACTTCTGACAGGTACACCAACCTGATCTTTATTGTATGATGATGTTCCAATTCTATGTGGACAACATTCACTATGTTCATCTCTTTCTATTTATAGGATATTACTTTATTTAGTAACTATTACTATTATTTTTTTTTAATTATTATCCATTATTAAAAATTAATAAGAATTATTGAAATAATAACAGAAACAGAAACAAAAACATAACCACGACACCGGGATTTGTTGTAATTTATAGTTTTCGAAACAATTTGTAAAAGTAGTTTATTTATCATGTAAACGTGGTGGATGGATGTTATGATTTATCGACGCTAAATATTAATATTAAAATATGTGTGGTTGTTGTTATTTTTTATTTTTTTTTTCTTCTTATGTTTGCTTGTAGGGGCCTACAGGGTGACCTCTATTAAATTATATTTTTTTTGCTATTTTTTTCTTTCTTGCTTTATTTAACTCATTCTTCATTTCTGATTAGATCTTTGATTTCAAAAAAATGTCTTCATTTTATTTTATGTGTTATTTTTTTTTTAAATAAAATAAAAAAAAATTAATATCGAGAAGACTGACATTAACTAAGTCATTAATCGATTATTAAATAAAAAATAGAAGTGACAGAGAGAGAGAAAAAATATTATGCTAATAATGTTTGTTTGATTGCATTTAACGACAGGTAAATGTTAAATGAAAATTTATTGGCCAATATTTAAGTAAAAATAAAAAATAACAAGAACAACAATAAAATGCAATAAAAAAATATAAAAATAAGAAGAAGAAGGTGAAATTATTGAATTAATTTTTTTTTATTGATTTTTTTTTTTTTTTTGTTTTTTGGCCATCATCGCAGGAGTATGAAAACTGTCATTTATTGACAGATTTACAAGTCGTTAGAAAAAAAAAATCAATTGGAAAGGAAGGTGTGAATATTTAAATTGTATTTAATGAATAAACGTAAACGATTAGATTTTATTTTTTGCCATTTAAATATTATTGATTTAACCACTTTTGGTACAACCTATGATCGTTAAAACAAAATAAAAATCAAACACAAAAAAAAAAGAAACAACAACAACAGACACACACACGGCTAGTTGTTTCTTACAAGAAATACCTGCTCAATCTCTTTTTCACCCGCATATTCCGACCTTTTTCTTATTTTTTATTTTTTGTTGTTTTTGTTGTTTTTGTTGTTTTGTTTTATGTTTCTGTTTTGTCTTTCTTCTTTTTACATACATACATACATACAAACATAAGTATAAAAATATTATAATGTTTTTTTTTTTTGTTTCTCTCATGTCGATTGTCTTTCGTTTTTTTTTATCAAAAAAAAAAAAAACAAAAAATAAAAACAAAAAACAGAATCAAAAATGCCGCGCAACGAATTCTCGCAACCAAACAAGAAACAAAAAAAAAAACATTTTTTTTTTTATATATGAAATCGAAACAATCGAAAACAAACCAAAAGAGATGAAGATCAATCGATATGAGGACAGTTTTTGTCTCTCATAAATATTATAAAGAAGAGGCAAAAACAATAAAAAAAAAACAGACGAGATCTGATTAACGATATTTAAAAGTCATCGCTTTGTTTTTTTATTTCTTATCGTTGTCTTTCTCTATCATTCCCTATAAACGTTTAAATTATTCTGGTTCTGATTCTTTTATTTTAGGTTTTAATGCAACAAACAGAGGGTTAATTTTTGAGCAAATTTTTAAAGAGTTTACGCAACTTCCAATAATTTATATTTATATTTTGTAATTAAAAATTGATCTAATTTTTCTTTCTTTTTCTGTTACAGATTAAACTTTTGTGCTGGTAAGTAAAATTAACGTTCTTTAATGAAAGAATCAATTTTTTTTTTCTAAAAACACAAAAAAAAATTACAGCAAACAAAAAAAAAAACACACAGAATATGCCCGAAGTGTCTGCGTATGTATTACTTTACGCTACGTCGTATCTCGTGTATAGAACATTTTTGTATTTCCCAAGGTTTTCTTTTTTTTTTTTTAATTTTGTTTTTTTTTTTCTTTTCTGCTACAAACTTTTATACTATTTTTTTGTTTCCATTTAGATGTTGTTTCTTTTTTATTCGACGTTTGTTTGTTTTTGTTTCTTTTTTTTTTGTGTATGTAGGTACTTAATATATGTGAAGGTAATTTAGTTTTTGGAAAAGTAATTTGCTACATTTTCTTATAATTTAATTAACATTACAAACTTGTGTGTCCATCCCCGTTTTTTTTTTTTTGTTAATTATATCAAAGTCCAAATTTTCAAGGTTTTATTTACTTTTGTTTTAATGAGAGACCGAAGAAAAAAAAAACACATAAGACAAATGTCCTCCCTTTTGCAATAAATTTTTTAAATGTAAATATTTGAAGACGTTAAGATAATTAAACACATCTTAAGAAATGCTTCTATATGTTTTAATTGTGCGTAAATCTTTTTTAAACTGAGCTTTTAACTTTAATTAATTCATTAAATATTATTTTACGATTTTATTGAATTTATTTACATTTTTAAAATTGATTCATTTTCATTTTCAATAAAGGAATTTCTACGAGTGAATTTTTGCATAATTTTCATTGCACGTTCTTATTTTTCTTCATTTTCTTCCTTACATAAAACTATTTTTTTTTATCTTCCAAATTATTTTACCAGGCATAATTTGCTTTTAAGCGGAAAAGCAAATTCTAAATTTTTTTGTGCTTTTCCTTTTAAATTTCTTAAATATTTTAAATTGAAATCAAAAAAAAATTTGGATAGCATATAAGAATAGAACTTTTTCTTGTTGTATTACATTTTTATATTTTAAAATTGGTAGAATTAATTTAGGCAAAACCTTTACGAACCGCAACAATATTTATTTTTTTTTTCTTTTCAATTGACCTCAACTTTTTTTCAAATATTCAACTGAATTCAATTAATTCTCAAGTACATAAATTGAAATTTGTCGTAATCACAACATGTGTTCTTTCAACGTACATTTTTTTTTTGTATTTCAATTTGTATTTAATAAATATATGGATCAAATCGGTTATTTGTTACATACAGTCCAATTGCTACTGTATGTAACAAATTTAAAGAAATCAAACAGAAAGCGTTACAAATTTTACTAAATTCATAACTTTTTATTATTACTTTACAATAATTAATAATTATTGCAAATGAAGCAAATAAATTAATAATTATAATCTCAATTTCCGTTTGAATTTGGCTTTTTTTGTTGTTTCCTTTTCATTCAAAATTCCTTCAAAACAAAATCTTTGATTATTATTTTCTCCAGTTACTTTTCATGGCTTAAAATTTTGTTCTTTTTTTATTAACCAACCAAATGGTTTGTATTTATAAAATATACACAAAAACAATACCAATAGAAGACATATGTGTAATGGAGACCTGACCTAACCTTTTAGTCCATTGAACTTTGATATTCCTTTAAAAAAAAAAAATTGTATTAATTTATAAACGCGTGTGTAAGGCGCATGCGGATACATTCAACAGTTGGTTGAATAAAATACACAGGATATGTCTATGAGCTGATTTTATTTTTGATTATTTCTATACATAAAAATATCTACTGTACTGCCCTACTAGCATATTTAGTACATTTTTTTTTTATTCCTGTTACAGATTTGTTGTTGATTCTTTTTACTGCATTCAAACATAAATAAATAAAAAGCGTTGAAAATATGTTTACCTCCGTCAATAACTAGATAGGAGTAGAAATATTATCATATTTTTTTATTTATTTTTTTTGTATTTCTCCAATTATTTTTCATTAGTAAAAATAAATTAAATACGGCATTCTTTAAATACTAAAGGTATATCATGTACAAACACACTATAATTAATTCACTCCAAAACAATTAATAATTTACTCTTAAAATGGACAATTAAAGTAAAAAAATTGTTTTTATTTATTTATTTATATATATTTTTTTTTTTCTTAATAACCTCAAATGGTCAAGTATTCGCCTTAAGGAGGGTGTAAACGTAAAGAGAAGAAAAACAAATACAGTCAACAAAAGTAAAAATAAAGCAAAATAATATTGTTTCACCATATTTGGTTGAATTTATTCCAATTGAATATGTTCGCGTGGTGACTTAATATTTATATAGGCATAAATACATTGGTCCAAAAATGAAAACTTAAATACTTAAGTATTGCAGGTGCATTCATTTGTGTACATGTGTGTGTGCATTCATTTGTGTACATGTGTGTGTGTGTGTGTGTGTGTATGTGTTTGTATACATTTTCAAAGCACGCTTATATTTATAAACTTTATAAACTTTTGTTTGACCAAAACGACTAATATCCTTACATACTTAGGACGTGTATTGAATAATAAATACTTTTTGTATTTTATAAATTATTTTATAAAAGCCATAAACAGCACAAAACAACAACTACAAAAGGAAAGATGGAAAAACTGAGAAGAAAACAATAAAAAATCTGTTCTTAAGGTTAAAAAAGAAGAATTTTTCATTTAAGAATTAAGAATAAAAATGGAAATAATAATCAGGGACTAATGTGTTTCCATTTATTTATTGTTTATATCAAAAGTGAATAAATAATAAAAAAAAAAATTCAACACTCAAGTAAAATGCGGTTAAATATTCTATATTTTATTAACAAATAAAAAACAAAAAAAAAACAAAAAAAAATGTAGGCTGAGGTTTGATTAGATAGCGAATATAATTTCCTGTTTTAATTTATTCCTCATACTTTTGTTTTTTTTTTAGTGTTGTTCATTTTTTTGGATGTTCTCTTTAGAAAAAATAATTCCAAGGATTTTAATTGATGACGCTATACATATTGATGTTTGGTAACATCCATCAAATATTAACATCAAAAACTCAGACCTATAAAATATAACTCATCTCCAATCAAATTCAATTAGTGAACGTTGTTTCCTGTAATTATTTCTCTTTCTTTTACTTAATTTTTTTTTTTTTGGTTTGTCTTCATTCTTGAATGGATTGACCATTTCTTATATAAATTTTTTTTTCTTGTCTTCTTAAAATAAAAAAAAAAAAAAAACAACACAATATACAATTTAAGTATGATCGCTCACGGGATAAAACAAAAGACAAAACAAAAAGTGCAAGATATTTTTGCTTCTTCACTTATTCTTATTCTTCGTTTTTTTTTATTCTGTTCTTATTTTTTTTTTTTTGTTGCCCAACTAACTTTTTCTTTTTTTTTTTTTTTTTATATTTTCGAAACACATAAAATGAAATATTTTTCTTCATCCGTTAATCTTTTTTAAAGGAAGCTGCGGCATACCACAATACTTGAATACTTTTTTCATTCTATTTATTTATCAATAATTTTTTTATTTGAAGCAAAATAAAATAATTTAAAAAGATATAAAAATAGATGGACAAAAACAGAAAAGTTAATAGTAAAAATATAAAACAACAACAATAAGTGCTAACGATGCGATGACAAAACAATAACCAAAAAATAAAAATAAAAAACTGAACAGAAAAATTTAACCACAAAAAAAATTATCAAATAAAACCAAAGAATGACTTTGAAAAAATAAAAAAAAGATTTATTTATATTTGTGTGTGTATGTGTGTGTGTGTGTGTGTGTATTGCCTATTGCCGTAGCCTAATATACACTAAAATACTATTTACTTCAACTATTTACTATCTTTTTGTTTTGGTTTATTTCGTATCATTCGAATAGTTTTTGTTGTAATAAAATAATGTGTGTGTGTGTGTGTGATGAATCGTAGCACGTGTGTGTATTATTTGTAGTGTACATTTATATAAATATTTTTGTTTTAACAAAAAAGAAAAAAAAATTAAAATTTATTTATGAAAATTAATGTCAAGTTTAGTCAAAGAAATAAACCATAATTTTTGTTTACACAAAAATATATGAAATTTAAATATTTAAAATCAACGACAAATAAAAAAAAAAATAAAAAAAGAAGTACACACACACACACAGATGGCATTTTTAACGCATTATGTAGAATAAATCTATTTTCAGAATAATACAAAAAAAAAAAAAAGAAAGAAAAAAGAAAAGAAGAAAAGAAAACTGAACAATTTTTTTTATTAAAAAAGACAAAGCAATTACAAACAAAACGTTTGACTGTCACTGTCGTTATTTGCTTCGTTTTTCTTCTTTTTTTTTTTTTTTTGGTGTAGGTTATGGGTCATTCTCACTAAATAATTCAGAAGCTTAATAAAAATGTATAAAAGAACAAAAAAAAAAGAAAACATTTAAAAACTTTCTGTAAACGTGAATCTTTAATTCTGAATGATTCATTAAAAAGAATGCAAAAAAAAAAAAAAAGACGCGCAGTACAGAACCGAAAAAAAAACACAATTTAACACAAAAAACAAAAAAAAATATTCTCTCTTGATTGAAAAACGAATTTACAAATAAAATATTTTCCAATCTTGACGTAAATGAGTTTCATTTACAAATAACACCAATAACAATAACAACAGTTGAAGCAACAACAAAACGAAAAAAAAAAAATTATAACTAAAGATTATTTGAATCTTCTTAAATAAATATGTAAATAAATAAATAATTTCCATTTAGTGTGTGCGGGTGTCTGAATATGACTTGTTTATTTGAAATGAATTTATTTATTTCCAGATCGCGACCAATTTATTTACGCTTGTGTTTATTATTATAAAAAAGGAAAGAAAAAAAGAATTTTATATTTTATATTGCATGTGCATGCATATGCATTACATTTTATTATTACAATATGCACTGACTGCATTGAAGTCAACTGAAAAAGAGTTAAAAGGAAAACGAAAAATAAAAGGAAGACAAGAAACATCGATTTTATGTTCGGAATAATTTGAATTATTGTGTGAATGGTAGAAAAATTCTTTAAAGAAACTTAAAACTATAAAATGTTAAAAGTTTAAAAGTATCACCCCTTAGTGTGATCAAGTCATACGTGCCAACTATGAAAATTGTATAATAAAATATTAGAATGACTTGTTCTGTTGAGAAATCTTAAAGAATGGAAAATTGTAATTTTAAAGAATTCACAAGAACCTTTTTTTTTTATACATACAAGATTTAAGAATTTTATTACAAAAATGTTTGCTATTATCTGAATTTAAAGATTAAACTGTAATCAATTATTTCTTATAAGTTTATACATTTTACCAAAGGAAAACTCTTAATTAGTTTCTTATTTTCCAATCGAAATTTTATCATCAACCCAAGTAAAGAAAAACGTTTTCTGATTGCATATTTACGATTTTAGAAGACAATTAGACAATTTTCGTTACTTTTCAATTTGTACAACAAACACAAACCCTTTCCCGAAAATCAAATTAAATCTGAACGTCGATGAATAGAGGACGCTTTATTAACCAAAATTAAAAACAATCTAATTAAAAAAATAATAAAATCAAATAAAAGAAGTTTAAAGAATAATTTTCACTCAAGTTAAAATATCCCATTTAAATATTTCAAAAGCATAAGATGATTATTATGAAGATAAACGAAAGTTTAATTAAAAAAACATTTATAAACCAAATAAAACGAGTAAAAGACAAAACCACTCAACTTAACTTAACTTAATTCAACTCAATAATCAATATTGAATCTTGTCAATTTGTATAGTTTGTTTTTTATTTTTTTTAGAGAAATTATCACGTGTCTTTTTTTTCTCTCTTTTCTTTGAAAACAAGCAAGAAAGTAAATTTTAATTAAATTAAGAAAAATGCATATATACACATAAGTTATCTTATAAGTGTTCATCTTACCGTTTCTATAATCAATTGATGAAGGTTAAATTTCTTATATATATATTATTAATGGAATCAAAATAATCCATTTTTATTAGTTAGTTGATCCCGTTAATATTTGAACATTGATTGTATTGATCGAACATTAAGATTGCTCCCGTTTTGCAAAAGAGACAAACCGACAACGATAAAATTCAAAAGATATAAATTTATTACTATAACTTTATTATAACTTTTTATATGATTATAAAAAATTCAATCTAAGTTTGACATCAACAAAAAAAAATTCCATTAACAATTAACAAAAATCATTTCCAGTTTCATTCTGCACCATTTGATAAATCTTGAGTGATCATGATTTTGATCAGAATAAAGCCGTCAAAGTATTCATTGTAAATACAAAAGTTAAATGTTTTCTATAATTTTCATTTAATATCCAATAAAAAAAAATATACTTCCCTCTGCGTCATCATCTCAGTGGCAAATATTCTACATACAGATAAGTAGGTAATTTTATAACAACAATTATTCTGAATAAATGAAATTAACTTTGTGTAATAAAAAATCTTTTTTGATTTTGAAAAACAAAAAATGACTTGAACAAATAGATTCCATACATGATACAGTCGGAATCGATCAAGATTGACGGTCAGATGATCTTTTCAGTGTTTGTATTACTTGCGTAGAGTAATTGCTTTCAATATTCTTTTGTATCCATATTTCTTCTTTAGTTTGTTTTTTTTTTTTTGTTCTTATTAAATATAATTTTTTTTTTACTCCGCCACCATTTTACTTTATTATTTTCTTGTTTTTTTTTTTTTACGTGTTCTTCCATGACATATCCTCTCGGTGGGTAAATGATGTTTTGTCACGCGAATATAATTGAATTAATCAATGAATTATGCGTGATCGTATAAAAATATACATAAGAAAAGACGATCATTTTTATATTTTAAATTTGTCTTTTTATTACAGGTTGTGTTCTTATATATTATTACACCTGTAGGAGTGTACGTCTCTACCTTATGTATCCGTACACTACAATTTATTTCATAACTAAAATAATACAGGGACTTAAAACTCTTTCGATTTTCAATTCAAATGTTTTAATAAATTCCAATGAAATTGTATAATTATGACATTTCCGGTTAGTGGAAAGGGCAGACTCAGGCAACATCTCTTTTTAAAACAATAATATGCTGATGATGATTAAAAGAAAAAAATTTCTGTTGATCAAAAATGCATTTAGGTTTATGATTATTAATAAATATTCAATTTATATAATTTGTTGAACGATGAAAATTACAACAACAAAATTTTAAGTGTTAAAACATAACCGTTGGCTTTTTTTTTTGTTTCGTTTTTCTGTAAACAAAATATTATTTTCTATCAGTTAAATGGACAATTAAAATAAAATTTAATGTTTGTGTCACCATCGATGATGGCCTAATAAAAAATATAAAAAAATAAATCTGATAAAGGCCATAAGGGAACAGAATATCGTACATTAAATTCACTCCAATGATATGAGGTGGCAATGGCAGGTGATCACACACATAAAACACAAACTTTCACACACACATGCACGCAAGTTTTAATTTTGTTATAAAATTGAGTAGAAAACTTTAAAATATATGGAAGCGTGGTAGCCAATTTATACGTCAACTAAAACGACAAGGTCTTTGTGTCTGGGAGACCGATACAATTTTGTCGTTGTTGATTTTTTTTTAAATGCCGCGCTTACATCAATACCAAGTTAGGGCGCGCAACTTAATACTTGTGTGTGCGCGGACATCATACAACCGCGGCTAATGTATCTTTTGTCGTCTTACTTTAAATGGTGTAGAAATATTCGGGTTTTTTTTTATTCTTGTTTTTAATCTTTATTTGATGGCAGAGAACGGAAGAAATACGACCAAACGTGCTGAGATATGAAGGAGTGTAGTGAGATTTATTGATGTCGTTCTTCGGTGGCTCTTTGTATTTTGACTTTTCTTCTTCTTCTTCTTCTACTTTTTCTTTTCTTATTTTTCGTTTAATATTTCAAAGTAAAGGGATTTAAAAAAAATAATAATAAAACATCAATGTTTCGTGATTTATAAGTTTTTAATTGAAATTTCAGACAAACCAATAAATGTTTCTGCTTTTGTCAAAAATTGAATGATCAATTTTATTATTATGTCTCCCATATATAACTCGCACAATAAATATTCCAAGAATAAAGGTGAAATACACCGCGGTAACTATAATAATAATAATAATAATAATGAATGTGTGTGTGTGTGTGTCTCTGATATAATCGTCTTGTAAAATAGTTTAAGCATAAAACCTTACAAAAAAAAACTTCTTTATTATTAATTGTCTCTCATTAAAATATTAATCGAATAAATAATAACATACGCGCAAAAAGAACACAAAAAAAAATAAGATCTCGTCAACAAGATAAAATAAATGATAAAGAAATTCATCTTGTTCTGTTTTTTTTGTTGGTGTTATTTTTCATATATGTCAAGTATATTTTGGCAAACAAATGGAACACATTTTTATTCTTGTGCCCGAATGCACATTTGCACAGTGCACTGCCTGGTTGATTAACAAAAAAAAAGAATACAAACAACAGGAAAATATGATTTGCGTGCATGCATGTTAGTTTAATAAGAGTTTGATGATGAAGAAGAATAAAAATAATAATATTAAGAAGAAGGAGGTGGATGTATACAACAACAACAACAACAACAACAAGAATAAGTAAAAAAAAATTGAAGAAGAGGAGGCGGTAGTGGCAAGCTATATAAGTTGTTTAATAAAAACTCGTCCAACATTTTTCAATAAGTATTAGTTATCCTCTCTCTCTGGTACAAAATAACTGGGGGCGAAAATATCGAGTTGTATATACCTAAAAGATATCAGACTGCCAACTTATTCTTCTTTTTTTTCTACCTTTTATGATTTTTTTTTGTTTTTGTTTTTTTTTTTGGTTTTGATCAGAAGAGAATGTAAAAAATCCAATTCAAATGCCCTGTCCGCAAACATCCTATACATTATATATAAACATAAGAATATAAGATGAAATAAAAAAAAAAACTATCAGAAGCAAGTTACAGCAGCCAGCATCCACACACATTGCCCTCGAATATCTTCGAATAATAATCTGATTGAATTGCGATAAAACAGAACGTAAAATACAAATCAAAATTTTATACAGAATTTATATTGTGGTGGTTGAGAGTAGGTACTTACACATTTGTATGTATATTTTGTCTTTTTCTCTATACATCCTTATTTATACTCATGTACACATAAGAATACGTTCACCAAAAATGTATCTGCATTTATGCAACATTATCCAAAAAAAATTCATCATCAGCATCAGTAGAAATAAAAAAAGATGCTGCTAAAATATTAGAGAAAGAAAAAACGCGTAACAATCTTAGAGCACCGCGCACTTTCATAAGAAAAATCAAAACAACAAAAATAAGGAGAAAAGAGAAATACAAAAAAAAAAAAACAAGCTAAAAAGTCAAGAAAACTTATAACAAAAGATTTTTGTTTTTGCTTCTTTTTTTCTTTCTGTTGGCAAAGCGTTATCCGGAAGGCATCGCACTTGAGACTATGCTAATTTTGTGTAAATGGCTAATATTAAAAATATTATAAATGAAAATATTTTACTCTCATTAAATATAATTTTTCTTCATCGTCGTCTTCCTTCTTCTTCTTCTTCTTCTTCTTCTTCTTCTTCTTCTTCTTCTTCTTCTTCTTGTATTTTCTGTGATTTTTTTTTCTGTTTTCGTTTTTTTTAAATTATTGGTTTTTTTGATATGAAGCCAAAAAATGTTATAATGTTGAATGCAATTTAAGGACAAGGGCAATTTATAGAGGAGACTTTAATCGTTTTTTATTTTCTTTTCTTCTTCTTATTCCCTCTTATATACAATCCAAAACATATTATTTATTTTAAGTGTTTTCTATAAATTAAATCCTCCATAATTTGGCCAATCATTGTGCCAAGAATTTTGGTCAGTATAGAGAGGTGCTCAGTTTATTGTTTCTAAATTTCTATAATGAAATGAACGATCAGAAAATTGTGTAATTTTTGGGAGGTGTCCGTTTTAAAGAAATGGTCAGTTATAAAGGTTCCACTGTATATAAACAACTGATTATATAAGAAAATTATGTGTAAAATATTTTTTTTCTTTTGTTGCAACCCACTCATCTTTTAATATACAAAGATTATGAACGAATCAAAAAACCGTGTTACTTAATCAGTCAATCTGATATTCGAAAATTAACAATGTTCAGACAAATAAAATAAAAAAAATGTTTATAAATTCAAATTTGATTTGACAAGAAAAAAAAAACAACTAACTAACACAAACACAGTTAAAATAAATATAAATATTAGTAAGATGTTGGTCAACGCCTAAAAACCTGCCATTTAAAAAATTCACGAAAACAGCAAAAAAATAAAACAGCAACAACAACAACAAGAACAAAATACAGAAAAAAGCTGCACCTGTTTGTCTCCTCCACGCGTTTATTATTAAAAACAGTCTACCACAAAACTTTTAACTAAGAAATAAAAAAATTGAAAAAAAAAACTATGTCTTCGTCGATTGGCGACAAATCTTTTGTGTAGGAGGAGGAGGGGAAATAATACATTTATATTTTTTTTATTCTTTATTTCTATTATTTATTTTATTTTTTCTGTATTTGTTTCTATTTTTTTTTTTTTAAATAATAAAAATAGAAATATATAAAAGAGAGAAGTTAAAACAGTATAAAATTTATATAAAAACAAAAGGAGAGGGAATTTTGTTTTTTGTGTTGTATATAAATTACAATTAATTGCAACATTTATATACAAATGTTTGTATATAGAGAGAATTTCAATATTATATTTAGAGAGAGAGTGTAATAAGGAGGGATAAAGAGAGAAACTATTAAATAAAATAAAACTATGTTTGTATGATTGGAGTTGGAGGTGGTCAACTAATAATACACATAAAGCTTCTCTTTTTTTTTATTACATTCATCCACATTTATAAACAGAAACCTCTACAAAGTGACCATCTCACTGTATTAGCACAAAATAGATGAAGCCTACGTCTAGTTAATCTATACCTACTCGACAATTATTTAAAGAATTGAGTTTCATATACGGATTATGAAGAATTGAATTATTAATGACGAAGTCATATCCTTATCCTTGGAATTCGATAGAAAATCCTGTGAACGAAATTCAATATGTATGGGTTCCTTACTTTACAGAAAAAAATAATGGCAGCATTATAGAAATTATGAGCCTTTAAAATCCATCCTTAGTCAATTTTTAAGTATAAATTGAAAAGAGATGATCCATATACGAAAATCTAAGTGGATTGAAAGTGTAATTCAACTTATTTTATTTGTTCGTATTAACTCAATTGCGGTAATTTGATAAAAGAATAAATTACTGTATTGAATAATTCTGTAAACAAAATTCAGAATAAAAGACTTACAGTTTCTAAATCTCTAAATTGATCATCGTGTATGATTTTAACTTCTTTGTATAGTTTAAGTACCTTTTATGAATTGTACAACGGCGGTCAACAGTTAAAAATATTTTGAATAAAGAGTTTTAACTTCATGAAGAATCTTAACCCCCTTTAATGGATAATGGAACCAAAATTGAATTGTTTTTCAAGTTTTGCTGTAAAAAAATTATTCGCTAATTGTCACATTATCAAGATGTCATTGTAAGATTTTACTGTGATTTAATAAGAATAAGAAAAAAAAACAATTGCAAAACAATTAATTATATTTTTTGTAGGACTTTTTTTATTACAAATAATTACAAATAAAATGCACAATACAAAAATAAACAAATTTATCGAATGAATGAAATTTAAAAAAAAAAATGCATAAAGAGACAAAAAAAAAAGAAAATATTAAAAGTATTGAAAGAAAATAAAATGAACAGAAACTATAAAGATGAATCCATCTGTACGCGAGAAAGACTAACCGTACATTTTTTTTTCTTCTTTTTTAATTCATTCAGCATATAAAAAAAAAAAAACTATATAATCGAAAAAGATTTAGAAATTTTGAAATGATTATATTTTTTTTTTTTTGGTGTGTTTAGAAAGAAGAAGAAGAAGAAGAAGTAAAAAAAAATTGAATAAGTTTTTCTTCTTTTTTTTTGTTTGTTGTTCGATAAAAAGAGAGAAGTAAAGAAAAAAAAAAGTAGCTGTAATATGAATTTATATACGATGAATATAACGAGGTTACTGAACATCATCTCGCACACACACACACACACCTTACCCTCCCCATTTATATAAAAGAATAGAATAAGAACAAAAAAAAACTCATGAAAAATTGTCGATTTTTATTTTTTGTTTTTTTGCAACTGACAACAACAAAAAACCTAACCAAAAAAAAAAAGTTGACAGAAGACAAGAAGCAACAAACAAAAAAAAAAGTATAAGAAAAAAAAAATAAACCATGGGACACTAAAGTAAAAAAAAAAAAAACAAACAAAACAAAACAAAACAGCAGCGTGAGAATTATGAATGAGAGTTGCATTTTATACTTAATAAAGAGAACTTTCATTTAACGATTATAAGAGAAGAATTTCCCAAAAACTTTAATGAAACACAAAACAAAAAGACAAAAAAAAAAATTAGAATAATATAAAAAATAGAGAAATATAAATAAATAACATAACCGTGCAACCGCAATTTTAACGAATAATCTGCATTTTATTAAAACTTTTTTGTTTTTTATGTCATTTTGTTTTTCTTTATTGTTTTTTTTTTTTTTTTTTGAGGTGAATGAGACATTTGATTTATTCATCATTTGCCAATATTTATTGATGAATGAATAGAATAGACAAAAGATTTAGACTCGATGAAAGTTTTTGAATGTAAAAAAAAACAAAATTAATTTAAAAGAAAAAACAAATATAATGTAGAAGCATTATGACAGATGTGACACAGACATCATCAAGATGGTGAAAAATTAAATATATTAATCTATAAACAAAACAACAATAATTCAATAATTAAGATAATATTGTTCTTTTTATTTTATTTCTTGAACGTATGCGCACAATTAAAGAATAAAGATTATTTGTGTATATTAAGATTTAGCGGTTCGTTCAAGAATATAGAAATATTTATAGAAGAAGAATATTATTTTCACATAATTAGTGAACAGTATAACAGTTAACACTACTATTCAAATGATCTTATATATATATTTTAGAAAGAAGTAATAAGATACGTAATAAATTTAATTATGAAATATAATCCGTATATAATCAATAAATAGGCATAGAAGAAATTTTGAAACAAGTTAAGGTATTCTCATGGAATTTAACAAAAAAAAAAAAAAAACAAGCTAAACGAATAACTTTAAAAATTTCCAATAATCTATGTATGTTGAATTTTAATGTAAATTCCCATTTGAAAGATCTGAGTGTTATTATTTCTCCATTGTTTTATACTAACATGTGTCTTCATCACTAATCATCTGCAAGAATAAAAACTTGGAATGAAACAAAAGTTTTATCCGATTAGTCAGAAACATTGATATGATTTTCATAATAAATCATAAAATTAATTATACAATTCGGTTGATATTCGATACTGGAACAATATTTATAAATGTATCATGGGTGATTGAATCAAAACTATTTTTGAGGGACTCACACTACAAATAAAAGATGTGATTTTATAAAATCTGAATTCACTCACATAGAAACAAAGAAATCAAAGGAAGAAAAAAAACTAAATGAAATTTTACTGAAATATTTCATATACGATGAAAGATAATCTAAGTTAGATTGACTTTACTATTATAATTATCATCTTTAACGCATATGCTATAAAAAGTCGTATAATATAATTACAAATGTCTTCTCGTACACACATAGTTTTTTTTTTGTGCGATCTTAAAAGAAAGAAAGTTAAATTAAAAAAAATCGTCGTTTTTTTTTTTTTTGTTTTTTAAATTTCAACGTGAACTAATAAAAGAAAATATTATGTTTGCAATTGCAATTAGCAAAAGGAAAAAAAAATAATAATAATAATAATAATAATATATTTATTAAAACACAAAAACAAAAAACAAGTTAAAAAAAATTTACAATCGATCAATTAATTCTTAGAAAACAACTTACCAATAAAAATTAGTATTGAAAGTTAATTTTATTATTTATATCTTTAAGATTGAAATTAAGTAAAAGGCAATTGTGGCAATTCTATTTATTTATTTTTTTTTTTTTGTTTTGTCTTGTAAAAAGTAGAAAAAGAAATTAAATATGAAATTGCTCTGCGCCTTCACTTAAAACATGCAAATTATAATATTGTGTTATTTATCAACCAAAAAAAAAAAAAAAAAAAGTAATAATGTTCGAATAAATAATAAACATTATATGGTAATTGTTAATGTTCAATCAAACAGTAGGATCGCATAATAAATAAATGAATTTATAGGCAAAATAATTTCATCACTTTCATAGTGTTCATAGCAACACACTGAATAGTGGCTTATTCGTTTTAAACTTAGCCAGCATTATAAGTTGAAAATTATAACTAAAGATTATTATCGATTGTATAAATTGTTTTTTATTATTGAATATTGAACCAGAAATTTCATTCATTTTTTTTTTGTTTTTGTTGATTTCATCAATTGATATGGGTAGTTATTATTGTTGTTTTCTTATTTTTATGCAGGAAAATAAAAAACAAAAACACAATTTTTGTTCAACCATTAAATTATGGTCCTCAAAAAAAAAAAAACTAAACTATAAAGAGATACAACAACAATAAGACTAACAACATCAACTGACTGACTGAATTCTTTTATTTTTTTTGTTTTTGCGTTTAAGAAAATAAAAAGAAAAAACGTAAGAAAAACCAACGCAAATATTATGATGTTGATGAAGAAAAAGAACGCATAAAAATAAAAAAAAGCAAAAACAAAAAAACAAAAAAAAAAAGTCGAATATTTTTCGAAGTCAAACATCTGTTTTCATCATCATTAAGATCTGCGAATATTATTATTATTGCATATTATTATTATTAGTATTTTTTTTTTCTGCAACCACATTTATGCACTTTTAATCCGTCTCCTTTACTCTTTCTAATTCTTTCACAAAAACATAATAATATTTCGTCTTGTGTCTTCTGTGAATTTTTTCTTTTTTATTTCATATAAATATTCTTCTCATCCTTTTTCTTTTCTTTTTTTTTTTTTCTTTTCTTTCTTCATTATTAAAGATTGTTTTTTTTTTGTCTTCTTCTTGCTTTCAAATAAAAATCGAATAGTGAAGAAGAACAGAATTGAAAAGAGAAAAAAGCTAAAAGTTGTTGTATATACGTCTGTGTGCACAGAAAAACTCCCTCGGGCTTCCATCTGCATCAGGCAGCAATATAACAGCAGCAGCAGCAGCCAGCAACAAATTCAAACATATTTATTATAATAACAGCAGCCACCGCAAAAATAAAAAAATGAACAGCCAAAACAGAAATAATAAAAAAAAAAAAAAAAGAGTTAAAAGAAAAACAAAAGACCAACGATGAGGAGGATGATGATGATGATGAAGAAGAAGTAGCATAATTACTGGACTCTTGGTCTTTTCTTTGGTATGGATGACTATACTAAACTATAGATGGATATTATACAAAGATATAAGAAACGGGGGAAGATGACCAAAGGATATATAAATATAAAGATAGATTTAAAAATCAGCTTTTATGAATGATTATATCTTACGAAAGAAATAAATTACAATGTTTTGGTTTGGTATTTGCGTTCGATTATTGTTTTTCTTTTTATTTTATTCTTTATCTTTTTGTTCTTCATCATTAAGGAGAGGAAGAATGAATTGTGTGTGAGTGTATGCTGTAACTGTATGCATTTTAACTTGTCTTTAATTCAGTTGGATAAAAAGTGCGTGTGGGTTTTTTTTTATTTTTCGTTTTGTTTTAAAGAAAACAAAGAATAACAAAAGTGCAAAATTTTGTCTCATGGAAAATGTTTTTTTTTTCCTCATTCTAAAAGAAAACAGAAAAAATAAAATGATTATGCAAAAATAAAAGTGACAGAAAGGAGTATTGATTGAGATGCAAAAGATTAAACTGTGAGCATGACTTGATTTCTTATAAAAAAAAGAAGAAAAAAAAAATTGAATACGAAGAGGAAGAAGACGTATAAAAATAATATAAATCTGTACAACATTAACATTATTGCTTCTGTTCGGGTTTTCTGCGATCTATTTAATGTAGGATGTAATGGGGCGTCCAATTTATGGATTTCATAAAGTTACTCCCTGTTGTGATAATTGTTATATAAAAAGTCTATTAATTGTAATTACATAAAGAAATTATAAAATTAAAAATGATTCTCGCATTCATAAAGCAACAACAGAAAAAAAAATAATCTAAATTTGATTTGATTTGATTTTTTTTTTTTATTTAAAATTTTTGATTTATTTCTTTTGCATAAAAGCAGCGTGTTTGTCGTCAATTCTTTTTGAATTTCTTAAAGTAAATTCATTCTACCGTCAATAACTCTGCACAATGTTATTTGTATTTTACAATATAATTTCACTATATGTAGAAGAATATTCTTTGTTGAAAACATTTAATAGAAAGAACGAATATTTTGAGACAATTACTTCGAAAAATAAATTAGATTTACCAGATTTAATTTTCAAAATATAAAAACTCAATTAATTATTATCTGTTGTAATAATTTTTCACATTTATATTATTGCGTACGAACCTAATAATAATAGTTAATCCAATTGCAAAGAGTTAACCAATTGCATCTTTATGATTTGACCTCAATTTAACTCCATTTATAACTGCATTGGACTAATAAGACAATTTACACACAAAAAAAGAAAAGTAATTGGTATAAATTAAGAATTAATGTGGTGTTATATTAAATGATTACCTACAGTTTCAATTATGGAACGAAAAAAGTTCATCTGCAATTTTCATGCAATCATTGAGGAGTTCAATTATACTTAGTGGTTAACATTTGACCTTTTCTTTATTAGATTATTTATAAATATGATTTAACATTTTTAATGAGACTTTTATATTTTATTTATTTTTCTTCCTTTCAAATGACAAAATGTTTGTTATCGCAATTTTTTCATTGATTAAAAATGAGAGCATTCGGCTTTAACTTGCTTATAAAAATTCATAAATATATTCCAACTTATATATAATTACTTACAAGTACAAGTACAATATAATTACTGTTAACAATCATAAATATAAAATTCAAACATTTCAATACAAAATTACATAAATTAAGTTGTATAAATGCTTCATTCCTAAATCCTTATTGATGCAGAGAAACATCTTAACGTATTCATTTGCCAGATGTATTACACTATTCATTTGTGTAATTAGTAATGTATTTTTTTTTTCTTTTCAAATGATTACATACCATCGGACTTCTATTACTTATGTTATCACATATATATTATTTTACATATTTCTTCAAATTCATATAAAGTTACAATATTCTAATACATTCCACTATTTATATTTAAGGCGAAGAAGAAGAAGAAGAAGAAAATGCCTGATTTTTTTTTTTTTTTATTTAATGATGAACGCAAAAGAGTATCAAGAAGAAGGTTTAATCATTTTTTACAACGGTACAAAACAAAACAAAAAAAAAAAAAAAATACACATAAATATTATCAAACTGGAAATTAAAATTAATTTTCCTAATTTATTAATATTAGGTGGATAGATTTTTTTTTTTCTTTCTTTCGATCTTTGAGAAAAATAAATCCGTAAATTATTGTTTATTAATTTTTAATCATTATTATTATTCTTTCTATTTTTCTATATATATATTTAAAAAAACCAGAAATTGATTTTATTTCCTCAATAATAATAAAGAAAGAAAGAAAGAATGAATGAAGACAAAAAAATGTATGAAGAATATAGAAATAAATATGTCCAAACACTGTACCCTTATAAATATTATTAGGAAAAAATTGTAATAAAAAACAAATGTACGCTTATAAAAAAGAAACACCTAAAGTCCCCTCAACTAAAAAAAAAACCTTAAAAATTATGACAAATTTATATTCTCAATCAATCTTTTATATATGTTTAAGTTTATAGATTCTTGTTGTTATTTTTGTTGTTTTATAAAAACATTTATGATTATCATTTTACATTGAAAATGTCAAAGTTAAATGTTATAAAAAAAAAAAAGAAACTATAACTATTGAATAGAGAATCAATATTATTAAAAATCAATCCATCAAATTTGATTTATTCAGTGAAAATTTCTAAAGAATCAAAATGAGAAAAAGAAAAAAAAAAAATAACCCTCATTTCATCTCTGTATTCAATTGGTTTGTGTGTATTTTTTTCATTTCTTTTTATTCTTTAGTTTTTTTTTTTTTAGATTTTTGTTAATATTGTTGTTGTTGTTAAATCAGGATATCTTTTGAATTGATTCTGATTCTTCTTGATCTCTTTTGACCGATCTCCACCCGCATATTTTTTTCTTTTTTTTTGTCTTCTTATATTGTATAAGTTACATATGTATCATATAACACAATCGATAGTTTGCCAACCACTAACACCAAACAACAACAAAAATGTATATATGCACAATAAGAAGAATATAAGAAGAACAACGTAATATAAGAAGAAGAAAAAAATATATATACACTGAACTTGACCAAAGGATGAAACCGCAAATTAAAGAAGAAAAAAACAAATATAAATATAAAAGAAAAGATCGAATTCTATTTACTTGGATAATATTAAAGTGTTATATATTGTTGTTGTTGTTGCTGTTGTTGTTATTTTTTTCTATTTTGAATTTTTATTATATGGGGAAGACGTCAATATACAAGACGCTTTTATGTAGAAGAAAAAAAAAAAGTCGTGCTTTTAAATATTTTATATATTTTTAGTTCGTGAATTATTTCTAAAGTGTTTTATTATTATTGTGTTGTGTTATAATATAAAAAATTCTGTTATACATTCGTATATGTTCCATTGTTGTTCTAGTTAGTTATTATTAATTTACGATAGTGTAAAAAATATAAAATTCAAATTTATACATTTAGACATATATGTGAGTTGTTTTTATTGAACATGTTTAATTGAAAAAATTAAATTTCTTTGCAATTTTAATTTCTTTAAGATTTCTAATTTATCTCCTTTTGGCGCATTGGGTATATTTCAGTCTCTATATAATAATGTGGAATGTATTTTTATAATCCTTATTGATTTATTTCGAATCAAATTGTTGTTATTTTTATTTTTTTCAATAAAATCAATTATTTTGAACTTTCTGTTTAGGGTCAAAAATATCAACTCTGAATTAGTTTGTTCATGTTGTGAAGATTAGATTGTCAGAATATTGATATTATCGGGTTAAATTTGAATTTATAGACAGGAACAGTTGAATTATTACAAAAGATAACATAGTTACAATAATAACTTATTTTCCGTGTTTCTTCCTCTAATTATTTTAATAACAAAAATTTAATGTAAAACGCACGATTGAAAAAAATTTCTCTTATTTTTTTTGTTTATTTTTAACTTCCTAATTGAATTTGAAGATATTGTTAGGGTGAAGGTGTTAATCCTCATTCTCACATTTTTCTTTCAATTCTTTTCTTTCTCTTACTTGAGTACCAAGAAAACAAAATTCTCTTTTTTTCAATTAAGACAATTTAACTTCTGAAACGAAAATACAGAAATACGAAAAATGTGAAGAATAAAAAGAACAAAAACGCATTAAATAAAATAAAGATTTCCTATCATCTTCCACTCCTTCTTTTTGGCAAATTGTAAATAATTCTTTTTTCCACAATATTTTCCAAAAACGTGTAAGAAAAATGATCAAATTATAAAAAAAAAATTAAAAAATAGAAAAACAACAACAATAAAACAGAGAAACAAAATAAAACAGTCAGATGAGGAGTGAAATTGTAGTATGGTAAATGGAACCGGCGACCCATCATAACGTCACAAAAAAAAAAGCAGCGCAATGCAGAGAGACACACGGTACAAGAAAAGGGTGGGGGAAAAAAAAAACAACAAAAATTAAAAAACACAAAAAAATCGAGCAAAAGAAAAAAAAGGGAAGAAAAGAAAACGAAGAGACAACAACAACAACAACAACAAAACAAAACAAAAAAAAATTATAAGAGAATTCTGTATTATGATGATGATGAGATATATTCCAATTTGAATGAAGAAGAAGAAGAAGAAAAAGAAAAAAAAAAGTGGACTCGACTCCCGCAGTTTTTCCTTTTGTATCAAAAGAAAAAAAAAAAAACAGAAGATGAAGAAGAAAAAAAAAACGTTAAAAAGTACATTTTTTTTAAGAAGTCTTTCTCCCTCTCCACCACCTCTTGTCTCGTTTACTGATTTTATTTTTTTTTTTTTTATTCTTTTTTGTTTTCTTTTTGTTGGTTTCTTCTGTTTTTTTTTTTTCTTCTTCTTTTATTCATCTTATTATTACCAGATTTTTATAAGATCGTATAAGTGCCTGGTGTCTTGTCTTTTTGATTTGTTTTTTGTTTTGTCTTTTCGTTTTTTTTTCTTTTTCTTCTTCTTCTTCTTCTTCTTCTTCTTCTTCTTCTTCTTCTTCTTCTTTTACTTATTCAATTTTTTTTTTTTCGTTTATTCTTTTCTTTTCTTTTCTTTACCGTGTGTTGTGTTATGTCTTGTTTTCACATTGAAAAACCAAAAGCCCAATCATGTTCTTCTTTTTTCTTTTTTTTTTTTTTCGAGTCAACTTTTATAAACTGAGTCATCATAATTTTTTTTCTCTTCTCTTCCTCTTCCTCTTCCTTCCTCATCTTTTTCTTTTGAAATCTGTTTTTTTTTGTTTTCTGTCTTTTTTTTTTTTCTTTTGAAATTGACTTGACTATTGGAAGATTGGTGCAATTTATCAAAATAAAATACTTTTATAATAAGAATAAGAATATTTGACAGGACAGGATTATTATAATAAGTAGATATTAGATGAGGTGGCTTGTGGGGTTATTCTCATGTTTAAAAAAAAAAAAAAAAGTCTTAAAGATTTGTCAGAATGATAAAATGTTTCCTCTTCTTCTTCACTTTTTCTTTACGTTTTTAAAATTGACGTTTATGCTAATCAAAAAATTGAAAAACATTCAAAAAAAAAAAAAAAAATATGTATACGAAAAGAAAGTCAGGATTTGTCCAACCTTTAAACAAGAGAAAAAAAAAATCTGTCTTGACGACACAAAAACAAAAATCCAATCAATCCTTCTCTTTTTCTTAACCCCTTCGTACATGCAAAGTTTACATGTCGTTTATGTTGAAATCAAAAAAAAAAATATTTTTGGCCATAAAAATAAATAAAATTTGACCAATTCAACAACCACATCACGTTTCATCATTTCTATGTAATTTGCTTCATTTCTTCATAAAAGAAAACTGTCAAGGAAAAATGAAACGAAAAGAAAAAAAAAATATCCAATTTCCATTTTGTGTTAAAATGAAAAAAAAAAATGTAATTTCAAATAAACAAGAAAAAGGAGTAAGAATGTGGGAGGAATGAAAAGACAAGACAAGACACATATTTATCAATTCATAAAAAAAGATTATTTTTTGTAATTTAAAAAAATTGTATATTTAATCCGCATTACAATAACACTAACAACGAAAGAGTGTGAGAGAGAGAGAGAGAGAGAGAGAGTGAGACAAAGAGAGATAATCATAATATGTTGAAAGAAATAATTCATCCTTTTTAAAAATACAATATTTTTTCTTACCACTTTACTTTAGTTAGAAGGAAACTATTTTTATTTATTTTTTTTTCTTTTAAAACAAAATTTATATTTTTTTTATAAAAACTGAAAATGGAAGTACAGCAGAGAACTGGCCATTAAAAATATAAAAATGTCCACACGATAAAACAAAACAGATAAATAATGAATTTGGCAAGAGTAAATTTTTTTTTTTCCCCTCTTGTCCAATGTTCAGTCCAGTAGATTTTTCCATTTTCTTTCTGTTTTCTTTTTTTTCTTTATTCTCTCGTACATATACAAAAAAGTCTTGTGCTTTTTCTATCCTTCCATTCTTACAAAACTTAACCATTTTTTTTTCTTTTTTTCCTTTTTCGTTTTCATTTTCTTTTTGGTTTATTTTAATCCAATATTTCAATAGAGAAAATATATAAACCAAGAAAAAGAAGCATTTAAGCGTGTTTGTATATTTCTTCTTTTTCTTTTTTTTCTTTTTGTTCTTCTGTGTAAATTCTTAGTGTGGAAATTTCAATAAATCATACAAACAATTGGCTAGTTATGGTTATTTTTTATTCTTCTATCTCTTTCATTCTATCCCTTTCTCTATTTTATTATTTTTCTAACTGATTTATCGACATTCGGCACGTTTTTGTTAATATTCCATCTCTTTCCTTTTATTTTTCATTTTTTATTTCTATTTTTGTGTTCTTAACGTTGTTGTTGGGGGGGGGTTTTTTTTTTTTTTCGTTATCCCGCGCGATTATGAAACACAATTCAAAATTGAATTTGCGGTCGAAGTCCAATTGGATTTATCTATTGCAACAACAAAAATAAAATAAAACGAATGAAAGAAGATTTCAAGTTTATAAATTTTTTTTCCGATATTTATTCAGTTTCTGTTGTTATTTTTTTTTTTTTGTACTTCCTTTTTTTTCTTATTTATTTTTTGTTGATTTTTGTTTTTGTTGTTATCTTTGTAAATCATCGACGATTTTCTCGTATATTTTTCTACATTTTTATTTTTGTTGTTGTTGCATATCCTTTTTCTTGTATCTCAAATATAGGATTTATTTTTATAATTTATTCATTTGATTCTAGATTCTAGTTAGAATATGAATATTCACATAAAAAATATAAATAATATAGAAGAATAAATCCGAATGTTGCTGAAGCAGAATGCAACCTCGTATATAGAGAATGAGGGAAACGGGAAGAAATAAAAGGAGTTATCGCATTTCTATTTGTACTTGTTTTCTCATGAAAGTTTATATTTTACTTGTTTTTACGGGTGGATTGTAATAGGGAATGAGATTCTATAGTTTATGCAATTCATTTATTTTTAAAGATTCATTTTATTCCGACTGGGGACTGGGATGATTTAACAAGAGTATAAAAAAATTTACAGAAACAAAAATGGCATTGGGCGAAATATCAAAAAAAAAAAAGTTCTCTGATTGTCCATTTTTTTTTTTTTTTACATTTTCTTTTGTTTTCTTCTCGTTTTTATTTTTTTTTTTTGTTGTTTCTCATTCCTTGTTTTCTCATCTGTCGCGACTTCATATGAATTGATAATGCAGCAAAAATTATCACTTGATATTCATTATATTTTCCATTGTTAAAAATTGAAATTCAGTTAAAACTAAAAAAAAAAAGTTGTTTTTTCGTAATTTAATTCAATAAAATTCCATGCATTTAATCAATGAGAATTAATTTCAAGACATCAAAAATAAAATAAAACACATTTTTAAGATTTTGTAAGATTTGAAAGACAGAGAGAGAGAGGGAGTGAGAGAGAAAGGCAGGTAGAAAAGAAATACAAAAATATATATATATATATAAATACACGCAGACACACACTAAAACGTGTTTAACATCGCCAATGATTTTGTCTTGAGAAAAATTCATTTCTAAAACATTCTTTAATAATTTTTTTTTTCTTTTTTTATTACAGAAAGATAAACATCATAGAAAAAATCAAAACTGACCGAATATCGATCTACTAATAAAAGTGGATCGAAAATTGCCCGCTTGAGAATTAATCGATCATCATATTTTTGGACCAAGTCCATCATCAATTCAGAACCCATGACGATGGCCGAGAGCACTGACCCTATGGGGCAAAGTCAAGTGGAACAACAAATAAATAATAATCATCCCTTCGCAGCTAATCATAATATACCATGGAAACAAAGGAAAAGGAAAAGACTGTCAGCTGTTTTAGATAAATTACATAATAATAATTCAGTGAATGTTCATAATAATAATCAAGGAGAGTCTAGTTATAAATTAAAATGTGAATCATCACGATCAAGTGAAGAAGCTGAAGTGTTTTCGGGCTCAATGAGTCCAAATATTAGTTTTAGTCCACTTAGATTAGCTGAAGTTGACTGTGGTAATTTAGGAATACAAGTACAACCTGAAACATTAACGAGTCCATATGATAAATATTTTCCAATGGTCTCACCAATGTTTGGTTATTATCTTCAAACAAAATATTTAACAGATATTTTTCGAAGAAGAACACATTCAAATTCATATTTACAATTACCACAGTACAATTCACAACCGCAAGAACATCCATTAGATTTATCAATGAAAGGAATTAAACTGCATGCTACACCCAGTTTAGCTTCAATTCGTATTAACAAAAATTTGCCAAATGTTGTTCCATATGGAAATGTTGGAGTATCTGTAGTAAAAGGTGATGTTGCATCACCAACAACAAAAGAATCTGTTGCATCTCGATATAATTTAGATGTTTCACCTGTTGTTGAAGAAATGCCACCCGGATCGGATGTCGCGTATGTATGTCCCATTTGTGGTCAAATGTTTTCATTACATGATCGATTAGCAAAACATATGGCATCACGTCATAAAAATCGTACAGGCACTTCAGACATAGCCAAAGCTTATGTATGTGACGTATGTCAACGTTCCTTTGCCCGATCAGATATGTTAACAAGACACATGAGATTACATACAGGAGTTAAACCATATACGTGTAAAGTATGTGGGCAAGTTTTTTCACGATCAGATCATTTATCAACACATCAAAGAACGCATACCGGCGAAAAACCTTACAAATGCCCTCAATGCCCGTATGCAGCATGCCGTAGGGATATGATAACACGTCATATGCGTACACATACAAGATATGATTCACAACGTACTGGAGATCAGAAACCACTTCTTGTTCAAATTGTTAAAAAAGAAGAAAAAAATCCTATTAATTCCATCGAGCCGAAGACTGAGTGCACACTTGCTTATTCATATATGAAAACTGAATCCCATTCCTGAAATCTCATTGCTATCTAGTTTAATGTTTAAAGATTTTTGTGTTTTGTTTTTCTTCTTATTTTTTTTTTTTTCTATTTCGATAAAAATTGTGACTTTGATTTGATTTAATTTTAATTGAAAAACAGACAAAATTTATACATCCAATTTCATAATAATCGCATATTCATTATATAAATTCATTCATTCCTCCTAATCCTTCCTCTCCTAAAATTATTCTTCAATTAAGGTTGTGAAATTATTATTAATAAAATTTACGTTGTTTTTTGTTTTTTGTTGTATTTCGATTATTAAGTTAATTAATTAACAAATTTTTATTATTTTATAAATTTTTCTTAGAAACTAAGATCAATTTTTTTTTGTTTTTGTTTTTGTATTTTTCTAATTCGAAAAATTTGTATGGTTCCATTTAAGAATGAATATTGATTATCTAATAAAGAATGAATTAATATTTGGAATTTATATTTTTAAAAAAAAAAAAACATTGCATTATAAAACAAAGATTTAACGAAGAACGATGAGCTTTAGTTAAATTCTGCCAGTAAATAAAAAAAAAAATCTATTAAATTAAAAGCAACAAACAGTAATTTCTAAGTAACATGAAATTTTATTTTAAGAATTTAAATGATCAATTTTTAAAGTGTTTTATGATTAGTAAAATATAAATGAAAAACTTACAACAATTGATTATTGTTGATCAGATTCAAAAAATTATCAAAAAAAAAAAAAATAAAAAATGTTAATCATTAAATGTTGTGCATATAATTTATTAGCTGTGACGTTCTCTCTCCCCTGTACTCTACCTATAAAAACACACATTTATGTTCACCTTTGAACTTGTACCAAAAGCTAAACAAAATAAAAAAAAAAAAAAGTCAAAAAGTAAAAAGTAAAAAGTATTCGTCTTCTTCTTCCACTTCATCGTTGTCGTCTCATTTTGATTTCTTTACAATTTTATTTATTTATTTATTTATTAATATATTGCCACTCGTGTAAAAAAAACACAACAACAG